>OY970823.1:84832533-85215418 GCA_963853835.1 Calendula officinalis
GCTTATTTATCAAAGGTCTAAGAAAAAGTACTTCCTAAAGGATAAAACGGCCTGAAGCTAATTCACGCAAGTCTTGTCGTCATCACCGGCGACAATTTGACGGCCACCATCAACTCTAGAACCATACTCTCCGCTACTTTCTCCACACCTCTCAATCACTCTATCTGGAAAAATTCTACACACAATTCACACTTCTACTTCATCTCACAATCAACAACAGTGTTAAACCCTATTAAACACAATTCGATTTAATCTCAATCCAGCTCAAGTAACCGATCATCAAATTTGTGCTTCCATCCGACGCAGCTTCCTAAATAAACCCAAAAAAGGTGAAATTGCTTCCAAATCGTTGTAAATCGTCAATTTTGTTCAACTGATGTGAAGACGGTGAAGGTTAAATTGCTTCCAAGTTGTTGTAAATCGTCAATTATGAGTAGTAGAAGCCACCCTGCGATACATCCATTAGATGTTGAAATCCCCCAATTGACTGAACCTGAAATTGGCGGTCCGCCTGATGATCGAGTCAGAATGAAGGACGTTCAAGGTATGCCTGGAACGCCGGCAGGTCTTGCTTTGCGGTTATTTCAGTTCGTGTTCGCCGCCGTTTCAGTTGCCGTCATGGCAGCCACCAGTGACTTCCCCTCCGTCACCGCCTTCCGGTATCCGAAACCCTATCCTAATGTATCTAATTTTGATTTGACTATTGTTCAGAAAACAATTCAGTATGAAATTTGGAGGATATTTAATTAGGGTTATTGAATGAGGGGTGTTTGGCATTGCTGTTTAAAAATGATTATGTTATTAGATAATAGTGTTTGGATGTGTGTTTTATTGAAGGATTTAAAATTCATCTGAATCAGTTAAAATTCATTATGACCAGATGCTAGAAACTGAAACCAATGATTTGAAAACATAATAATAACCTTTTTTAATTTTTAATATTTTTGTAACAGATACCTGGTTGCAGCTCTAAGCTTGCAATGCTTATGGAGTCTTTCACTTGCAATTCTTGATATTTATGCTCTTTTAGTCCAACGGTGTCTTAGAAACCCGATAGTCGTTAGCTTCTTCACTATTGGAGATGGGGTAAACTTTCTGTTTTTTGTTTCTAATCTTTGGATATTATTAATTCTATTTTGGATGTAATTATTGATGTTTTTGTTACTCAAAATGATTTTAATACGAGTTTTAATTTTCAGGGTTAATTTCATATACGTCCTTGCAAACTTTCAATATTACGTATATATCATTGTAAATTTTATTATTACGTATATACCATTCCAAAACCTAAAAAATTCTCTCATATATCCTTTTACTTAATTTAATAATAGTTTAAATCATTTAAATTGTAAAAGACATAAATCCTAATCTAAATTAATAGTATAATGCCTTGAATACCCTTACAGGTCAATAGTTTTTTCTTTCGTCAAGGGTATTTTCTTGCCAAATTTGACAACTGCAATTTCTTTTTTCATGGGATTTTAGGCCATTTTACCATTTAATAAAATTAGGATTTATGTTTTTTATTTTTTAAAAAATTTAAATATTATTAAATTAGGTAAAAGGATATGTATGAGAATTTTGAGGTTTTGGAAGGATATATACGTAATAATGAAGTTTGCAAGGATATATACGTAATATTTGAAGTTTGCAAGGAGGTATATGCAATTTTCCCTAATTTTTAATAAATGATTAGTGTGTAAATGATTAATGTTGTTTATGCAGATTACATCAACTCTTACATTTGGTGCAGCATGTGCATCAGCTGGTATAACCGTTCTTATTGGTAACGATTTTAATAACTGTTCACAAAATCATTGCACCAGATTCGAGACCTCTACAGCTATGGCTTTTGTCAGTTGGTTTGCAGTTTCGCCTTCATTTTTCTTGAATTTCTGGTCTCTAGCATCAACATGATTCATACCTTACATCAAATGTAGCATCAAGGGGTGTTGTTGTCTTTTCACTTTCTGTCAAACTACTTGTATTCTCTATCATTTTAGGATTTGTTCAAATGTTGTATGAAATCAGATAACAAGCAAGTGTGCCCTTGTAACCCTTGTAATTTCATCAACCATAATTGTGAGTTCAAGTTCAGTTAAGAGATTGTTGTTAGGAAAAAGAAATTAAAAATAGAAACGCTACAAAATGAGTTATTGTGAGTTGATGTAAAATGTAATGAACATGGAATTCTTATGTATGGTTTGTAGCTGAGATTAAGAATTAGTATATGGTTGATGTTTGATAAAAAGGTGAGGTTCCTTGGAATTTTTTCATTTTTTGCAATTTAAAAAATAAGTGGTACATTTTGGTAGGGGTGAGCATATAAACCGAAAAACCGAAACCAAACCGTTAAAACCGATAAAACTAAACCGTTAAAACCGAAACCATTTCAAAACCGATGGTTCGGTTTTGAATTTCGGAAAAACCGACGGATTCGGTTCGGTTTCGGTTTTAACTACAAACCGCCCCATTCAGAAACCGCCCCGCTAATATTTAATATATTATATATATATTTTTTAATTTATAGTTATTAAATAAAAGTCGACCCATTTCAATATTTGAAAGTTCATCCACTACGGTTTATTAATGTTTATATTGTTATTAAATGCTACAAAATACGTTTATAGTTTGAATTTTGGGCTAAAATGATTTTCATTGTTGAAATTTGTTTGCAATTTTGAAAAAATGAAGATTAGTACATGAAATTATATAATTATGTTCAAAACAAGTGGATTCTGTTTTAAAACCGAAACCGAACCGTTAAGGACTAAAAACCGTTAAAACCAAAACCGATAGAAACCGAAACCATTGGGTTTGAAAATCCTAAAACCGAAATTAGCGGATTCGGTTCGGTTTGAGCCTAAAACCGCCCCAAACCGCCCCATGCACACCCCTACATTTTGGTATTATTCTTATTTGGTAAAAGGTAATGAGGTTTACATTCTTCTTTTAATAAGTGAAATGACTTTTTATCTTTATTTTTACTTTTAAACATTATTAAGATAACTTTATTTAATGATATAGCTATTCAATTTATTTTAACCCTTTCTTTTGTGTTTTTTTCTAATACAAACACGGCCTAACTAAAAAAAAATAAACACGAAAAAACAAGGTAAATAACAAAAAATATTAAATTGTTTACTTATTACATACTTAAAAACCGACAAACATAACATAGATTACTAATAAATATTCCTAAAATTATAATCGTTATCAAATTTGTGTTAAATTTTGAATCTGAACACGACATGACTTCGTCTTGTGTTTTACAATACACGAATTCTAAATTTTGATGGAGAATTAAAGAGGTAGTACAATTATTCCGTTCAAAAAATTTAAAACAAATAAACAAGATAAAAAAAAAAATGTGTCCCCTTATAAAAGTAATTAAGTAGGGATTTTCATAAATTTTCTTGTTAATTTGATAAAAGAAAAATCCCCAATTGGAGAGAGGAAAAGTCTCTCTTCAATAATTCAAAGAGCTCCCTTTTGATCTTCATCAGTCGATTTGATTATTTTACTCAAACTGAGGTACAAACACAATTAGGGATTCAATTTCTCTCTCTTCAATTGCTCGTTTACTTCCACTTTCTACTTCGATCGCAGCAGCTTCCCAATTTCATCACTTATATTTTCTAGGGTTCTTCGATCCGTCAAATTACGGCAAGTCGTAGTAGTAGTTGTTGTTAGTTAATCAACAAAATAAAACGAAAAAAGAAATGTCGTCCGCTGGACTCCCTAGATCTTCAAGTGCTCCTTTGAAAGACGGCATCCCTCCTAAAGAACTCCTTGACGATCTCTGCAGGTATTTCATGTTTATTTTAGTTTTCTGTACTGATTTGAACCTTATGCTGCGGAAATTATAATTAGGGTTTTAATTGATATCAAGCCCTAGATCATGTTAATTGAGATTATGATACTATCTATGTGACACACCTTCCTTTATAGGCTATATTTTCAAAAAACTACTAGATTTAGGGTCTTAATTTTCAATTTGCTATGTTTATTTACTCTGATAAATGTTTTTATATGAAATTACAGTCGATTTGTTCTGAATGTGCCGAAGGAGGATCAACAATCATTTGAGAGGATTTTGTTTCTGGTGGAGTATGCACATTGGTTCTATGAGGATAATTCTGTAGAAAATAATCCGTCTTTGAAGTCGTTCACTTTAAAGGAGTTTACCTCTTTAAGTATCCTTTGCTATTTGTTTTTTTATTGTTACAAATTTTACACAATTTTGTTAATTGTTTTTCTCATAAGTTGCATTCCTTAATCTGTTTGTTTAAGTGTTCAACAGTTGTGATGTTCTAAAGCCTTATGTCCCACATATTGATGACATTTTCAAAGATTTTACATCATACAAGGTTCGAGTTCCTGTAACAGGTGCTATTATTTTGGATCAAACATATGAAAGGGTAATATTTCTTCTCAATTAATTTATTATTATTATTATTATTATTATTTTAATTTATTGTTATTTATTTCTGCGTGTGCAGTGTGTACTTGTAAAAGGATGGAAGGGAACAAGTTGGAGTTTCCCTAGAGGGAAAAAGAACAAAGATGAGGAAGACGATGCGTGTGCCATCAGAGAGGTAAAAATCATTTTTTTAATATATAATAAGTAATATTATTTGTTTTATTTATTTATTTATTTGTGTAACGTACTGCAGGTTTTAGAAGAAACAGGATTTAATGTTTCAAAACTTATTAACAAAGAGGAGTATATTGAAATGATATTTGGGCCACAAAGGGTTCGACTTTACATAGTTGGAGGTGTCAAAGATGATACAACATTTGCACCACAAACCAAAAAGGAGATCAGTGTAAATGATTATTTTATTAAAATGTAATAAGAAATTTAATTAAAAATCATTAAAATAAGATGATGTGTAATGTGTTGAATTGCAGGAAATTGCATGGCAGAGGCTTGATGAACTTCAACCAGCAAATCGGGATGTAATCTCACGCAGTGTAACTGGTCTTAAGCTTTACATGGTTGCTCCATTTTTGAAGTAAGTTATTTTATGTGCTATTTAAGGTTTAATTATATAGATGAGTAAATTACACAAATGGTCCTTTAGGTTTTGTGCCATATTACATATTTAGTCCTTTAGTTTCATAAATTACACTGGTAGTCCTTATTTTTGAAACTAATGACACGTTTGGTCCTTTAGCTAAACAGACGTTAACCTTTCCCGTCAAGTATGGTCACGTGTGATGCACGAAGGGTAAGGGAAAAGGACAGATTTACCCCCTCGTGCATCACACGTGACCATACTTGACGGGAAAAGTTAACGTCTATTTAGCTAAAGGACCAAACATGTCAATAGTTTAAAAAATAACGACTACTAGTGTAATTTATTAAACTAAATGACCAAATATGTAATATGGTACAAACCTAAAGGACCATTTGTGTAGTTTTCTCTATATAGATTTATGTGGTATTTAAGGTTTAATTATATAGATGAGTAAATTACACAAATGGTCCTTTAGGTTTGTACCATATTACATATTTAGTCCTTTAGTTTCATAAATTACACTGGTAGTCCTTATTTTTGAAACTAATGACACGTTTGGTCCTTTAGCTAAACAGACGTTAACCTTTCCCGTCAAGTATGGTCACGTGTGATGCACGAAGGGTAAGGGAAAAGGACAGATTTACCCCCTCGTGCAACACACGTGACCATATTTGACGGGAAAAGTTAACGTCTATTTAGCTAGAGGACCAAACGTGTCAATAGTTTCAAAAATAAGGACTACTAATGTAATTTATTAAACTAAATGACCAAATATGTAATTTGGTGCAAACCTAAAGGACCATTTGTGTAATTTACTCTATAGATTTTATGCTACTAATGTGATGTAATGTATAAAAAATCAGATCTTTGAGATTATGGATTTCATCTCATCAGCCTCCAATTGCACCAAGACTTGATTCACCTGCTAGAGGTTTGTTTTCTTATTTATTTCCCCCAAATAATTATTTTTTATTTTTTTTGAAAATGTTGAAATATATTATGTTGTGAAGCATTGAGTGTTTGGAAGGCAAAAGGCAGTTCTTCAGGGAGTAACTTGGTGATGACAGAGACCCCATCAAACAATAATCTCATGTCAATTTCAAACTCAAATTCAAATGCAAATTCAAATGCAAATGCAAATTCAAATGCAAATGCAAATTCAAGTTCTGACAAAGGGGGTCCTGGAAAAAGCTTCAGAAACTTTCAGTTCAATAGTGCTCCCATATTTCAAGCAATTGATGCAGCCTTCTCATGAATTCATTCACACATAACATGGATTGTAAATCAGTTTTTTTGTGGTGAAAACGAAGGTGTATGTACATTTTGTATAGACATTAGTCTTGCATGATTAATGTTAGCAGACTTTGCCTTCTGAATTAATATGTTGTTTTAGGTTCGGAAACGTTAATTTCTATGTTTATTCAGAATTTATTAACAGATTTTTGGTTCCTTTTTTATTTATTTTGTCAATTTGGCCGTCTTCCATCGGTTAGGCTATCTGTATGAGGTGCCGAGGTGGTGTAACAGTTTTAAATTGCAAGGTTTACATTGTTGTTTGTAATCAAGTGTAAAATTAATTAGATGAATCGAGTTTGTGACGGTTTTAAGTAGCCGTGAGCATTTGGATGGAAAAACCGAACCGAAAACCGACCGAAACCGATAACGTGTTATCGGTTCGGTTTCGGTTTTGAAAATTCATCGTTATCAGTTCGGTTTTCGGAAAAGGATGAACGTTTGGCCTAAAATAACCGAACCGATAACATATTATCAGTTCGGTTTTGAAAATTCATCATTATCGGTTACACCGGTTCGGTTTTGGCCCGATAATCACCCTAGTTTTAAGCAGGTTGTTATAGAAAAAAGTGTTGCCAAATGTAATTTGGTAAAAAAATTCAATTTGTAAAAAGCAAACAAGTGATTAATCAATTGAACAAGAAGAAAATAATAATCAACACCTAAAAGATGGAATCATGTTAGGATTCATGGCTTTCTGAGTGTCTGTGTTTCTAAAAACCACCCTACCCTTACAACAACATTTTCCCCATTTCTATTCCCACCAAGAAAATAATAATAATAATAATAATAATAATACCAAAACACCTACATTTAAGTTTCACAACACAAACAACAACACCTTCCTTTTTTTCTCAATTATATTTCTAGCCCCTTCAATTTGGCCACGTCATCTTCTGTTGCTAATGCTGATGTGGCAGCCACTTTTGAGTCCTCGTCAGAAACTGAATTCTCCTTCGCTTCTATTGCTAATGCTGACATGGCGGCCGGCTTAATTAAAGATTTAGACTCCTCATCAGTAACTGTATTTTTCACTTCAGTTGGTAATGCTGACATGGCAGGTGGATTAATTAAAGATTTAGAAACTATATTCTCCTTCACTTCAATTGGCTTCACAGGAGCAGAGAAAACCGGAACCGCCTGCCTAATGGTGACCGGAGGTGCAACACCACCACCCATAGGCGGTGGCACCACCCCAAACTGTGGCGGCGGAAGTGGCGGTGCAGAGAAAACAGGGATCGCATTGCGTATAGTCACCGCCGGAGCTACTCCATGGTAGTGGTGGTGCCTGACCGGAATATACGGTGCCGCCCCAATCGCCGGAAAATTATTCCGGCGGGGTTGGGCGGCAGTTTCCGAACCACTGGTGGTGGTTTTATGGGTGGTTAGGTGGTGATGATGGTGTCTAGTGGGGCCCGTTTTGGGACATATGAACGGAAGGATTTTTGAAGTTGTGGATGGTGGCGGTTGGGTTGCAACTGTTTTTGGTTTTGGTACTGGGAAACGGATGGGAAAGGGTATATTGGTCATTCTTGCTTTTAATCTGAATTTCTGTAAAGCACGCGCCACAATAACGTGTTCTTGTTCCTCTGTGTTTCCTTTTTGCAATGATAAGCTTTCTGTTTGCTGTGTTACTGTATATAGAATATAATTTATGTGTTAATTAACTGCAAATAAATTGAGATAATATAATTATTGTAATCAAGTTCGACACGCTACTTATTTATGGAAAATTTAAATCTTTGGACAAAAGTCCGCCCCGTTTCGACCCGTACCAACAAGATTTAGGGTTTGACTTCGTTCCGACAGCAACACGAACAAAAAAATAAAAAAATAAATCCTGATTGAGAAATTAGTATAAATTGCATGACTTACAAAGTTTAAGAGATGACCATGCTGACATGGCAGCATTTTTTTCAGCTTGTTTTTTATTTTTGGCTGGTTCTCCAGTGAATGTACAACCAGCTAATTCTACAGTGCATGTGAAAACAGGCAAATGCCCAAGGCCTGACCTAAAAGTTGTGTATGTTGGTAAAGATGACCCTACTCTTTGAGAAACCTCCTGCAAAAGATTCTTGTACACCCCTGTTTCATCCTGTTAATTCCAATAATTTATTATACAAATATTTATGCATATAGAAATACTTGTAACATATTCAAATGTCTAGAATAACTGTCAATTGTGAGAGGAATAGTAACATAGTATATTGTTTTATGCAATATTGATAAGCTGAAATGGTGTAATCAAAGGGCTAATATGTTAAAATTAAAGGATGATATAAATCCCCAAAATGATTTACTTAATTAACAACACTTCCTCTTCACAGCTGTGATTTCTTTCCAAATTTAAGAGTATCTTCAAACTAGTATTAATTATCGTCTATCATGCTAAAAACATCAATTTCAGAAACAAAATCCAAAAAGTTCTAATTACAAACCCTAGAAAATTTGAAGAACTCACCAGTATCCTAGCAGCCAAAGAATTAGAAGGACCTTGGCAAGCAAGTTCGTTAAGAGCTACCTCAGCAGCGGAATGCTCCGCCTGCCTCAACGTCGTGCAGTAATTAGGGCTCTCATACGTCTCGCCGTTAAAATTAACGGTAGCCTTGAACCGCGGCGCGTGATCTGGACCTTCTCTTATGCACGTGTACGACGGCAAATTAAAGCAGCTCCTCTGAGCTAGCTCCTGCAGCTGGTTCTTATACATCTTTCTCACTATCTCTAGAATCAAACGCCTAAAAAACCTCCGGAAAACAACTCCGATTAGCTTCAAATTCACCGGTGATTGATAATGCCGATCATAGATTCCGATTCGTAGATTCTCGAAACACGATCCAGTGTTTTCTAGGGTTTTGATTTCACTAACAATGCATGTATATTCATTTATCTGTATGTATATGTTTGGTGTATAGAAAAAGTGTAGAGAGAGATTCTAGTAAACAACGATTTGATGAGAGAGAGTGAGTGAAAGAAGTACAGTGTGCGGTAAATTTTAGTAGGATGTGGTCGCCCTCATGATAAGAAATGTGGCTGCTTGACTTTGGGACCTCGGATTTTCAATTATTCGTGATTGACGGCTGTGATTTGAGGACCTAATCTGGACCGTTGGTAATATGGACCGATGGTGAACTTTTCATCACAGAGGATTATATGGGGAGTAATTGACTTCTAAAAATAAAAGTTTAACTTTTCATTAATTTAGTAGACATATTTTATTTTGTATTAATTGTTGAAGACTTGTTTAATAAACATAAAGTTAATAAAATTTATGGATCATAATTGTAGTTATTAATTACAAATTAAGACACCACAATAAGGTACTTAAATTATTTTATTTAAAAACTTATGCATATATTTTAAAATAATCTAAGATAAAATTATTTTCCTTAAAAACTGATGCATATATACCTTTTAATGTGGTTATCATATTGGCATTTCCCTGTGATTTTAAATACTTCCTACGTCCTAAAAAAAACTTCTTATTTCACTTTAACACAAGTTTTGAGGTAATAGTTATTAATTAGTGATGTGTTCATTGATAATAAATTTGATTAAAATATAAAATTAGTTTATAAAGAGAAATATAATTAGTGGATAGCTAGTTGTTGGTCCTTAGTAATAATAGTATTTTATTATGTGGAGCCAATCAAATATAATAAATGAGGAGTTTTTTGTGGGATAAAAATTTAGGAGTGAAATGAAAAGTTTTTTTTGGGACGGGGAGTACTTTTTATTGTTTATAATGAAGATTTACTTGATTGCATCGTTTCTTTCTTAAGCTATGTATTAAACCTTATTTTTTCCATTTACCTTGCAGGTTTCTTTCTTCTATCTTTGTTGTTAATCCTTATTATTCCATTGATTTTTCTTTCAACACCGACACTTTGACTAAATACTCATAAATGATTAAACTAAATTGAATCATAAAAAGCTAGTGACACTTTGACTGAACTATGTTTTAAGAACCTAGTTGAAGCGGCATGTCGAATTGCGAAATGAGAAAGTAACTGCTCAAGATAAGGTTGTTATTGTTATAGCTTGGTCGGAATCGACCGGTTGAACATAAAAACCCGACTGAACCAAACAATTGATTTGGATTCATATAAGTTTTGGAGCTAAAAACTAATAAACTTAATTGAAAGATAAATTTTAGAGTTTTTTATTTTTATTTTTATTTTAATAGTATTTATTTTGTATTTTCTAACTTTTTGGCATTTTTACACTATTTGCATAATTACTACGTTATAAATACCTAAAAATATTGTCATGAGGTTCAACCGACCAGCTAATCCAATCCAGTCGGTTTAACCACGTCTTTGACAATGGTAGGTTAAATGCAAAAATCAATATTCAAAAACATTGGTTTCTAATCTTTTTTTTAACGATAAATCTTAATCTACTCCAAAACCCCACATATATCCACAACGAGATTTGAATCTCATACCATAAAGATAAAGAGCAAACATCATACCACCGCTAGATCAAATGTCCAAGACAAGACTACCAATAGTCTCACCATTCTTGAGATCCCTCACTATCTTAAATTAGTTCAAACTACAAAGAAAATATCAATATTGATTTATGGTTATTTTGAGCATGTAGAACCCCATGCAAACAACAAGAAATTGTAATGTGGGGGTCACAAACAAGTTACCTCTAAGTTGCTGAAGTTCAAGTCTTGTAGAGTAAAATGAAATATTGGGTTAAACATTGACTACTTCAATGAAAAATCGACCCATTTGAGAATAATGTATGATCAGTACTTGTGAACATTTGGACTAAAAAAATCAAATCGAACCGTATACTGAATTGAACTGAACCACACCGATTGTGAATTTCAGTTCAATTCGGTTTCTAGACCATGCTCACAACTATGATTGAGGGGCTGCTGATGCTAGAATGAAATTCAAGGGACGAAATTGGCAAATTGTTGAAGAGATGAATTTCTACAATTCACTCTAGACAAGGTCTTATTAATTAATAATTATGAATGATGGACCACTAATGGGGAAATAAAAACAAAGAGACTAAAATTGCATACTAGGAAATAGTGGAAGGACCATCCGTGTTAGCCGTTAGGTCCTCTTAAATGCTATTAAGGAATTTGTACTGTACAACTCATTAAAGGCGTCAATCATGCACGTTTTGGTCAAAGGTAAACGTGCACACGGAAATGTGTTCGCCACCCGGTTCAGTTTCAAAACCGGATCGAAACCGGTTTCAAACTGGATGAAAGCATGCGGATCGGATCAATTCTTGAACCCAAACCGTCTTTTCTGATGTCAAACTGGATTTGTTACCGGTTTTATATAATCGTTAATTTTTTGTATGAGCTAATACCAATTTTCATTAAATAAAATACAATACAATTGGGAAATGACTAAAACAAATACAAGATTGAAACTAGAATACGTAGAAACGAAGAAGAAACAAGTTTTGGTTGAGTCTCGTGAAATTCACGATCCCCTTAAAATAGATTCGTCGTCTATCTCCCAGGGTAAAACAACCGAGTAGTTTTACACTACCGAATATAATCCAAGCCCGAACACTTATCGAAAATTCTTGTGCTTAAGGAACACTAAAATTGGAGAGAGCAAATTGTGATGCTTGTAAGTGGGTGTAGACAAGTTGGTGAATGTGTGTTGATGTTCACAAGAATGTGTCTTACAAATGAACCACACCATCTCTATTTATACTAGAAATGTGTCATCATGTTAATAACAATCATAATTGTCATTATACATATTCATTATAAAGAAATAAAACCACCAAATTCAATTCTATGTTTAATGACACACATTAAACTTCTTAATAATATTAATAATAATATTATCTTAATAATATTAATAATAATATTATTATTACTTGAATTTCTTAACCATACAAACCGAACTCACATGATACCCGGGAGACGAGCGTCGATAGGTTCAAGTTCACACTGGTTCATTTATTTTATTTCTTTGTTTCATACACCCCGAGAATCGATATCTCATTCACCACAACTACATTTTGGACATGTCAACCATTAATTATATATAACAAATATACATATAATTATATATGTCCAAAATTTTCCAACATTTTTACCATTGAATTCGGTTTAAAAACCGGATTGAGTAAACCGGTTTATGATTGTTAACTAGCCATTTTATACTTGTTACTAGCTGTTATTTTTTGTTTACTGTTTTTAGGATTTTTTAGCCTCAATACACCTACAAATACCCCTTAGGTGTTAAAGATCAATCACCAATCAAAACATTTGTAATCGAATCTACTTTACGTCAAAAATATTCTCTATAAATGTTTCATGATCTCCTTGCTGACCTAAACTACATTAGGCATTATCCAAAGTCTAGTTGGAATACGATCGAACTTGTATCCTAATTACTCAACAATTAACATAATATTTTTATTACGATTTCAACGCTTAATGTTCTCATGTTTAAAACTCTTGTATTTAGATTTCATGCTTCAATTGAAACTCTATTTTTATTGCTCTATTTGGTACAAAAAAAATGAGAAATCGCGCAAAGCCATTATAACCGAACCGGTTTACGTCCGATCCGGTCTGAACCAGTTTAATCGACCACCCTGCAAACTGGTTTTAACCGGCATTGACTCGATCCAAACCGATTCTGAAACCGGATCGATTTTGGGGAAAACCCGATACATGCACGTCTAGTCAAAGGTATGGAAGCATTGGACCACCCTCTCATAAAAGCTCAATAAAAAACCTTGTTACTTTTCTATATTTAACCTTATCAATCTATGTGTTGGTTATTAGTTCACGTTTTTACTTTTTGAAAAAGGCCAAAAACACTTTAAGTTTGTTAAATGTTTCAGTAAGGATTTTTTTAAAAGTTAATTACAAGAATGATCTTTCTATTTTGATTAAATTACATGTTTGGTCACATACTTCAATAAGTACAGATACAGTATCCAACATTTGCATTTTTGGCATGTTTTGTATTGATAAGGGTGCCATGTTATTGTTGTGATGATAAGTGTCCATCCAAGGAATAAACCACTCAAGGATTTTAGGACACTCCAAAAACATTACAAATGGACGATATTTAATTTCTTGCTTTGACCACTTTGACTTCTTTGACCACTTTGACCAAATAATTTGTCGGTCAAAGTAGGCAGGTTGAACATTATGGCCGAAAAACCAAACCGAACTGAAAACTGAGTGAAACTGAACCGAACCAAGACCAATTATGAAATTCATCAAAGCTTTATTTTCGGCTTAATTCCAAATTCCAAAAGCTATGTGAATCAACGGTTTCCAGTACATCCTATGTGACATCATCATTTTGCTCAAACCGAAACAAATCATCAAATGGGGATAGTTTTTCATTTCTTTTGTTCATGGACATTTTTGGGACAAGAATTACCAGATCTAAGACCAGTATTAATCTGTCTTCCTGAATCCTGATTTAGAATCTTCTCGTTCCAATACTTGCATCGATCAGGAACAAAATACTTTTGGACAGCACAAACTCTTTGCTGATGTGGCATTTCGAGAAACTAAATAAGTGTTCAAACTGAAGATAAAATCAAGCGGATCGATTAAGTGAAGGAAATTTGGATAGAAATGATTCAGCTAAAGTTTCGGATTCAGGCTTTTTGGATACAGGCCAATATATTGTTGATTACTTGATTTTGCAGAATGTGAAATACATTTTAATATTATATCACCGGTTATTTCAAATGAATAAAAACAACAAAAAGTTGTAAGACCGCCGCCAACGGTTCCGTCGGTTAACTACCGACGGGAATCGGTTTACCGACACCGTTAACACGCCTCTTTCGATGACCGGCGTCGGTTGAATGCTCGGCTTGGCGACATGAAGAGCGACGAAAGAGGTGCGGAAGAGGTGCGATATTTGAATGCTCGGCTTGGCTGATTAAGAGGTCTTACCAAATGTTCTGAATTTGTCTGATTAAGAGGCTGACTTCTTAATTGTATCATTAAGAGGTTTACCAAACATCACCTAACTCTCTCAGTTGTCCTATACTCCTATAGATCACTCACCTACAAACGAGACAATACCTACATTCTCATACACATGTCTAAATTCTAACCCTACAAGAGTCCCATATCAGAGGTGATGTCCTCAGTCAGGCTAAGATCCTTCAGATCTCGGTTGATTACGTCCATCCACCTAAGGTTTGGTCTACCATTTCTCCTCAAGCCAACGACTTGCAAAGTTTTCACTCTCTTAATTGGTCATGTTTGTGGTCTTCTCTTGCCCATGGCCAAACCATCTTAATTGTTTTTTTCTCTCAACTAGTTGATGATAGATTTAAAATCAAAGTTTGATCTAAAAGTTCCATCCAAGATGTGCATATAGACGACTATGAAGAAGTAAGACTGCTGCCAACGGGGGTAGTTTCACCGCCAGTTTCAACCACCGTTGGCACGCCTCATGCAGTGGTTCCGTCAGTTGGGCATTCACCGGTATGGAGACGGGGAAGGGGGTAAGCGCCGGTTGTGTGGTGGGGTCCAAAGGGGTATTTTGTGTGTGTGTGTGTTTTGTAATGGCGGGTCCCAAAAAATTAAAGGGAAGTGGTATTGTTGGCATGGGTACGTCAGTTTAATGTCGGTTGGAGGGTGAGCTGACGTGGCGCTGATTTGGTAACAACTGACGGTATCAGTTGGGTGCACTGTTGGGAGCGGTCTAATATATATGAGAATCTGTTTATGAATATTCTAGAAACCATGCCTAAAAATGCTAAGGTTTTAAAACGGTATGGTGTGATGTGTGCCTCTTGTATATGTCATTGCCTATGCTTGAACCACTGATTAACCCTTAAAAATAATAATATTATTATTATTTTATTTAGTTTACCCTTAAATTTTTATGAGAGAACTTTTTTTTAGAACTTTTTTTTTTATTTTTTTTTTTTGAAAAGAGACTAATTTATACACCAATAAATCAAACCGTGCACATGAACTCAACAATGTGATTATCAATTACCAATTAGAGGATGCGGTATGGTGGCGAGAAGGGGTGGGCGCCGGACGCCACATAGGCGCGCCGGACGCGCCACGACACCGGGCGTTACGCCAGCGAGGCGGTGCGCCGGCCCGTCGACGGAAGCAACGGACGAATGGTGGTGGGACACGTGGACTAGCCGTTGGCAACGGCTAGTTTCCAGATTTTTAAATTTTTTTTTTTAAATAAACCATTAACCCTTATAAATACCAACCCTTTTACACAATATTTCCACACACCATTTCTCACCATTTCTCAAACTAAACCCTTTCACACAATATTTTCTACATAATCTTTGATCAAAATGCGTCGAAATTTGATGGATCCCGGAAGTTATTCGTCCGATGTCGACGATGAGACGGATATTTTTTTTATGACTCAAGCGCATCAATACATGCAACGTCAACAAGCTCAACCAACCCGGACTCGCGTGCCAGTCTATCGAGATCGTGAAGCTGCCGAGCAACGTTTATTGGACGACTACTTTGGACGAAAAACGTGCTTACTTCAAAAGAAGACAAGAAAGTGCAAGAAAAGACGTAGAACGTGCATTTGGTGTCTTACAGGGGCGTTGGGGGATTATTCGCCAACCGGCTCGTTCGTGGAGTGTCAACAAGCTACGTAGAACCATGTACGCATGCATCATATTGCATAACATGATTGTAAAAGATCAAAACTTTGCCATAAGCGATATGAACGAGTTGTATGTGACTGCACAACTTAATTTAGAACGTACTTGGGTCGAGAGAGCCGAAATACAACGACTGAGATCACGGGAATTACGTGATAAACGTACACACGAATCGCTCCAACGAAATATTATGGACCATATTTGGCAACAATATCAAGAAAATCGTGTGTAATTTTTTTCCTAATTTTCGGTCTTTTTTTTTATTTTTCGGTAATTTTTTTTTATTTTCGGTAATTTTTTTTATTTTTTAGGTATTTTTATTTTGTATTGTGTAATATTTATTTTAATGAAGTATAATGTTTTTAAAAAAAGAAAAAAGAAAAAAAGGGTGGTGGGGCCCAAATGGCTTAAGTGATGGTAGAGGGGGTATTTGGGGTTTTTGAATGTGAAATGTGAAATGGTGATGTGGCGCATAGGTGGCGCAGATGTGACGAAGTGGCTTAAGCCACCACACCCCTTGCTCTTACCATTATGTATTTAACTACCTCTTGTCACATCCCATCCAACATTTATTGAGTTTTGTTGCAACGCTCTTCTCGCCTCCCCCCTAACCACCTTCTATAAATCAACCACCTCCGACCACCGTCAACATCACAACCACCGCCAAAATGGTACACCCTATCGCAGAAGCCAACGAAACCAACCCCTTTGGCACACTCACGCCGGAGCAATTCTACGCTCGCCACTCCGTCGCTCACTCCACCGACCACTACACAAACCCTAGAGGCCTCAAACTCTTCACACAGTCATGGACCCCCCTCCCGCCGACCAAAATTACCGGAATCATCTGCGCCGTCCACGGCTACTCCGGCGAGTCAAGCTGGTTCGTACAATTAACCTCCGTTCACCTCGCGAAAGCCGGATTCGCCGTCTGCGCTATCGACCATCAAGGTCACGGTTTCTCCGAAGGCCTCCAGCTTCATATCCCTGACATAAATCCGGTTGTCGACGACTGTATTGCCTTCTTCAACTCCTTCCGTGAACAACACGCGCCATCGCTTCCTTCGTTTCTCTACTCGGAATCACTCGGTGGCGCGATTGCTCTGCTCATCACGCTCCGGCGAGACGGCGCCGGAAAGCCTTTCGATGGATTAGTCCTCAACGGCGCCATGTGTGGGATCAGCGACAAGTACAAACCGCCATGGCCGTTGGAGTACTTCTTGTCCCTTGCCGCAGCGGTGATTCCAACGTGGCACGTGGTCCCCACGCGCGGATCTATTCCGGAGGTTTCTTTTAAAGTAGAATGGAAGCGT
Source organism: Calendula officinalis (assembly GCA_963853835.1). NCBI lineage: Eukaryota > Viridiplantae > Streptophyta > Magnoliopsida > Asterales > Asteraceae > Calendula > Calendula officinalis. The sequence continues at coordinate 84,849,794 of OY970823.1, forward strand.
AAGTTAGCGATGGCTAGTCCGAGAAGATCGGTGGCGCGTCCACGCGCCTCCACAGCTAAAGAACTGTTGCGGATTTGCAGGGAGGTGCAGAGTAGATTCACGGAAGTCGACGTGCCGTTTCTGATAATTCACGGCGGCGATGATGTAGTTTGTGATCCGGCGTGTGTGGAGGATCTGTACCGACGCGCCGCCAGTAAGGATAAAACGTTGAAGATATACCAGGGGATGTGGCATCAGTTGGTTGGTGAAGCAGATGATGACGTGGAGGTTGTGTTTGCAGATGTGGTGGAGTGGCTGAAGACAAGAGCTACACGCGCCGGTGAAGCTTAAAAATGGCCGTTTGTTATAATTATGGAACAGATATAATTAAGGAAATTAATAAGCTTTGAAATTAATGCATTTACGAATTATTGAACAACTCATTCTTGTTATTAACGAGCACTAGCTGGTACCCGCGCAATGCGGCGGTGGATACCATGTAACTATATCTTGCGGTGACGCTAGTGATGGCAATGGTTGCAATAGTGATTGTGGTGGGTGGTGGTGCGTATAGTGGGCGGAGATGGTAGTGATTGTAAGACGTGGTCAGTTTCTCGCCACTTTAGCGCCAGTTTCCGCCACCATTGGCACGGCCCGTCTGTTTTTCCGCTGGTTTGGTTTCCGCCAGTTTGGAGACGAGAGGCAAGGGTTGCGCCGGTTTGTTGGGTGGGTCCAAAGGGGTATTTTGTGTGTGTGTGTGTTTTGTAATGATGGGTCCCAAAAAATTAAAGGGAAGTAGTTTTGTTGGCATGTGTACGTCAGTTTAGTGTCGGTTAGAGGGTGAGCTGACGTGGCACTGATTTGGCAACAACTGACGGTAACAGTTTGTTTTACCATTGGGAGCGGTCTAATGGTGTGTGATATGGTAGGTAGTTAGTGCTGGTGGTCGTCAATAGAATAATATTTATTTAAGAATTAATGAATATAATATGGTACATAGGTAATTGAAGTCAACTAATCAATATCCGCCCTGGTAACTTGGTTAAAACCCCTGCTAATAACATGAAGGTTGGAGGTTCGAATCCTCGACTGTCAATTTTTTCAAAACACAAATGTTTCCGAAATAACATGTGAGTTGACTAAAAATTAAGTGTTCTAAATTTGAAAACGTCCCAAATACATTATATACGTAATAAAGATATGTTCGATCATGCATCTTCGAAGCACGTCCCAAATACATTATATACGTAATAAAGATATGTTCGATCATGCATCTTCGAAGCTTGTCGAGCTACCCCGGAAAGTACATGTCAGGCTAGGCTGATCTGCAACCTTAGCTAACGGATAGGATTGTAGGAGTGGACAATTCGTCAAATAATTAAACAAACTGATGAATAAACAATCAAATTAGTTTTGCCGTTTTGATCATAAACTTAACCCATTTTTGTTAACGCTGTTAATTCACATAAAGATGAACTGAAAAATGGAAGAATTTGTAACGAAGCCAGAGAAACCCATGACAATTAAGCTTAACTTTAACTTACAGAAATCATTCATAAAAGAAACAATTGAGCTCATTTTTTATTAACGATTATAGTACTTCATACAACAATTTAAGATAACTTAAGATGAGCAATCGAACATGGGTAAGTAACACTCGAGTAAAATGGAATTTCTGCTACATAGTATTGACTTTTTCATTCAAACAACACGCTCGCGAAACATGGAAGTTTGGATGCCATTTGCCAATGTAGAAAAAGAAAATAAATTTATGAATGGCTTAAGATCGAACTCATACGTCTTCCTTCTTTTTCGGTTTCGGTCCAAACCCCTTATCTCGACATTTCCCCTTCATTAAAAAAACAAACATTAAAAGAAAGCATGCACACTTGTGCAGGAAACTTCTTGACAAACTTGCTATTATTATTGTTGGATCTACCCTTATTTCCTCAGTTGCTATTATTATTGTTGTTTGTTTTTTCACATAGCAGCTCTTGTAAGTTTAACAAGCTTACAATCTTGTTCATCTCTAGTGGATTTTTTAAAAATTTGGCTTTCAACCTGAAAAACAAAAAATATACTTGGTACCGTAAATTTAAAGGGTTTGTACTCTGACATATTCTCCACCAAGAGCAAAGCAGCTTCTTCACCAAGAGCAACTGACTAAAAGTCAAAGGTCTTCAAATGACTTGCCTGAATAGAAGTTTCCGAAGATATTAAGGGGTCGGTACTCTGACATATTCTCCACCAAGAGCAAAGCAGCTTCTTCCTAAATATTTTTAGTCACAAAAAAAATTATGACTAAAAAAGCAAGTTTTCTTCATTATAAATAAAAAGAGCAAATAAATCTGAAGTAATAAGACTACTTCTGAGAAGATGTCACCATTGGAAGAAGTTGTTTAACTACATCTGCATTTATAATGAATGGTATATACGCAACAACGTGCACAAATAATTACAAACAGAAAATATATTGCCTTTTTCACTACAATTAGAAAAGTTAAAAAAATCACCTTTGCATATGGATTTAAATAAGAAGAATCACTTCCCGAGTAAGATGACAAATGAGATTGAAGGAGGCATCTTATAAAGTCTTCTTGTATCACCCACACAATCGAACAGTCAGCTAATGATGGCTAACATATTGACTTTTTGGACTTGATTATCTCAAGTTCATATAAACACTTACTTTTCATATTCTAAACTGTATCAGAAAAAAAAATCCATTTTACATGACACATATAGTATTATTACCTTCACATGTTGTGTACTCGAAGGTGCAGCCATGTAAGAATCCTACAGACATGACACAGATAAAAAATGGAGTATGTGACAATAAGATTAAAATTAGTAAGAACATGATCAAACATCAAAAATGGAAAACCTAGTTCAATGGCAAGAACATTTTCACCAGGTTGAAGAAGATTATTGGTGAGAGACCCAATTCCTGGACCGATTTCAAGCACCACACCAACATCACCCACATTGGCAGCATCAACAAGTTGTTCATTTACTTCACCATTTAACATGTAATGCTGGATAATAACAACAATTATAAAAACAATACATTAACAGCTAGCTAACTAACTATTGATTTATCCCTACATTCCATACGTGGACTTGATAACGAGCAAAGTTGTATGACTTAAGTTGCCCTTAGGGTTGCTCGATCCTCAAGCAAAAAAGAATCATCCATTGTAACGAATCTACAAATAAAAAGCTGCACAATGTAAGGATAGTAGTAGAAGAATGAAATATTGAACAAGAAACAAAAATCCAAGAATTGTTTGACCTTGACTAACCTAATTAAGCTAGTTTCCATGGATGAAGCAGCCATCCATGCCAAGGATCACCACGGTGTTCTTCCCCCATTCGATTCGATTATAGGGTGTGTGAATTTAAAGAACCGAGGAGACGTGTAAATCGAAGGAATCGAGGAGGGAGATGAGGGGTTAGCAACCGTTCAATGACCAAGAAAAACCTCGAGGTTTGTATAAGGAATACGCATGCATTGGCCCATTTAGCGGTGGCTTTAAGCCCGTGGGACAATCGTTTATTCATAAAGGTTGAAGTCTCAGATATTGAGCATCTTTCAAGATAGCTCAGTTGGTAGAGGCGTGTGCTAACAACCTGCAGGTCCTATGTTCGAGTCTGGTAAGACTCGTTTTTTTGTAAAATTTAATTATTTCCATAATTAGCAAGTGTGTTGGCTGAATTTTCAGCCTTGCTAATTATGGAAGTGTTAAACTCTTTATAATATAGTAAAGATTTTCAATTTCACTAGGACAACATCTAATGATAATAGTTAGAAATTTTAAACTTAAAACAATCCATCGAACAAAATCATTATTTGGTCCGATATTATATTCTTATTTTTTGTATTTTTTAGTTTCGAAATTAAACATATTCCTGGTTGTAAGTCATGTTGTACTAGAAGGGTGATATTTTTACCACAACTTTTAATGCATGTATTAAATCTAATGTTTTAAATATTTATACAGTTAGCTCTCAAATTTTTATAATTATTAAAAATTATAGTATCATTATCAATTCTCTTTGATAATTATTCTCTTGTGCTAGTGGTAGATTGGCCCAATGTGATGACATTTATATAGTCACAAAAGGGTTAGTTGAAAGTATATGTTGATCAAATGTGCTACACAAAATTAACGGCATTTTATCATTTCACAACTTTCTGGCAAGCTATTTTTGCCAAAATTCTCGTAAAGAAAGCTAAATTGATATTTATTTGTGTGGCATTTGAAATTATTTTGATATTCGAATGGTGGTAGTGACACATTTTGAATACGTCGATGTCTAATGTATACATATGCCTTTAATAGTTATCTTTATGTTTCAACCACCAAAAATTAAATAAGGGGTATCTTTAGTCCTTTTAGATTATAGGCTTTACTTAATATAAAATAACGTTTATTTTAAAAACTGAATAGCACTCTTTTTATAAATTTTGTAGTTGGGTGACTTTTTGAAATTTATTTACCAAGCAACAAACACAACCTCCACGTCATCATCTGCCAAAGTAAGGGTGGGAAAACCAAACGTTTATGTTAGTAGAGATTATTTTTTTGAAATATGGGTACGCCAAAGTGGTTGACAGCATACTTTACTACGTTAATAGAGATAAAGGACTAGTTATTAGTTTTAAACATCTTCAAAGACACTTCAGTTTTTTGTCAATTTAACGAAACATCAGCTGACATTTAAACTGTGACACTCTGTCAACAATACACAGTCACTTCTTATTATATACTTACTATATTAATAGAGATAAAGGACCAATTATTAGTTTTAAACATCTTCAAAGAAACTTCAATTTGTTGTCAATTTAACAAAACATAGCTGATATTTAAACTGACACACTTTCTCAACAATACACATTCACTTCTTACTATTGTCCTGCACGTTAATACTTTATATATTTATATATATAAAATACACACACTATACTTCATTTCTATTTCTATTTCTATCTCCGTCTCTTCACTTCTATCCTTATCCTATTGGCATCTCCCAACCAACTTCAACTAAAAAAAATGGTGTTAATGATGAAGGCAAACCAACAATAACATTGGCAGATGCTTAGACCACCCGTAACGCACGACCGGCGACCGGCCACCTCACTCCCTCCGACGCGTCCCGCCCGTTGCCGCCCTCCCTCCCCGACGCGTCCCCTGTGCTGAGTGGTCGAGAAGTCGACCGCTGGGGGTGTGTGTTCCAGCGACCTCTTTTGCCTCTTTTTCCCTTATATATATTAATAATTAATAATTTAATAATATATTATATATAAAATAAATATTATATTTATATATATATATATTAATAAAACGAAAATTCTAAAAAAAAAATAAAAAAAAAAATTTGGTCGCCGATTCGGTCACCCATTACGGGCATTTGGTCGCTGTCTGGTCGTGTGTTTGATCAGGAGAGAGAAAGCTGATGTGGCGCAGAGATGGCAGGGGTGACCAAACTGGGTTTGGTCACCCATTACGCCCAGTCTTAGGGGTGGGACTAACTCTTTTAAAGGCAATAGGACCTGCTAGGACTACACATCTAGGACAGGTTCCTAGAAAAGGACATTATGCTATAAATCAAACTACACAACCTACTAAATAAACCCCTATATCTTCAATCTATTATTTTCTTTGTGTTTCTTGAATGATTTCTTTGGATGAAGTAAACTGTATTTGTTGTGGACATTTGGTTGAAATTGAAACATGTGTCGTTGAAGTTGAAGGAAAGCTAATTATTCTTGCTCAATGGTGGAAACAGTGATGCGGGTTGAGCCGATATCAATGATGGTTAAGTAGAGAGAGAAGAAGACGATGAATGCATATTGAAAGACAAGTAATTGATACAATAAATCGACATTTGGTTCATACATTATGGGTGAAAGTCTATGAAAATTTATGTATTTTTTATAGATAGGGTGTTTTGGGTTAAATGAGTGTATAAATGTTGGTATTTATAGATAAAACGTGGTAGTTTAAAGTAAATAAACAAATTTTTGTTTGAAAAAAAAAAAGAAAAAAGAAAACTAGGTGCTTGCAGATGCAGATGTCTACTAGGATTTCTTTAATAAATACCTCATCCGTCCCAAAATTTTTGTTTACTAGACAAAAGGTAAACAGTTTAAAAAAAAAGGGTAAATTGCATAAAATAACAATATACTATTAAGTGATTCCTAATTCTAACAATTAACTATCAAAATTTCCAAAAATAGCAACATACTATTAAGTGATTCCTTATTTTAGCAACCAACTATTAAAATTTTCAAAAATAGCAACAAACTTTTGAAATTTTGCAATTTGGGTAATATTTCACCTAAAATAATGGTAATCGATATTTTCTAGTGACATAGTCGGTTATTTATTTTTTCTCTATTTTCCGCTTGTTGGTCCACATAATAAATATTAATATATTTATAATAACTTATGTCACTAGAAAATACCGATTACTCATGTTCTTGGTAAAACGTTTCTCAAATTGCAAAAATTTAAAAGTTCGATGCTATTTTTGAAATTTTTTACAGTTTATTGCTAGAATTAGGAATCACCTAATAGTTCGTTTCTATTTTATGTAATTTGCCCTAATAAAAATGCTATTATTGCACATTCACTAATAAAAATCTCATATTTACTCACTTATAATTCAATTATTAATTCAATTATTAGGACAAATTAAAATATTAAGATGGACTATAAAAATGGAATAGAGGGAGTAACAAGTTAACATAGTTGAGATTGATGGGTTTAAACATCAACACACATCCACCAAAAACTTGGCAAAAAAAGACAGACCATGTTCATTACAACCCAGATCAATGTACAACCACCACTGCACACAGTACAAGCCACTACATCATAAACATCACCTATCAAAAGCCAAATAGATAACAAAGTCTAGCACAATTCCGTATCAAACTTAAGCGAAATCCCCATACTAAACAGCTCTTGAGACAGCAACTTAGCCCCATAAGGCACACTCACCTTAACCACATCTTCAACCGAATCACAAACCCTACAATACGGCCCGCGGGTCGAACGGAACTTCGACCCGCCCGAAACCGACCTCTGGATCACACCCGCCATTCTCCTATATCTCCTACAAACATGCATTTCCGAGCTGTCACTTAAAGTAAAAAGCCGTTCCATTTCACCAAATTTTATCCCACCGAACCGTTTCCGGTCAGCCACGGGTTGTCGGGTCAACGGGTGGACCGGACCCGTGTTCCTGAATTTGACTTTGTCTTCTGACATGTGTACTAGCCTTTGGTAGAATGTGGGACCCATGAAGACTAGGGATTTGACCATTTCGCCGGTCCGTCCGTTGTATAGTCTCTCGTTGCCCCATTTTGAGAACCCTGCCCGGTGAAGCTGCCCGGTTATGGCTTCAACAGAAAAAGACGAAAAAGGGGTGGCGTATCTTTGTGAACCGCCCAAAGCAATTCCCTTTCCCAGGGCAGATTCCAGCATCTGCCCGGGGGTTTGTCGTGAAGGGAAAGCATGCGGGTTTATGACAATATCGGGCACGATTCCTTGTATAGTAAATGGGAAGTTTTCTTGGTTTTCTAAATAACCCAAAACGCCCTTTTGCCCGTGCATGCTTGAGAATTTGTCACCAAGACAAGGCGAACGCACCTAAAACTAAAAAAAAATAAAAAAAAAATAAAAAGATAAATAACAGCGAAAACCGGAAACATATAAGGGAAAATTTATTTTGTATCATTCTAAAACTAATAAATTATTTTTATATCCTTCTAAACTTTTTAATTACCTTCATATCCTTCCAAACATTTAACACTCTTTTTTACGTCCAAAAATCTATTTTGATATATATTAAATCATTATAATATCAAAAATCCTCAAATAAATATGTCCTAAACTTTTTAATTACCTTCATATCCTTCCTAACATTTATAACTCTCTTTTATGTCCAAAAATATATTTTGATATACTACCTCCGTATCAAAATAAGTGATACACTTTCTATTTAGGGGTGGAACAAAATAAGTGATATACTTTCAAAACTTACCTTATTTGGCAAAAAAGTGGGACTCATTCTCCACTAACTATCTACTTTAATAACGTAAAATTACTCTTTTACCCTTACTTTTACTTTTAAACATCATTAATTTCACTACATCCAAAAGAAGTGGGTCCCATTATCCACTAACTATCCACTTTATACTATTTTAAATCACTTTCCAATCTTTTGCCTCAAAAACCGCAATTTCTCAAATGTATCACTTATTTTGATACGGAGGTAGTATATTAAATCATTATAATATCAATAATCATCAAATAAATATGCAATATATTTGTTGATCATGTATTAGAAATCATGTTTATTTTCCTGTATTATTTATAACGATTACATTTATATATCAAAATAGTTTTTCGAGAGTTATAAAGGTTTGGAAGGATATGGAGGTAATTAAAAAGTTTAGAAGGATATAAAGATAATTTACGAATTTGAGAAGGATATAAAAATAATTTATGAGTTTTAATAGAATATAATACCTGTCTGAGAGATACAACAGCAAAATTCTTGCCTTCATCATTTGCAGACAAAACAACTTTTTGCACCATACCTCTTTCAGTATGCTTCAATTTCACACTATGATCACTACCCGATTCTATAAATTTCCCAATTACAATATCGCCACTTTGCAAATTGGCCCCAATAAACGGGACTCCGTCATCATCCAAACTATCGACCCGCCCGATTTTACTCTGAATCTTCCCAAAATTGATGACATCATCATTTTTCGTCTTTTCCCCAACCCTTCTTTATTCTCAACTTCCTCTTTGTAACCCCTGATGTGTTCTGACCGAAACATTCCTCGGTCAAGTGAAGCTTGGTTCATGACTAACGAGTCTTCTTGGTTGTAACCCAGATGCACGTTGACCGCCACGATAGCACACTGCCCGTTGAAAAAATCGGGTCGAGGTATCATGCCCTTTTGGGTTTGACCAGAGGGTTGACTTTTTTGAAAAGCGGTCTTTGCGGGTAGAATAATTGGTGGGAGAGAGTGTCGACTCGGATAACGGGATTCGTGCAGGAGTAACCGATTGCTTGCTGACTGTGTTTTTGTGACTAAAAAAGGACTCTTTTTGCATGATCGTGATTTGCAAACGGGATTAAACCGCAACTGATACCTAACATGAATGAGGAATCGAGTTCACAGTGTGTGTATTTCTCAGGGGTATGTTTGTCATTTTGTAGAAAAAGGTGTTCTGTTTTCCATGCTGTGGAGCAGTCTTCTTCTTCTTCAGGACCGATTAGTTCAACAATTCCGTTATCTAACAGATCTTGAAATGAATGGGTCCCACTTTTTAGAAGTTTGATTTTGTGTAAGTTTTTAACTACTTTAAGTGGTCTTAAAATCCTTCCAGCATCACAAAATATCCTCACTTCTTTATGTTTACTGTCTCTTTTTATCTCCACCTGAGACACATATAAAAATAAAAATAAATAAAAAATTGGCTTACATATCGGATATAAGGTTAAGAGTAAATTACACAAATGGTCCTTTAGGTTTGTACCATATTACATATTGGGTCCTTTAGTTTCATAAATTACACTGATAGTCCTTATTTCTGAAACTATTGACACGTTTGGTCCTTTAGCTAAACAGACGTTTATTTTTCCCCATCAAGTATGGTCACGTGTGATGCACGAGGGGGTATATATGGTCTTTTCCCTTTCCCTTCGCCAATTTGAAACCCATAAAAAATAGAGGGGAAAAGTTAATGCCTGTTTAACTAAAGGACCAAATATTTAATATGGTACAAACCTAAAGGACCATTTGTGTAATTTACTCTAACGTAAATCAAGAAATATAAATGTTAGTAAGAGTTCTAAAACGCTTACAGTCAAATGGGTCATGTAAAAAAACAAAAAAAAGCGAGTAAATTACACAAAACGTCCCTGTAATTTGTACGAAATTACATAAAAGCCCCTAAGAGAGACTAACCTGATTCGGTACTTGCTTTCTACGCCTTTTACTCCTAATTTGAGCAACAAAAGAAGCCGAATTTTTGCAATTTCCAACCCAATCACCATCAACAAATACTCTATCCATTCCATTAAGTGAAGTTTTTGTATCATCTAACAATTCTTGCATTCCACATGATAATAGTGTACCAGAAAGTGGGACGGTGGGACCCGTATTTTAGTTGACACAAGAGCAGTGCCAGCTAGATTTTTTATCAACCCGCAATTTTCACCATCGGGTGTTGAAAGAAAACACAGTTTTCCCCAGTGAGAAGGGTGCCTACAATTATAAAATCACAGTTCAAACGTTTTTTTAGAGTTTTATAAAATAAAATAGAGTAAATTACAGAAAGATTTTGTCCCTGAACTTTTTTTTTCCCGTGATTTTTGTCCTTCATGGTCTTCAGATCTCATCTTTTTGGTCCATTTTGACGGAAAATGACCAAAATACCCTTACAAAAAAATTTCAGAACTTTTTAACAAATAAATTAGAATAAGGCTATTTTGGTCATCTTAGGTCAAAATTAGAAAAGGATGAAAATTTTGAAGACGCTAGGGACAAAAATCACGAAAAAAAGTCTATGGACAAAATCAGAGAATTTGTAAAACCACACGGACAATTTATGTAATTTACTCAATAAAATAAAATAGAGTAAATTACAGAAAGATTTTGCCCCTAAACTTTTTTTCGTGATTTTTGTCCCTATGGTCTTCAAATCTCATCTTTTTTGTCCATTGACAAAAAATGACCAAAATACCCTTGCAAAAAAAATTCAGAACTTTTTAACGAATAATTTAAAACAAGGCTATTTTGGTCATTTTAGGTTAAAATGGACAAAAAAGATGAATTTTGAAGACCATAGGGACAAAAATCACGGAAAAAAAAAGTTTATGGACAAAATCAGAGACAATTTCTGTAATTTACAAAATAAAATAAAATAAAACAAAATAAAAGTTAATAATAACTTACGGGTATCTGGCATCTCCAGCTTTTCCAGCATACAAAACCTGCTGACGTGTCCTCCTCATATCCGCCACCATTTGCAAAGGATTTGCTCTCCTAACCATAGCCACCACACCAGAAGTCCTCTCCATATTCTTAAACGGGTGGGCCCACGAGCCCGTTGAAAAAGCCCGCGAAAGCCCGTTTGTAATAATTGCAGCATCCAAATAATGCTTAATCGGGTGAACCTTTCGGTCCGGATAAAGATCCCTTTGCATCGATTTCACCATCCTTTTTTCCACATGTTTTAAATGGACTTTTAATTCTCGTTCAAGTAATTCGCCAGCAAGTTCCAACCTTTTGTTCCTAAAATCGTCTTTATTGTCAACTTTTCTTTTATTTGTGTATCCTTCTAGAAGACATTTCACCATGTATCCTAAAAACCGAGCTTTTCTTAACCGCCCTTTAATATTAGGAAATAAATAGTCATCAATACACTCGTCAACCGATTCTTTAGGTGGAAATTTGCTTTTTTTAAAAGCTTTTCGATATATTTCATCGAATTTTTCCCGCCATTTTCGCGGAAATTCTCACACTCGGGTTCCTGACCCGCGTTATGAATCGATGCCATTAAAATATTGACAACGTTTTCATCGGTAATATCGGCATCAATTAGGTTAAACACTTGTTTATCCGATTCTACCCCTAGGGCGAAAAATAATATCCAAATCGGTATATCCATTAAACTTAGGATATAAACTGATATCATTTGTGTACCACCACCAATATCTTCAAATTTAGGAGCATCGATTAATTTCACATAAACTCTTTTTCTTTTGTGAATTGACCGATATTGCACACGCCAATTTGGACTACCGGATAACCAAACTCTATTTAATCCGAGTTGTTCTTGTGCAATAAATGTCTTTTCTGCTCCTTTGATTATGAGGGTTTATGAAATAACCACCTTGATCATAATCACAATTGTCTTTTTTTTCATTTTCACTCATCCAACATGTATCAGAATTAACCATCACGGGAATCCTTCCAATAAACACATTTGTTGTATCAGTTTCGATTATTTTTTTGTCCAAAAACTCATCTTTCCCAGTTTTGAATTTGTCACTTCTAACAAGCTCTTGAGTATACACCTAAAACATTATAAAACGTTAGAAAATAGAAACTTATAACCAAAAGAGTAAATTACACCAATGGTCCTTAAGGTATGTACCAAATTTCACCAGTAGTACTTTAGTTTAAAAAATTACACTGGTAGTCCTATTTTTTAAAGGTTTTGCACCGATGGTCCTTTTGACTAATGATTGTTAAATTATTCTGTTAAATCAAGGGTATTTTCGTCATTTACCATTTTACTTCATACAAAAAAGAGTAAATTACACCAATGGTCCTTCAGGTATGTACCAAATTTCACCAATAGTTCTTCAGTTTAAAAAATTACCCTGGTAGTCCTTGTTTTTAAAAGGTTTTGCACCGATAGTCCATTTTACTAACGCCAGGTGCAAAACCTTTCAAAAATAAGGATTACCAGTGTAATTTTTTAAACTAAAGTACTACTGGTGAAATTTGGTACATACCTTAAGGACCATTGGTGTAATTTACTCTAACCAAAAGCAAGAAAAAGTCGTATATATATATATATATATATATATATATATATATATATATATATATATATATATATATATATATATATATATATATATATATATATATATATATATATATTTATTACCTGTATGGTAACTTCAACCCTCATCCTTGAAGAATATGTCATATTCTGCAGTCGAGCACGTCTTGGAAAAAAATCTAAAAAATCTTTCCCACTATCAGCTGAAAATTTGTCACCAGTCCAAAATCTAGGGCGTTCAAGTGTCACTTTTCCAAACTTAACTGAAGCAAATCTCCATTCATTGTCACCTTTCTTTGAGGGATCATACCTGGTTCAACAATTATCTCACCAATTGAGTCAAACACATTTTGAATTCCTACTTCTATAAAGTCATTATACGAGTTGATTTGATGGCTTATGAGACCGTAGTGTTTGAAGAATGACACTGCTGCCCTTTTGGTGAAGGTTTTAAGAGTCATTTCGTCTAAATCTTGTAATGATGGTGTATCCATCGTATCATCATCATCTGAGTATTCATCTTCTAAATCCAGGTGTACTCCGTTTGAAGGTTTTTCCATGGAACTCGGTCCTGCTTCTGGCATGATTTATCAGTGATTCCTGAAGAAAACTTGCAGTTAAAATACATAATTATTTAAATAATTGATAAAATGTAACTCACATCATTTGATTATCGGAACCAGAAGCACAGCTAAAATCAGGTTCTACTTACAACAAAAGCAAAAATTACAGTAAATTTAACTAAACAGATATGTGATGACTAGATCGTACGTACGTTCTAGGGCTTGTATAGCTCAAAAATGTGGAAAGCTAAGAATATATGAACATGAAATTACTGCAAGTACAAAATCCTTAAACCGATTAAGCTTCATTTCCGCTAAAACAAGCACATATTAGCTTCAATTCAAAATGTCAAAAACACAAAGCACAAAATCCACTCGTCATCTAGAAAATGTAAGCAGAGTTTTCTCATATCGCTACAAAACTTCAGTAAATTGTTCTATCAACGCGATCCGTGTAAACGTAACAAATTTCAAACAAAATTACGCAGCTATTGATGAAAAACTTAAAGAGATACTTACAAATAACTTAGAGTTTGATGGTTTTTTCAGCTTGCGTCGATTTCTAGGGTTTCAGAGGGCCAGAAAACCGAAATGCAGCACTGTAAATGGACTTCTGAATAATTTTGTAGGGTTTTGCTAATTACAGTAAATTGATTATATTGATTAGAAAAGTAATATTTTTAGAGTTTTGCTAATGACAGCTCTTAACATACAAAAAAAACTTCTACATTGATTAAAAAAAATATTATTGGTCAACATTAGCATTTTCCTAAAATTAAATTCAGGGGTTGTTTTAGCTCTTAGCCATTAGCATTTTCCTAATTTTTAAAGCGTGAAGACTGAGGAGTACACTTGGACAACGTTTATGCGACTGAGACTAAGAAATGTTTTGCTGAATTGCAAATATGTTCCTGATGTATTTTACTTATTGCATTATTGGTCCCCCAACTTTTTAATATTTCAGTTTTGAAGATTCAATCAAGATCCCTCATTCCCTTGTAACAAGTGTGAGCACGCACGTAATCTCCAAGGATGCTGATATTTACAGCTTTACACTTAACATTTTAACCTCTCACCGACGCAACCCTATTCAAAGAAATGTTGGTCTATCGAATACTTTACTCGACTTATGAAGATTTGGTGCATAAAATGTGCCCAAGTGTTTGAAGCGTTGGAGGTGTTTCGCCATGGTTCTAAAACGTCTGCATTGACTTCCTCATAGCTCGCTGAGACTTGGGGCTTGAGTCGCTTGACCAAGTCATAACGCCAAGGTACAAGGTTTGGGCGTAAAGCTTGTATGTTAAGATCTAACGTGGCTCACATTTACCTGTTATGAGCTATGTTTTTTATGTGTATTAAATGTATTGATCTGTATGAGTCATTATTTAGTTATAAGAATAGTTGGATATCTATTAACCATTATGTGTATCCTGTGGAATACTTATTAACCATTATGCATTCTTTTTTCCCTCGAGTTTTTGTCCCAAAGGGTTTTTCTCGACAAGGTTTATAACAATACGAATGTTTCATAGATTGTCTGAAGATACACGACCAAGTACATGTATATTCAACATAAACCAGAGTATCGTAAATCATAACTTACGTACTGATTGCATAGATTAATGATATTCATGAATGTAATTGATGAATTCATCTAGGTTACTAGTCTTGTACTTACTATGTACTATTGTAAAGGACGTTCGTTCAAATCATCAATGAGAATATTAAAATGATACATTAAGAAGAGCTAATTCTTTAATTACAACATTAACTTTATATTACACAAGTTACACAAATTGTATGGTTGCAAGTGTTTGATATTACAACGGCCCGTTTTTAGCATACAAGAAATAAAAAAAGAAGTTGATTAAAAAACCCCAGAAATCGTTGAAATTACTCGCACAATAAAAACAAATTAAAAATTATACAGAAAATAGTTAAACAAGGAAGATGTTCCCTTTATTTAAAGGCTTGTTAATTTTCCGATGACGATGTTTCAACATGGATGACGTTGCATTAGAGACGTTTATTGATATCTCAACTAATTGTACTCATGCTAACACGATTTCTTAACCGATTCCGGTGAGATCCCATAGTGGTCCCTTCCAAATATTCCTTTGATAGAGTTTCCTAACAAACCTTTAAAACATAGCAAAATCTTAAAAAACATATCAAAATCTAATTAAATAATAAAAAAAATTATTCGATGACATGATAAAAAGAGTAAATTCATAAACTTAATTCTCTAAACTTATAATTAAAAACTAAGAAACGTAATCGTTAACGTTACATAATGTTTCTTCGTAAGCTAATAAACCATTAAATATATCAAAATTTAAAATTACTTACACCTTGATGGCGTTTTTTAACAGGTGTTTATGTTCTGGCCAGCATGAACATGAAAAGCAAAACATCTAACGCATGTTTAGTTTAAGCCTGCATCTTCATACATTATTAAATTAACAAATAAGCAAATGCTTTTAAAAAAAGTAAAAAACATAAATTAACACGAAGATTAAGAAAAAAGTAGTAAGACGCTTTTAGAACTTAAGATCTAGAAGAAACAAACATATATGAAAACCTAGTTCCATATTATGAAGGATAAAATAGCATGAAGATTAGTTCGATTGTGATTGACGGCGTTTATTAAAGCTTGGAACATATCGTGTCACACAGAAAAAACTTCTGCGGTTACGACGTGTTCCTAAGCTTTAAGAATCGCCGCCATCGCATCATAAGAAGGTGGATCACGGCGGCGGAGGATGAATAAAATCGTAGGATGCAACCCGTATTTATAAGCCACAAGGTAGAAGAGGGCATGGACCAAATGGCACAAAACCATGAGGCCCACTTTGCGTTTTCAACGGCCCAAAATAATGCATTTTCTTGTAAATAATAAAATAAAAATCCAGAATATTGTAATTTGAAAGCTTTAACCGGGTTTTTTGCCTGATATTTTAGCGGTATGACCTAGTCATCAATTAAATGAGAAATAACTAAGGGTGTGCATGTTGCGGTTTAGGGCAGTTTTAGGTTCAGTTTTTATGTGTTTCGGTTTTAGCGGGTTCTTGCCATTAACGATTCGGTTTTAAAATTGAATCCACCTGACATTTTTTACATAATTCTCTTAATACGAATACAATTTAAAAGTTACGATATAGTTTTATGCTACCCTAACTTTTAAATTTTATTCGTATTAAGAGAATTATGGAGTTTTTTTTCAATGCATTTTATTCGTCATTTTCTGTGTATCGTATATTCTTATTAATTTCCGAACCAACTTGTTTGGCTCAAACTGACCCGTTCGACCCACAAATTCATCGCAAATTCTTTTTAAAACCCTACCTATATTTTCGGGTGCAATTGTGACAACTTTATAACCATCTCTAATTTATAAAATATCAGTTTTTTATGTATCATATGTTCTTATTAACTTCGGAACCAACATGTTTGATCCAAACAAATCAATTTAACCCACTATTTTTTTGCAATTTCTTTAAAAAAAAACCCTACCTATATTTAGCAGTACACAATGAGAGATGCAATGAAATCAACAAAAAAATAAATCAGTTACCTCGGCCAAAATTGGTTTTCACTTGAAACAAAAAAGTAAAACGTGAATTATTTATGCCACGTGGTAATTAGTGGTCCGTTAAAGAAAGCGACGATTTCACCACGTCGCACTCCATTTGCAAAGAAGGCCACGAACAAATCCACTATTTCTTGTTTCAATGTAATTAAATCAGAATATAAATTTTGAACCCTCAAGTTATAAACAGATTCAACTTAGTCCACAAAGTTTAGCAAAATCTAAAGAGTGTGAAATTGTGAATATGTTTGCAACCATCGTCCATATGAACATGCACTGTACTCCAACACTTGGTTAAATGGGAAAGTATAAGACTATTCCAAAGAGTGATGTCAACTGACATTTCAGTCTTTGCAGGCCTGACTCTAGGCATTAGTCACTGCTCACAGAATTTAAAGGTTCATTTTCAATAAATTAAAATACATGTAAAAACTCAATGAAATATTGAAAAGAGACATATTAAAAGACCCAAAAGAAAAAATCGGATATACAACTTATGGAGGGCCTGACTTTTTAAGTTTTAACTTGGCGGAAAATAAATTTCCTATTTAAAATTTTTATTTTATTTTAATGTGTTCATTTCTAGAATTTTGTCAAGGCCTAAAAATTGATTCGTGGCTTAAATTTTTAATGATGCGCCTAATGTACCTTGTTTCAAAAGTATATGGACTAAGTATGAGAAGTGATACATAATACAAGGACTAAAGCAGCAATTAAACTCTAAATACAAGGAGTCAATCAAAATCTCAAACTTGTCCATAGGAAAATCAACACGATTTATACGCCTCTCATCCATTACTCCTTGTTTGCCTCATCGAATCATCACACCGATCTCCGATTCTCAGGTATGTCTTTCTCTCTCTTTTGATTGGATCTTCGCTCAAATCCCTTACATATAGGTTTGATCTTAATTATCTGTTTTTATAGATCACATTTGTCGTAGACTCTGTTTTGATCTCAAGTTTTGTGGATCTCAAATCTATGATTGATTAAAAATCTCCATTACTTGATGTTTTTGTTTTGAATCTAGTTTCTCCGTTTTAGTTCAGTTGAAGTTGATTATGTCATTGAAACTTTTGAACTTTAATTTTGTTCACTGTGAAAATTAATCAATTTCTGAGCAATTTCGACATTGTATATTAACATGTTTATACTGCAAATTCGATAGT
This sequence comes from Calendula officinalis, assembly GCA_963853835.1. NCBI lineage: Eukaryota > Viridiplantae > Streptophyta > Magnoliopsida > Asterales > Asteraceae > Calendula > Calendula officinalis. The sequence goes on from OY970823.1 coordinate 84,867,702, forward strand.
TAATTGTCTCGATTAAATTTGAAGTCTTATAAAAATTGTATCTTCCTCTTTATTTGGTGGCAAATTTGGATCATAAGTGTACCTATTTGACCTATTTTAAGCATTAGGAATTATAAAAAATACCAGTGACATGGATTTTGGTTTACAAGGCTCTGGTCATTATGGAAGGGTAAATCAGACATTTGATTTAAGTCAATGATTTATTAAGATACACTGACTTGCAACTCGTGATGATCTATTAAAGATGAATACTTGAGTCTTATTGGATTGTTCGGTTTGGTTACTGATATTTCAGTTGTATAGAGATTGTTAATGGTCAAGTTATTGCATTATACCTTTTTTAATAATTGTGTTATCATTTTTGTCCTAAATTTAAGCTCACTGAGGTTAATCATGGAAGCATGCTGGTTTTAGTGAATCATATAAACAATAAAAGATAATGAATTCCTACCTTTTTATTTGTATTAATTCAACATAAATATGTGGAATATTGAATTCATATAGCCCTGTGGTGTATCTATCATCAAACATGGATTCAAGCAGAGGGCAGAATGGAATTCAACAGTTGTTAGCTGCAGAGCAAGAAGCTCAACAAATTGTCAATACTGCCCGAAACGGTCTCTAATTTACTCATTTACATCTTTAATCTTTTCAGATATTATGTATTTGCTAAAGATTTAATGATTAATATTAATACTGTTTTGTTTTTTGTTTTTCAGCAAAATTAGCTAGACTAAAACAAGCTAAAGAAGAGGCTGAGAAGGAGGTTGCTGAATTTCGTGCTCAAATGGAAGCTGATTATCAAAGAAAACTTACTGAGGTAACTTGTAAAAAATAAAAATATATGCTAATAAATAAATATTTTAATCTTTTTTAATATTTAAACAGACGAGTGGCGATTCGGGTGCTAATGTGAAGCGTCTTGAGATTGAAACAAATGAAAAAATCCAACATCTGAAAACAGAGGCTGACAGAATTTCAAGTGAAGTTGTTGAGATGCTTTTGAAGCATGTCACTACTGTGAGGTATTAAATTAAAAAATGGTTCCTTTTGCAGACATCTGTTTTTGTTGTTTGTGTATTTGTTGATTGGTTGTGTTATTGAATAAGGTGGTTGTTAAGATTATTGTTTATTATTCCCATTTGGAGATTATGAACTCCTTGATATTATTAAATAAGTTGGAACATATTTGTTGTGAGTTATGAGCACCATAATGAATAAATGTTATTTGAGGACAAAAGGTAGCCAAGGTTACATGTGCTATCAACATGTTTGATTGATTCAGAAGACTTGAAAGTTTATCTGTCTGAATAGTGTAGGGGTGAACATGGTACGGTATCATACATATTTTCCTCATACCGTGTACCGTACCAACTATAGTTGGTACACTAATCTAGCTACCAGTACCGAACCAATTATACTTGGTATCAATTTGTTTGGCTACCAACAATCGTGGTTGGTACGAATTGGTAATGGTATGTACCAAGATCACAAACTTATTTTGAATTATTACTAAAATAAGACATTTTTCTATAATATTATATGTGGTAATGGTATACGTTAAATGTTATATAAACACTATCTACGATAAAGTACAAATTATGTAGTACTCTTATCATAATGCACTAGCTTGTAGCATTCTTGTCTGCTTCACACACTTAATTATTAACATTATATACAAATAGAATAACAAAAATATAATAAATTGATCGGTTAGGCTAAGAAGTTGTAACTTGAATGATATCATAACTTTTATTTATTAAGAAATAACACATATGTAGTTTACCTTTCTCGAATTCTTCTAAATAATGTACATATATATATGAATATATACATTATTGGTTGGTATGGTACTACCATGGTATTAAAATTTTTACCGTATCATGACTACTTGATTGGTATGGTACTACCAACCAAACATGTTGGTTACCAACATATTGGCTACCAACTACTCTTGATATGATTGGTAGCATGTTGGTTGGTTTTGTTCAGTATAATTTTAACACCCCTATATATCAAAAGTGAGCATAAATAAAGTCAGTATGAAACTAAAACGGTTTTAACATAGCGATATGTGAATAGCCTATTAATCAAAGAAGGAAGTAATTTTAAATATCATATGTCATTGAGGTAAGGGCCAATTCGAAAAATATACCAAGTAAACACCAACTCCACACAAAATATGAGAAGTGTGCCGAAACCACACAAAAATGGTCAAGTCACGTAAAGTAGGTGGACCTCTGTAGTCTGTACACCAGACGTATAAAAAAGTTCTGGTTGCACAAAAAGACCATCTGAGTCACAAAAAAAATCTGAAGTCTCACAAAAACACATCAACTCTTATGGTCTATCAACAGTCGCACAAAATACAAATAAAGTCTCGCGGTCTATATCAGTAATTATTTCTTTAGGTAAAATACTACTAAGTTTATACTTCCTCCGTTTCAAAATAAGTGATACATTTTGGATCCATATTTTTGAAACAAAAAGTTATAATAAGGATAATTAAATTAAATTAGATAGTAGAGAATGAGTCCTACAATTTTGAATAAAGTGAAGTTAATGATATTTAAAATTAAAATATGTGTAAATGATTATTTTAAAATATTAAATGAGATAGTTAATAGACATAAGCACTATTACTTCTTACTAAATAAAATATTATTTTCAAAATGTGCTATTTATTTAATCATCGGTATAGTCATAGTGTATGATTTATTTTGAAATGAAGTATAAATATGTGTGAAATTTAACAAAAAATAAAAGACATGCTCTCCGGTCCCTTTGGTCATGCCCTCCATTCTCCAATTTCCACTTTTATATATACGCCCCTTTTTTACTAAAACACACACTCACACCAGATTTTTTTCTTCAGAAACCCTGTCTCCTTTCAATTTCTGGTAATCTGCCTTTTGATTTTGATGATAACGATCAAGAATTTGTTGATTAATAGTTGTGAAATTAGACCATATTTCAATTTTGGCGGGAGAATCGAGGTAGCGTTTATATTTATTGTTCTGTTTTTTTTTTTGTTGAGTAAAATTTGCGAAGAATACACGCATTGATTTGGTTTTTAAAAGCTCTTCTCTGTCCAGCAATTGAATGCAGATATGGCTATGGAGCTATTCGTGTAGCTAAGGTTTTAATTGCAAGGAGCTTGCGTGTGAAGATTTTGGTAGGTTGATCATAAATAGGTGTTTTCTGTCTATAAGAAGAAACAGCGTTATGACCTAAACAATTATGGCGTCAAATCATCCATCTCTGGAAATGTTGCACGAACCAAGCATCGACACCGATAAACTCAGCTACGAAATTTTTTCAATTCTCGAAAGCAAGTTTCTATTCGGTTACGATGATCCTAAGCTTTGGAAACCTAAACATGTTTCACCGGAAGTTTCTGTAACTCCAATGGCAGTGACTGTCGGAGTTGATACCGGCGTTCAAGCCGTTAAAAATCAACGAGGCAAAATCTGTGTTCTGTCAATCGACGGTGGCGGAATGCGGAGTATTTTAGCCGGAAAAGCGTTAGCGTATCTGGAAAACGCGTTGAAGGTGAAATCCGGCAACCAGAATGCACGAATTGCAGATTATTTCGATGTCGCAGCCGGTACCGGAGTAGGAGGTGTGTTCACCGCTATGTTGTTCGGTAACCGGAACGATAACCGTCCGATTTTCAAAGCAGAGGACACGTGGAAGCTTTTAACAGAGCAAGGAAAACGACTGTACCAACAGAAATCAACCTCTGCCGGTTTATTCAAACGAATTCACCGGTCCGGAGCGACTCTGACTCGCCGGTCGGCTGGATTCGAAAACGTAATGAAAGAAGCTTTTACAGTCAACGGCGAGAGTTTGACTCTGAAAAACACTTTAAAGCCGGTGCTGATTCCTTGCTACGACCTTTCCAGCTCAGCTCCGTTTCTGTTTTCGCGAGCCGACGCTTTGGAGACCGACAGTTTCGACTTCCGTCTCTGGGAGGTCTGCCGTGCCACGTCAGCTTCACCAGGCGTTTTTGAACCGGTGGCGATGAAGTCTGTGGACGGAAAGACTCGTTGTGTGGCGGTTGACGGTGGTTTAGCGATGAGTAACCCCACGGCAGCGGCGATTACGCACGTGCTGCACAACAAACAGGAGTTTCCGTTCGTGAGAGGGGTGGAGGACCTTTTGGTAATTTCGTTGGGTACTGGTCAGGTTCTAGAAGGAAACTACGATTATAATCAGGTCAAACGGTGGAAGGCCAAAGATTGGGCTCGTCCTATGGCTAGAATCTCCGGTGACAGCTCCGCCGACATGGTGGACCACGCCGTTTCACTTGCGTTTGGTCAAAGCCGTAGCAGTAATTACGTCCGTATTCAGGTACCAAAATTGTTAGTTTTTACTTAATTTTTCTTGTTTCTTTAACCAAAATTGGAAAAATAAATATACTTTTTGATAGATAACCAACGATTTTGGTCAAAAAGTTGCTGCGCAGCAGTGGAATTTTAACTTTTCATAATTTGTTCAAAGTTCACATTTCATTTTTAATAGAGTGTAACCTTTTTTATATGGCATTATTATACAATAAAAGTCAACATTTTGAAAGTTAACCACTCATTTGAGTAAGTTATTGGTAAGAAAGATAATTTGATAAAGAGTTATTCTTTCCGAATGTGAATTAGATATGATCTTTTAAACAGTATATGGTCTATGCAGCCTCTGGTCATATACTGCTACTAACTGAATTTAGTTATAAATTATAATTCTAAATTGTTGCATTGGTCATTTGAAGCTCAACATGCCACTATGTGGGCTCATATTTGTTTGTTTGTTTGTGTGTACAATAAATGGATAAATACTCGATAATGCCACTAAAATCTATTATTAAAAAAAAAAAAAAAAACTATGCGGAATGGAATGATTATGCTTTGTTTGGTAGTTAACTGACATGCCTGTTGTTGTATTTTAGGATCATGCAATTAAATATGAAGAGTGGGTAGATTTTTTTTTTTATTTTTTTATTTTTTTTTTGTATCATTCGATATCATCCAGCTATTACAGACCCAATTGCTGTGTTTTTTACAACATTTAGTGTGTGTAGCTTTCTTGGACAGATAAGCAATTGCCAATACTCAATATTTTTTAAAGTGAAAATGCTTAAAGTTATGATACATAATACATGATTATTATTATTATATGATTCTTAATAAATTTTTTTGTTTGTTTATTAGGCAAACGGGTCGAATATGGGTCGATGTGGGGTCAACGTTGACTCTGATTCTAGCCCGAGAAACATAAAGTTGCTAACAGGCATAGCTGATGAAATGTTGAATCAAAAGAATGTAGAATCAGTATTATTTGGGGGTAAGAGAATAAGCGAGCAAACGAATTTTGAAAAACTCGATTGGTTTGCGGGTCAACTTGTGTTAGAGCATCAGAAGAGAAGTTGTAGAATTGCTCCCACTGTTGCATTTAAACAACCAAATAGCCATGAATCCACTTGAACAAATGTATTCTTCTTCTTTTTTCATTATAATTAATATATTATTAGGAGTGTTCAGCAGGTTGCTGGGTCGAATTAGGGCTCTTATCAGGTCGGGTTTGAGGTAAAAAAATTCTAGCCTGGAACCCAAACCCAAAAGTAATCGGGTTTGTCGGGTTGACCCGATCAGGTTGGTTGGGTTACACATAATTAGGATTTTTGGTAAAAACAAAAAAAAAAATTTAATCATTTATAAACCTAATTTTACTATAGGCCAATGTCCACATATTGTTTTTCAATTATACGATTTCTAGTTAACAAAAATTTATATACTAATATATTGAAATTTATGGGTTTTGATTTAACCGTTATTATTGTAAATTGATTTTTTTAGAATGATTTTGAATTGTTTTTGTAAGGAAAAGGAAAGTTTGACTTAGTTACCAAAAAAGATCATTAATTTTTTATTTATATTTTTCATTTTAAACAGTGCAATTATGTCTTTTTCAGTGTGTGACCCAAGAATCAAATTTTATAACCACCAGTGATGTACATAAAAATAGGAGACCCCCACCCAAACCAAACTCACTCACCGACAGAATGATATTTGAAAAAGGACAAGGACATTTCTGTCATTTCATCATAATACTCTTGAAAGTTGAAAGTCCCCAGGGGCTTTTTTTGTCATTCTATCAAAATCATTTTAATGGATGAGGCGTGTGTGTGTGTGTTTGGTCAACTTTGTATGTGGATATATGGACTTTCATGTAACCTTGATTGAGAACAATACTTTCCCTTTTTGACCTTAAGTTTTTGTTTTCCTTTTTTTTGCCTTCTGACCTTATTAGGAGTATGAGGGTATTTAGCTAAATTTAAACATAAAACATTTCACTTTTAGTCTCAACATGCACAAGTAGCACTTCATAATGATCCACTAGGGGTCCTAATTTCCATTTAGTAATGTAAATTGTAAATTCATTGTGAATGCAGGCAGGGGATGGTGGTGGTCAAAAAGTAGCATAGTGCACAAATTAACCAGCTTTATTTTAAAAGAAAAAAAAAAAAAAGGTAAAATGACAGAAAAGGACACTCAATTCAACTGTAAAAAGGCTTGAGGAATGATTTAGGGGTAAATCTTGGTGGGATTTATTTTGCCTGCCATACTACAACCATTTTAATCTCCACTCTATTTTGCTTTGTCCTTTACCTCAACAGGGAGAAAAAAAACCCAAAGGGTAAAATGGACCAAAAAATATATATACAAAGAGTTACTATGTGTGTGTGTGTATGTGGAAGTCTAGTTCAATGCCAAATACTTATGTGTTTGTTCTATTTAGATTTTTTTCAAGTAAAGTCCTCAAGGTAGTTGATATTTACAAGAAAGCCCTTTTGATTTTGGTTTTAATTTGTGGTGGTGGGTATGATTGAAAGCAACATGCCTTGGTGTGGGACATATTGTAATGTGACACCAAATATTTTACTAGATTTAGAGGTTATGCGGTTGATTACTTTTTTTGGTATGTTTTATTATATTGGGTAGTTTCATTTGTTTTTTACAACTTTTTAGGTCTTCTTCTGCATGTTTTATCATGATTGTTTGAACTTTGGACTTTGGACAGTATCATTGCCCTTGTCTGTATGTATATGTAAATCCTTTTATGTGTGAAGCTTTATGGTCGTTCATATTTGTTTTTCCTATATCTTTTTTTTATTTTTCAGCGTTTTTTCTGTCTTTTTGATTAAATAGTTTTATAATTCGACACTTAACATCAAAGTTACAAGGATTAAGCTATATTAAGAGCACTAGGTATCGTTTGAAGTTAAAGTCATGTTAAAGCTATTTTTGGCGGGTCATAAACATCCAATCTGAAATCAACTTGTTTTCATAGACAAGTCAAATATCTCAAATTTAACATATTCATCTTCAACTCAAACACGATCTCTATAACCCATTTAACTAGACGGGTTTAATAAAAACTTGCAGGTTAGTGGTATTGGTGTAAAGTGTTGGTTAGTGGTATTGGTGTAAAGTGTTGCCCATAACCTATAGGTCATGAGTTTAAGTTTCGTTGTAGACAAATAGGAGTATATTATATATTAAAAAAAGTATAAATAAATAAAATTTTCTAATATATTTTAAATTATCATCACAACCTAACTTGTTTAATAAACTTGCACAGCTTCTGACTTGTGGGTGAAGATGAATTATATTATAGTGATCTTAATTTGAATTGCATTTTGAGTCAAAAGTGACATGAATCGGTGATTCTTCAATCAGCATTGACAACATACTCAAACTTCAAGTTGTTCCATAACACATACATAATTGCTGAAAACCCAAATTAGCCCAATATAAAATAATAATAACCCATAACACATATACATATACATTTTTACATATATAAATGTTGAGCTGCCATATTCAATTCCTGAACTAGAAGTCTAGAATCATATAAGTTTTCAGAAAAAGAGCAACACAATTGGGGTAAGTTTTGTATATAAATACCATCATCCATGATAGGTTATATTACTAATTCATAATTGGAACCCAAAATCACAACCAGCGAATAATAAACCACTTTAAATTATTGCCTAAATGAAACAAATAAAAAATATACCCATCCAAATCCAGTTCTTAAATGGTAAACAAAGGAACTACAATTACAAGTAATATAACAAACAAAACCGGTATATAGCTATAAATCAAGAAAGATTGGTATACAAACTTAACTTGGGTCTTCTTCTTTAAGGGCATTTTGGGTACAGTTTTATAGTGGAATGCCATGCTGTAATGGCTCCTGAAATTCAGGATTAATGGGGAATAACTGACATTGAGCATATTGTGCAAGTAACTGATCAATCAGCACTAACGCCACTGATGCTTCCACCATTGGAACAGCTGCATCATTAAAAAAAAAATCCAAAGTCAAAACATATACATACACAAGCATATGTCTACAATTTTTTAATTTATTTTATGCATAATTATATTCCAATAAAACTTTACTTTTTTAGTAAATTATTCATATTATACATTATAGATTACCTCTTGGAACAACACAGGGATCATGTCTACCACGAGCAATAAGTTCAGTTTCCTTTTTATCTCTTGTAACTGTATTTTGCTTCCTCTGCATCGTATTACCAAATTCATTTAACAAACCAGTTAACATTAACAATTTTTTTAATAAAAAAAGATTATGATTATTCTTACGCTTATTGTGGATGTTGGTTTGAAAGCTATTCTCATGTTTATAATTTCTCCATTAGATATTCCACCCTGTAAATAAAATATAAATATATATATAAATAGTAAAAAAAAAGGTTAGTAATTGGAAAATAAATAAACAAATACCTGTATCCCGCCCGAACGGTTTGTTCTTGTTCTCACCCGTCCATCTTCATCCATAAAAAACTCATCATTATGCTCACTACCAGTCAAAAAGGTACCTATTTTTTATCATTTAAAAAAAAATAAAAAATCACAAATGTACAAAAAAAATCAAAAAACTCAAAGTCAACCCTAAAAACGACATTGATGCTCTAATACCTGCAAAACCACTACCAAACTCAAATCCCTTTGTTGCAGGTAAGGATAAAGCGGCTTTCGCCAGCTCAGCTTCAAGTTTATCAAAAACTGGTGAACCAAGTCCCTGAAATATAAATTTAAAAATATTTGAGTAAATTACACAAATGGTCCTTTAGGTTTGTACCATATTACATATTTGGTCCTTTAATTTCATAAATTACACTCGTAGTCCTTATTTATGAAACTATTGGCACGGTTGGTCCTTTACCTAAACAAACGTTTATTTTTCCCATCAAGTATGGTCATGTGTGATGCACGAGGGGTAAATCTGTCATTTTCCCTTTCCCTTCACCAGTTTGAAACCCATAAAAATATGTCTGTTTGACGGGAAAAGTTAACGTCTGTTTAGGTAAAGGACCAAACGTGTCAATAATTTCAGAAATAAGGACTACCAATGTAATTTATGAAACTAAAGGACCAAATATGTAATACGGTACAAAAACCTAAAGGACCATTTGTGTAATTTACTCAAATATTTATGAGAAATGTAAAAGTGAAAAAAAAAACAGAGTGAAAAAACTTACACGTGGTAGGTTTCTGACAATACATGTAACAACACCACCAACAGAATCACCTCTCACTCTGACAGCATCAATTGCAGCAATCATTTTCTCTGCATATTCAGGATCTGGACACCTGGCAATGTTGCTTTCCACTTGTTCAAGAGTCAACGTTTCATGGTCAACCAGGTCTTCAGGAAGTATAACTTTGTGAGCTTGAGAAACATATGCAAGAATCTGGTATATATATCACATTCAAAGTTAGTTAAATAAGATTAAGTTAACAGAATATTCTGTTAATTAACAGACCTCAGTTCCTGAATATGCCTTGAGAATTTTCTTGGCAACAGCACCAGCAGCAACTCTCCCAATTGTCTCTCTAGCTGATGATCGACCACCACCCTACAATCCACCCATCAACATATTTAATAAAGTAAATTTCACAAATGGTCCTTTAGGTTTGTACCATATCACATATTTGGTCCTTTAGTTTCATAAATTACACCGGTAGTCCTTATTTCTGAAACTACTGACACTTTTGGTCATTTACCTAAACAAACGTTAACTTTTCCCTTTCTCTTCACCAATTTGAAACCCATAAAAATCCGTCTGTTTGACCGGAAAAGTTAACGTTTGCTTAGGTAAAGGACCAAACGTGTTAATAGTTTCAGAAATAAGGACCACCAGTGTAATTGATACACTTTCCCCTTATTCGGTACGAGTTACATATGGTAGAAGAAAGAAGAGGAGAAGGGTAGTATGGGTAATTCACATGAGAAGTCGGTTAGGGGTGCTATAAATAAAGAAGTTAGGGAATAATGTAGGGATGTTTGGTTTATGGTAAAATTAGGATTAGTTTAGCCTTAGTATAATTCTCTCTCTAGCCCTTTACGTTTGTTTCCTGTAATCTCTCAATTCCAGTTCGTGTAATCGTTTACTTCATCAATCGATTCCATTACATTTGATTCAATTGATTGTTCGATACTACTAAAGTGTATCAGTAATTTATGTAACTAAAGGACCAAACATGTAATATGGTACAAACCTACTGGACCATTTGTGTAATTCACTATATTTATTATTTTTAACAAAAATTGTGAATTAAATTAAAAAGAGCCTTATTTAACATATTTAGTTGGATACCTCAACTGATCTTGTACCATATTTGAAATCATAAGTTGCATCAGCATGAGAAGGTCTATAAGCCATTGACATTTCAGTATAATCCTGATAGATACAATATATTCATGTTAACCAATTAAATTTTTTTATATTTTATTTTTGTATTAAAATACTCACTTTTCCCCTTTGGTCTGTATTAGGTACTTTAATCATGATTGGAGATCCAGTAGTAAATCCTGAATTCAACCAACAAATATCAGTCTTTAGAAAGATAAAATTAAATAAATAAATAAATGAAAAAGAAAAAAATAAACTGACCTTCTGCAACACCTGAATATATGTGAGCTGTATCTGTTTCTTTTCTAGGAGTAGTAATTCGGCTCTGACCTGGCCTCCTATATTATTATATAAGAAAAAAGTTAGTTAGAAAAGTTGTTATTAGGTTAAGTATGACTGAATGATTAATTAATACCTTCTGTCAAGATCAGCTTCTGAAAGGGGGATTCTAGGAGGACAACCATCAATCACACAACCAACTCCTCCACCATGAGATTCACCAAATGTTGTAACACGAAAATAGTTTCCATATGTACTTCCAACTGCCTTTATTTCTGTTTAAATGTAAGCTCGTTAATAACTGAATTTCAATATTCAGATTTTACAGGTAACTAGATAATGAGTGATCACTGATCAACATTGCAAACCGTCTGGCATATATTATTGTTGAAAAGTAAACTGTCATCTTGTAAAATTGCAAAGAAGAAAGAAAAAAGGAACACTGCACTTTGAAAGAATACGTGGTTTTGTATAAATTCTGGAAATATAAATGTCAAAATAACCACGAACCAATTTGTCCAAACTAACTCCTACAACATCAAATTGAAGCTTAATTTTCACATTTTAAGAAGAATTGAAGGTTTATTCGCATGTTGAGATATTTTGAAACAATTATGCTTCAAATTTTCCATTTCGCATAAGAAAGTGCTTCACTTAAGAACTACTGCAATCACAGAAATGTTCACATAGATTGATAAAGGGAATAATTGTGCTTTCTCAAAATAAACGGATCATCAATTCAAAATACGTCAAATAAAGTCAACTTTTGCGGCACTCAATATTCATCTATCACAATAGCAACATCAAAATAAAATCAGAATACATCTACCTACGAATGAGAGGTCACCAAATCGGAGACTTACCGAGCGTTCTGGCGCGTGATCGGCGACTAGTTGAAATCTGGACGACTGCAGAACGGAGATCGGAATGGCGTACGGAGCCGAGCCGTGAAGGTTCGTCGGCTCCGAGGAAGAGTTTGGTAGAGAGAGAAGATGCCGCCATTACCGATCGGAGAAAGCGTAGGTGCGATGGAGACGGTAGGTGTGTTTGTGTGAAGTTATATATACATGTGTGTGTTTACGGTAGGTATGTGCAAATCTCGGTTGGGGTTGGTGAGGGGAAACAGCCTACCGAAATCTATCGCCACCACGAAGAGTGAATTGTTGGACCGGAATTAGTTGACTCGTTTGACTTTCGTTTTTAATTAATTTAATTTTTTTTTTCCCTTTTTGGTGTTGGATAAGACACCAAGTTTGATATCTATTTTGGTTTCATTTTATTCAAATGTTCGCGTGGCTTTTAAAAATCACTGCTAGGTATCCGTATAATACAGGCGGTTATTTTACGCACCCTATATTTTGGGTTGAACAAAAATTGTTTGGTTGTATATTTATTTCTAATAATAATTGGGCACTCATGTTATGAGTCAATAACGAGATGAATAAATGATAGTGACGGGCGGTAGCGAGGTTAGTGATAGTATGACTTTATGGAGTTTAAAAATAATTAGTTATGCAATGTTCGACATTCAATTGACAATAAACATAAAACACTGGTTATTTTTTTGACATTCAAAGCACATATTTGCTCTTAGAGAAAAAGTAAAAATTATAATTGACGAACCTAACCGTTTTGGTTACAATATAATTAAACTTTTGACAACAAGAGTTCGTCTATTAAAAATGACTTTATAGTTGAATGGTAAGGAATTAATCCAACAAGATAATCATACAATGCAAGACAATGTTGGGCCGAATGGGGAGATGGATGAGGTTAAATGACATAGACGTACCCTCAGGCCTCGGGGATAGACTCAGACATAGACAAAGAGTTGGAAGAAAACCATCAATCGATCAATCATTTGCAAATAACACAAGCTCCTCCAAATCTCAATCTCAAGGCAGAATCAAACAAATATATGCCCAAATGGGCCAAATGGCCCAATAAATGAATGACCAAATGGCTTAATGATGTATACCTAGTATGAACATCAATGCGTTTATGACCCAATTTTCGAACTACCAACTACCACCACCACTACCATGCAAGCACTAATATTGAATGTCACCCAATTAAGTACGTTTACATTCAATCATATTTATAAATTATAATCCACATCATCCGCAATATGTAAATGTGCAAGAGAATGATGATGATTACAAGAGTGAGAATGATGATGAGGAAGATGAGTATCAAGATGATGATTAATTTGTAATAACACTTATGTTTTGAAACATTTAGCTTGTAATAACACTTACATTTATGTTCATATATAAGTCTTTCTTTAAATTTAGAATCTGTTTTTTGAATTTGGTAAACTGTATTTTCAGGATTTGATATGAGGTAAAACCTAGATAAAAATAGAAACTGGAAAAACCTGGAATTCTGCATTTAGCCTATGGCGACGACATGTCGTCTCCACAGGGATGACTGCTTAATTTTGACTTTCAGTGTGTAGTGACGACAGAATTTACTGCTCAACTTTGAGTTTCAGTCTATAGCGACGACATGTCGTCGTCACAGGGTTGTCTGCTTTTGACTTTCACTCTATAGTGACGATATGGTTAACTGCTTAATTTTGACTTCAGTCTATAGCGACAACATGTCGTCGCCATAGGGTTGATTTTGATTTTCATTCTATTGCGACGACATGTTATCCACATAGGTGTCATCCGATAAATTTCCGGCGAAATCTATAGGGACATGTTGTCGGTATAAATTTATACTTCCCTCGTATCAGAATAAGTGACACAAATTGGCTTACACGTTTTTTGAGGTAAAAGATTAAAGTAGAGGTTAAAATAGATTAACGTACATAGTTAGTGGAGAATGAGTCACACTTTTCTTGAATAAAGTGATATTAATGAGTTTTAAAAGTAAAAGTAAGGGTATAAGGGTAATTTCACTTTATTAAAGTGGATAGTTAGTGGGTATGGGTCCCACTATTTTTACCAAATAAGAAAAGTTTTCAAAGTGTGTCACTTATTTTGATACACCCTAAAATGAAAAGTGTGTCACTTATTTTGATACGGAAAAAGTAATAAACATTTCTTTTTAATTGAATTTGTAGTGACGGTTCCTTTCGGGACAAAATGTCATCACGATTGGTCACCCTATGGAGACAAATCCTGTGTCGACGAATATTTTTAGCTGTTGCAACAAACGTACACAGACTAATCTCTGGCGACTAAATGTAGTTGTGATAGAGTATGGCGACGTCATGTCGTCGCAACAGGCCTTGAGGCTGTCGTCATATGGTGTGTTTGTGGTAGTGATTTTACGTTTGCAAAAACAAAGATCACGGTGTGCTCATAATCATATAAATATGATTTAGGGATGATTGAACCGAAATTAAATGTATGATTCCACCCGCTTAAATATCCAATCCATTGTCAGGAAATTGTTGGCCAACATGATCAGGAAACTCTACAATTGCTACATTAGGATAGACTTAAAAGCTAGATTTGACTGGACAAGCATCTGCATCAGTTCTTTTTGGGCTCCCTTCCACCTATTTTTACACATACATATAGACAGACATATACCCAAATCTATAAACTTGAACACACACACACACATATAAGTAAACATTATCATTAATATACTACAATAATAAATTCACAAATAGAAAATACTAAAATATATAACTATAGAAAACACATGTAAAAGGTAGAATGTAGACGATGAGGAATATGCTTGGCTCCTCATACGCCATCTATGGAGGTCATCGATACGTCGATGAGCTCTACAAATGGCATACAGGGAGCCAGGCATATATTCACACTCATCGTTTATATGTATGTTTGTCATTATCTCTGTCTCTTCTATTTACCAAAACATCATGAAATGATAAGAAAACAAATTGCATTCTATACCTCGTTAGTTATAAAACCAAAACCCTCCAAAATCCATGATAAAACCACAAGACAACATCAAAAAAGACGATATTTCACCTGGGTAGTTTGTTCATGTGAGAGATTGAGAATATCAAGATTGAAGACACATATATATGATCAAATTCAGACCAAAAATAAGAAAAAATCAAAGAGGCGTCTTTAAAATGTTACATATTTCCAAGATAAATGGCAAAGAATGGGGGACTGGCTACAAGAATAGTAAGTTTCTGTCCTTAAACACAGGAAGAGAGAAAGAAGGAACATATGGTGTTTGAAGTTTCATTAAATTAAAGACCACTCTTATTTTGGCCACAACACATGTATATATACAGTGGCGGACCCAGAAAAAAAATTAAGGGTGTCACCGATTGCACATTTTTTTCTTGGGGTGTCACCTATACTAACAAAAAAAATATTAAAATTTTTTAACACTATTTAAATACTATTCAGAAAAATTTTGTGCAACCCCGTGCACCATACTAGGTCCACCCCTGTATATATATAATACACATATGCATATTAGATGCCCCATCAACCCTAGTGGCAAATTCTAACAAGGACAATTGTGAAGTGTTTGTGTGTTATATATATTGTTATATTAAATAAATAAAAACATTAATATCTGGATGGCCTAGTGGTAAGGACTACCAGATGCTTTTTAGAGGTCACGTGTTCGATTACTCACCGGGTAAACACTTATCAGGTGCACAGGGGAAGGTTTGGTAACAGCCAGAAAAACGGTTAGGTCGCGTACATCTTGAACTTAAGCTCAGTCACCCGGAGAAGCATAAACAGGAATACCTTTAATATGGAGAGAGAGAGAGAGAGATATGGGGGTTGATCTCTAGGATCTTATGATGTGGTTTAAAATCTGATAGCTTTTTTGTTTATGGCGTGGTAAAGCAAAGAAAGCTTTCTTTTTTTCTCTCTTCTGAAACTTCTTCTGAAACTTCTTTGTCTGTGAGTGTTTGGAAGAAGAATATGGATTCTTTCTCTTACACGGCCCCCTGTCCTCACATCTCTCACTCTCTCATTCCATATGTTATAAAGCAAGAAGGATTGATGCAGTGAATTGTATTACACTTTAATTATTACTAGCAGGGTACCCGCGCAATGCGGCGGCGGGTACCCGTAACTATATTTCGAAGTGATGACAGTACCGGTGGTGGTGACAATAGTGATGGTGATGAGTGGTGGTGCGTAGTAATGGTAGGTGCTTACATTAGTGATGGTAAGATCAGATCCGAAATTGACTTTTTTTGTGAAAGTAAATATGGTCCTTTTAAATAGAGAAATGATGGTTGAGTTATGGTGACGTTAAAACTTATTAATATATGTATCTGGAATAAATCAAAATAATCAAGTAGTTGAAGTGGTCAAAAGTTGTTTGAAATAAAAAATTAAACGAAAATAAGGTTGTCATCCCATATGCGTTGATTTACAGCCGCTATTAATTTGTGTAATTAATGGTCAATTGTTGCTAGAAATAAATAATTAAACGGAAATGTGGATTTTGGTAAGAGTTGATGATTTACAGCGTCGTATATTTAATGTTATTGGGTAAAATGGTTCGAATAACAGACTTTTGTTATTAAGTGTGGGTGGTGTTACCAAAGTGTAATGTATAACAAGTGGTTAACACATAGTGATAAGTTAGGAGAGGTCTTGTGTTCGAATCTTATTAGACGCAATTTATTTTTTTTAAGGTAAAGAACTAACTAACAAAAGTGGAAAGGTCCTTAAAATTAAGTTTAAGGAGCTCCTTAAACTTGCATAATGGGGTAGGTCTAAATGCTTTATATAGTAGTAAGATATATGGAGTTTTTACCGAATAATTTTTATTTAAATATGACAATTTCATATTAAAAGATAATTATTTCCTTCTGAAAAGGGTGAGATCAAAGTGATAAAAAGGAAAGGAAGAACATAATTGTCATCTAACATAAAATTGCTACGTATATAGTAGTATAAAAATTGTTTTGTAAGGATTAACTCTTACTCCCTCCGTCCCACAAAAAAGTTCTCATTTCTCTTGGGCACAAGCTTTTAGGAGAAAGTTAGTGGTGGGATTTTTTATAATACTTTTTATTAAAATATAAGGTTAGATTGAAGAGATGAAGTGTTTTATACTTTTATTGGTTGAATCATTGGTAATAATATTATTTTATTAAGTGGACCCCTCACATTTGAAAAATAGGAACTTTTTTGTGAGACAAAATTTAGAGGAGAAATGAGAATTTTTTTTTTTGTGGGACGGAGGGAGTATAATTTATGGATCCCAAATTAAGATGTAATCTTATTATCTTATGTAGGTAATGTGAAATAACTTACTAAATGTCGAATTAATGTAATAAATGCATTTACGGAATTTGATTCATGGTGTTAATTGAGTAACTCCCAATTGCAAATGATGTCTAGCTTAACTGGATTGATTCATGAGTTTTATTTTCATATGAGACTTGAGGTCAGGAATTTGAATTATGTAAATACTTCTTTGTGGCGCCAAATATGAGGATTTTTCATTAAAAAGTACTATAAGGAATGAGTTTGTCCTGTAAAGGATCTTGAATCCGAGGTGTTCGCTAAAATATTAAGAGTAAGTTTCGTTATTATCATTAGTCATTCCAAAAAAAAAAAACTCACAACTAATACACCATTTTTTTAATAGCAAGAATATTGCTCTGTAAAAGCTTAATATTGAATGTTTTTTAGTACACCATATATTGAATGTTTATTGTGTCAAGAAGTACATTAATAGCTTAATATTTCTCATTGTTGAAATTATCTGTCTTGCTAAGTTGCTAATAAATTACATTGGTTAGGGGCGCGTATGTTAAGTATATTAAATAAGGAATTTATGTCAATCATTCTAAGAACACATGTTAATATGTATTACATAATAATAATTTTTATTTATATATAGTAAGTTCATATTAAAACATAATCATGTCATTTCTTTACTTTTACTATATTTTGCATTGGCTTAATTTTGAAATCATATAGGGGCAAAAAAACTTCAGTTAAATAGGGACAAAATATCTAATTAAGCTACTTCAAAACTAGTAATTACCAAAACGGACTACAACATGACATGACTTAACACAAAGAAAAAAACAAACAAGCCCAAATATAATATCCATAAAAGTTGCAAGCAATACATACAACATGAGTACATACAAACTAATTCACCAAAATATAAAAATAAAATAAAAAAGTACCATGAAAAGGAGATTAATACAACACACACAAGACTTGAGGTGCAAGCAAAGTCTCAACATAAACAACAGCATCACCAAACCATGTTTGATTAGGTACACTTTTAACATCTCTAAACATATTTTGTTTACGATTATAAACGGCAAATGATTGCAAATCAACTTCTAAAAGAATTTCATCCTCATTTACCGATCCCAAAGGCCTCATAAACGAAATATCCCCAATTCCCATATCAACCGGAATTTTCACAAACTTTGACCAAGAGTTGACCACCCCGTATTCCTTCATCAACCACAACTCAACGTTTACAAACTGCACACCGTCACAAAGTGCAGAAAGACACCCGTTTATAACGCCCAACATGTAAAATGGATCATTCGGCTTTTTAGGCGGCAGTAAAATATCCTTAAATGTCTCTTTTGATACATCAAAAGCAGCTATTACTCTGTTTCCATTATCGGTGTTACTATAATATGCTAACCAGTGAAGAAACCCGTTAAAAAAAGTACCTATTGTGTCGATAAAATCATACGATTTAAATTTAACGTGGTCAGAGTCACGAGCAAACCGTGGAAATCTAACCAATCTAACGTCGTTAGGGTTTGAACCGCAACCGAATCCGTACACGGATTCAATCCGGTTTAAAGCTTGTTGATGTGATTGAAACGGTTTGAAATGTCTTCTGGTTGCTGGGTTGAAGATGGTAATTTCTTTTCTACCATCAATTAAACATACCAATCCATTGCAAGAACCCAAAATCTTGACCGAATTTGTTAACCGGAAATCAAGTTGTACGGATGAATTTGTGTCGGTTGGTGATGCGTTGTAGTTTAAGGATAAAAGAGGGGAAATTGGAATGAGGATTCGGTGATGAGATGATAAGGTTTTGGTTTTTTTGAGGTGTGATTTTTTGAAGTGTGGATCTGAAATTAAACGTTCCCAATGCTTTGATACGCACCTGAATTGTAGTATCGATTTGACCGGTAGTCGAGAAAGAATGTCGGCGATGATTTCATCAGGGAAATCTGCATTTCGTATAATATTTTCTGACATATTGGAGTTTCGCTCAATTACAATTTTTCATGAGATTCAAAACCCTGCAAACTGCAATGTAGTATTAGGATTCATCACTTACTAGACGAAATCATCTTATAATAAATTAAAAATTGACAGAATTAGTTAAACATTGATCCGTGCCCTAGTTCTTAGAGACCGTTATACGAATTAGGGTTTAATGTAATAATCATCGGCAAATCTGAGGCCATTTTGCCTAAATTATTTGGAATCAGCAAAGAAATTTCACAATTTCTAGGTAATCATGGCAGCTAAATTGTCTAAAATCAACACAAAAATTCAATAAAAAGAACACAAGCTATATATATCATACGCAGAAATGAATCCATATATGTAACTATTCGATATTGTTCAATTTAAAGAGAAATTGATATTAGACAACAATAAATTAAGTGTTTATATACGCAATACAAATACAGATATCGATGTGGGGAGAAGAACGCATACCATACCATGGATGTTTGTATCAGGGATAGAGCCAAAAATGGCAGCATAGGTAAAGATATCTGATCGGTTAGGTAAAAAGTTAAAATGGTGCAACCATTATAATTTCTAAACTTCAGGGGCCTCTCCGAAATTACTAGAAACTTATATTATTGTAATCGTGGCCAAAGTCTAAACTACGATACTTCACGGGTCTTATAATAATTTCTGAATATGTGAGCGTTCATCGAATTTTAAAATCATTGTGTGGGAAGTTCATTTACTTTAGTCAAACAAACTTGGACAATATATTATACGAGTATTTGTTTAGTTAAATAAAAGATAGACCTCGTTAGTTTATTTGAGTATTCAATAGAGTCCTTAATTTTTATGAAATCACAAAAGACAAATTTCAATTACTCATTAATTATAGGTAATAGTTAAGATTAATCACATATGTATAAAATACCCTTTAATGTATAAAATATGTGATTAATCTTGACCATTAGATCTTATTAAATAATAGGTTAGATTTATTCCTCGGGACTAGGTAAAAATGATGAACTTACTTGAACGTTTCTCTAGTTTATTTACGTTCATAATGTTTGTTAATGTTTGTTTATATAAGTGTATTGGTATTTAGTCTTATTATTTGGTCTCACTTATTAGATAAAGACATGTGTTAAAATCAATGAATAATATTAAGAGAAAAAATTAGTGGATTACACATGTCACATATTAAGTAGGTAAGACTATCGAAAACGCTAAGATAGAAGTAAATATTATGACTCTTTATATAATTCATTTATAATTGATTATTATATCTATTAAGTATTTTATATATAATAGTTATATTTATAAATTATACGAATGAGCATGGATAATGATGATATACAAAATGATTATATATATAAATTATACTAGTTTATAACCCGTGATAAATCACGGATGACTTATAAATTTTTTATTTTTTATTATGTTTTAGTAAGTATTTTCATAATAATTTACTTTCTTGGTAATACCTTATTACTCAAAAAATGTATACTTTTGAAGTAATTTTGTAGATAATGTATATTTTCATATATATTCTTGAGAAAGTGGAACATTGAGAAACAAAATATTAACTCTCAAAATGCATCATGCATTTTAATAAAATAAAGGTAATCAAATTGAGTTATGAGAAATATTGAAAAGCAAATTATGTAAAGATATTTTTTACTATAAGTTATCTGAAATATAAAAATATATTTATTTTATATGTTAATCATATCTTTTGTAAAACTTGAAGGTGAACAACGTTCAAACCGTTGTTATAATAAATCTATGTCACACACTAATAGTTAATAAGAACATATAATTTTGCACTAAAGAAGCGAGAGATATTTGAGATTGCATAAGTAAATGATACTTGTTTTGTCGAGAGGAAAAGGTAGTGTTTCAAGTAAACGACTTGTACCAAAATTACCTTTTTTTCATGTTAAGATAACTTGTATTACCATCTCAAGACCAAAAACTCATATTCACAGCATATACTCTATAATCTTTATTCAAAAGTCTTTTAATAAAATTTGTGGCTACTATTGAGTAAGAACATAGATTTTTCATTTTGTTATTAACCTGATAATTTTGCTTATATTTTTATATAATTAAGCTTTCCGCATCCAGGGCCGGCTCTGAGTTCGTCAGGCTCATAGGCGAACACTGATTTTGGGCCCCTATCGTATTTGTCTACCCCTAGGTGTATTTAATTGTTTCTACTTTAAATGTGACACTTCTAGCGTTTCTAGAGGCAAAAATACAAATCAAATCCGAATAGTCGAGTTTTTGGACCCTATCTACCCTAGACTTGTATTTTTTTAATTGAACTCATTGAATTAAACCCTAAAATTATAAATTTATAAGTGGTTCGAAACTCTAATTATAATTCAATTAAAAAAAAGTCAAAACATTAAGTAAAATTTAGATACTGGGTGTTTGTGAACCACACTATTTGTGAAATTGAAATGGTGTACACCACGCTTTGATCCTGTACATCTCAAATTTGGGAATAAAATAACTAAGGGTTATTTGTGGCTTTTAAATTATATAAGGGACTAAATTAAAAATGGGCCCTCAAATTTTTTTTTTTGGTGTAGGCCCAAGCCTACTACACCTCCCTTCAAGGCCGGTCCTGTCCGCATCATAAATTACTCTTCCAAACTGATTTATGTTTGTTATTTTTATGGAACTAACATGAGATACGAATTTTGGCAAGAGATGTACCATGATATACCAATTTTAACAATGTGACATATGTAACATTTTATTGGTGATAAAAATGTAACAAAATATACCAAATTTGACATGGCATATGTAATATTTTATTGGTCATAATTTAATGGTCGTAAAATATGCAACCTATTGCTGAACTTCCACTAAATGTGAGAAATTGGATTTAGGTTATTTGGGTTTTCCTTTTGCAATAGAGTTTCGTAATCATGCTCAACATATTAACTATTATCGACTCTAACAAATATGTCTTGAGCCATGCTAAAAACTAAAATTTATTACCCGAACCTGATTTGACCCGTAAGGCGATCAACCGACTTTCGCAATATAAGTTTCAATTCAAAGGGACCATATATCTCACCTTCATTGGGTAATGGATATGAGAGATTAAAAAAACTTAATAACATCCAATGGATTCAAAAAAGAAACCAAATTTGTAATGACCTACAAACCAAAAAAAGCAACAATTTATAAAACTTTATATTTAATAATGTAGCTAAAATTAACAAATTACCAAACTTGTGAAATCGTGTATTTAATTCAGTTGAATCGTGTTTATCTTGAATCCCATTTAAATTTTGGAATATTGAATATTGCAGGGATATCGTTGATGTCAAAATATGTATGGTTTAAATTTATTAATTATTCAAAAGATGTATTTATCTTGAATGCTTAAAAATTATTCATTATCCAGAATATGTATTTATTTTGAATGGTACTTATCTTAAATGATATTAAAAGATATGATTTGAAATTATTAATTATTCAAAGATGATGTGGAATTTAAGGTGACGTGGAATGATTTCATTGGTAGAAGATTTATGATGTGGCAAAGATGACATGGCAAAAATGACGTGGATTAGTTGACATATCATGCTTTCTTTTATTATAGATAGAGATTACATTGTATTAGTTCATGTATGTTCATTCACGAGGTATTCATATGCCCGGGCTTCGCTCCGGGGTAATATCACTCCTATTATTTAGATCATATTTGTTAATATCATGTAGGGGGGAGCGAGGTCTAGAAACCGAACTGAAACATATAATTGTTTCATCATTTTTGCTTTTGTTTTTTAAGCCTACATGCTCTAGCAACATACACATTTCTTACATAACATATAATACATATAAAGAATATGTTTTATAACATAGAAAAAATCAATAAATTTACAAAACTAAAATATATTTGAAATTTAAATGTTGAAGAGCGAAGGAAATTAAAGAAAAACTAGCAGGGAACGGAACATAATATATGAAAACAGCGTTATAAAATATTAATGAAGAATTACGTTGTATGGTAATTGTATATAAAGAGTAATTTATGTTTGTTTACATTTTTATCATAAATTGTTCACAAATTAGTTCTTTAACATTTAAATTTCTTAACAAATGAAAACGAATACGGACACAAAAATTTATATGTTAAAAGCCTTTTTATGATCCGCTTCGAATTAAAAGGATTAACTGTGAACCGGGTCGTACCGCGATGGTTGAACAGGATATGAACCACGTATTTTTTTTCTTTTCTTTTAATCTCAATTTTTTACTAAAGTGAGTGTTTGATATCAATTTTTTTTTTTGCAGATTTAGAGGCTTTTTATTTTATATATTTTGAAGTTTGAACACCAAATTTTTAGTTGAATGTGAAGTGTATCGATGCGACGAGGTTGTAGCGACAACTTATCGTTGCTATAATTTCAGAATATGTCGTTGGTACTAGGGGTGAGCAGAAAAATAGGATAACCGGAATTAGTATGTGCCAAATTTATTACTAATGTTTGTTTACCTCTAATTTATTTTTATCATTTTTTTTGCTATCTTCATAATGAATAAAAGTGACCGTTAAATTTTTACGAATTTAGAGGTGGGGTAACTGGAACCGGTTCCGGAACCCCCCGGTTCCAAAAATTTAGGAACTATCTTCTAGGTTCCGGTTCCGGTTCTGATAATTCAGGAACCTGCGTTTCTGGTTCTGGTTCTAGTCGGTACGGCGATACCCTGCTATGCTCACCCCTAGTTGGTACATGGTGTTTTTTAGTGTTGGTGAGAAAAGAAATCTCTATTCTGGTTTTTAGATATTTGTTTTAGAACAATATTTTTCTTATAATATTCGCGTAGGAAACTGTCACAACATCACAACAATTTAAAAAGAGTAATGTCATCATCCATGGAAATTTCTGTGTACAACAAGTTGGCTACTATTTCGTCTACTATGTCATATTGTCAATCTATGAACATGACTATAATTGGTTTATTCGTTTAACATTTGGTCAACTGGATTTTTCAAAGAAAACAAGTAATCATACATCTACTATAATTAAATTTTTTTGACTTTTTGACTAGTTTGAGCTGAATTACAAATGCTATGTAGTTGTACATATTGGAATGACACTAATTCATGAGTTTATCTGTGAGAGAGAGAAGAAAACATTACATTTACATTAATGGAGAGGCTAATTACCATACTTTTACTATCTTTTGGTGCTTTATGTTCTTCACTATTACCAAGTTGTAATGCAATAGACACTTTGTTCACAAATGAAGCAATTAGAGACGGCGATACCCTTATTTCATCCAACGAATTATTCAAATTGGGATTTTTCAACCCGAGTAACTCGAAGAACCGATATTTGGGTATATGGTACAATTTTAATCCAAATGGCACTATAGTTTGGGTTGCAAATAGAGATACACCACTTAACAATACTTCGGGCACGCTCCAAATCGGTAGCAACGGAATCCTGCAGCTTATTAGCGACGGTAATACCACAATATGGTCATCTTCTTTTGTAACTTCAAATAATGTATTAAATCCAATGGTGCAACTTTTAGATAATGGAAACTTTGTTGTAAGAAATGGAAGTAGCAATGTTAATGATGAAGTTTTTGTTTGGCAAAGTTTTGATTACCCCGGAGACACTTATCTCCCGGGTATGAAATTCGGGAATGATTTTGTTACGGGTATCGATAGACAATGGGTATCATGGAAAAGTGTCAATGACCCTTCTTTAGGTGAGTATGTGGCATGGATGGATACACATGGGTTCCCTCAGATATTTGTTAGGCGGGGTTCGGATTTGTACACGAGGTTTGGACCTTGGAATGGAGTTAGGTTTAGTGGTATGCCTAGTTTGAGTGCAAACCCGACGTCTAGAAACGTGTTTGTGTATAATGAAAAGGAAGTATATTATGGGTATGAAACTAGTGATTCGGTTATTTCACGGATGTATATGAACCCCGAAGGTGGTGTGACACGTTTGAATTGGATTAACTCAACCCAAAGTTGGTTTCCAATTATGACTTCCGCACCATCGGATAGTTGTGCACAATACGGGCTTTGTGGCTCGTTTGGAGCTTGTAACACTAATAACTTCCCCGTGTGTGGTTG
Organism: Calendula officinalis; assembly: GCA_963853835.1. Taxonomy (NCBI): domain Eukaryota; kingdom Viridiplantae; phylum Streptophyta; class Magnoliopsida; order Asterales; family Asteraceae; genus Calendula; species Calendula officinalis. Next base: position 84,892,972 of record OY970823.1, read on the forward strand.
TATGGAAGGTTTTGTGCCGAAAAGGCTGGTGGAATGGAATGGGGGAAATTGGACGGGTGGGTGTGTGCGTAGGGCCCGTTTGGACTGTGGGAGTGGGGATTGGTTTAAACGGGTTTCGGGTGTGAAATTCCCGGACACCCGTAGCTCATGGTACAATATGAGTATGAGTTTAGGAGAATGTGAGATGGTGTGCATGAGGAATTGCTCGTGTACGGCTTATGCAAATTTGGATATTAGAAATGGTGGAAGTGGATGTTTGTTATGGTTTGATGAATTGATGGATGTTAGAGAATATAATGAGACTCAAAATATTTACATTAAAATGGCGCTTTCTGAATTAACAAGTAAGCACTTAATGTTATATTTATTTTAGACCCAAATATGTTTAGTACCCACAACTTTGTTTATTGTACTACTCTAAACTATTAAATGTAAAATATGATATTCTGAATTTTGAAAAATAATTAGTTTAGTACCATAATTCACTAATTTGATCTTGGATGTCACTTCATTTGCTTTTAACTAAGATTAACTTATATTTTTAAGTTCGTCAAATCATGAAATTCACTGGCAAATTAATGAGTCATGGTACTAAATTGAACATATATGCTTGAAGCGCATATATGTTTTACAATGTTTTGATCCGGACTTGTCTGTCTCTAATTGTGTTTTCTTTTTTTCGGTATAAAAGGTCCTACAACGGCCAGTGAATCGGGTTCAAACAAAAGGAAACAGATAATCATAGCAGTCGTGTCAACTTTGGTTGGTTTGATTCTGGTAGGTCTAACTCTTGCAAGAAACAAGAAAATATCTTACATGAAAAGACAAGGTATGTTATGAAGCACAATATTATTATCTTTTACGATTAACATAATTCGATTTTTGACTTTGTATGCAACCCGGTGCAAGACATCAATGACGATTCTATCAACGAGGATTGGGATTTACCATCTTTTAGTCTGTCTAAGATCGCTAAGTCTACAAATAATTTCTCGGTCTCCAATAAACTTGGAGAAGGTGGTTTTGGTCCTGTTTACAAGGTACATAACAAATATCTTAGTAAGATTATTTGTATGTTGAATTGAATATGTAACAATTCTTCGAAAAACTTCAGGGCGTGTTGGATGATGGACGAGAAATAGCTGTGAAACGATTGTCAAAAACTTCAAACCAAGGGCTTGACGAGTTCAAGAATGAAGTTAGATGCATTGCTAAACTTCAGCATCGAAATCTTGTGAAGCTTTTAGGATATTGCATTCAAGGAGAAGAACTAATGCTCATTTATGAATACATGCCAAATAAAAGCTTGGATTTAACTATATTTGGTTCGCCCCACTTTTCACAACAATGTTGCTTATATAATATTGTTTCTTAAATGGATACACGTGTTTTTGGGTTGGCCTGACCCATTTCTACCAATACCAAAAACGGCCATTACAACCCTAACATGTTTTGAACCATTACATAACATAACTATTATCGCCAAACTAATAATATATTTAATTTTGGACAGGCGATAACCGAAATTCAATTCTTGATTGGCCTCAACGCTTTCGCATTATTTATGGGATTGCACGAGGGCTTGTTTATCTGCATCAGGATTCTCGACTTCGTGTAATTCACAGAGATTTGAAAGCTGCGAATATTTTATTGGATGATGACATGAACCCTAAAATCTCAGACTTCGGTCTTGCTAGAAGATTTAAAGGATACGAAACTCAAGCCAATACAAATAAAGTGGTTGGAACTTAGTAAGAATTGATACAATTACGCATTACAAAAGGCTTTTTAGACATTTGAGCATCTTTTGGATAAAGGGAATAATAAATCTTAATATGTATGTTTATTAGTGATTAATTATTTATATTATATTTCAGTGGTTACATCTCTCCTGAATATGCGGTGCATGGACTTTTCTCTATAAAATCAGATGTTTTCAGCTTTGGTGTTTTGGTTCTGGAAATAGTGAGTGGGAAGAAAAACCGAGGGTTCTCTCATGAAGAACATAGCGACAACCTTTTAGGACATGTAAGTTTATCCAACTTATATATTACCACTATTTTCAAGCAAATCAATGATGGATTTTTTTTAAAGTTTGAGTGTTATCGAAAATTTTGAAAGATTAGTAATATTTTCTCTACAAAAACAAATTATTACTCGGAGTAGAAGTAGAAACAAAATTAAACATTTACTCTTGGAATGATATTTCGTTCCACCATTTGAGCTTTTCGAAATCTATGTTACTCTTTTATGTAATTAACCAATTGTTCAATAAATAATAATTTTGTTTAGGCATGGAGACTATATAAAGAAGACCGATCCCTTGAGCTTGCTAGTCCAGAATTAAAGGATACATACATCAACTCTGAACTATTACGGTCAATACATATTGGTTTGTTATGTGTACAACATCATGCAGAAGATAGACCAACTATGTCATCTGTACTTGTTATGTTAGATAATGAGAATATATTACCACCACCTAAACAACCTGCATTTTTCACTCAAGTAAGTTTGACTGAAAACAATACTCTCGCATCGACCCCAACGCAGATTTCCGATGCTAACGTCCCAATTACAGTTTTAGATGGTCGATAGTATATATATGGGTGATATGAAAATTTACTCGTAACTTGATGTACATAATAAGTTCGATAATGAGTCAAAATGGATAACTTTTGATATAAATTGAATTGGGTTGATTATTAAAATGTGAATTTTGTTTGATCGTTCATACTTTTATTATCCGACTATTTTGGTTGTGTATTGGGTTTTCACTTTCAGATTTCATACTGAACATTTGAATAACTTAGAAACATATGAATAAGTTGGTAAGTTGGAGGATATTTCTCATTTGTCCCATGGATGGCGTCAAATGTTGATTCAAGAATCTTCCGGGGTCCGGACGGTAAATTGTCTTCAAATCAGAACCTGAAATCAACCAAGGAAATCTTAGTCAGATGCTCCCCGGGTTGTGTCCCGTGAGAGCACTCCGACGCTCAAGTTAGAATCGATTTAATACGTAAGGTCGTGAGGAAAAAAGGAGTGCATTCAATGGTAATCTATACTACTATAAAGCATTTAGGACTACTAATATTAGAAAGTCTTGAACCCTTAATTTTAAGACATTCTAATATTAGTATGTCTAAATGTTTTAAAGACAAAAAATAATAAAAACACAGCTTATGTGAATCGAACCCACGACCATTTGGAGCTTAGATGTGTGTGTTAACTACTTCAACTACTTGATTACTTTGATTTATTCCAGATCTATACTACTATAAAGCATTTAGGACTACTAATATTAGAAAGTCTTGAACCCTTAATTTTTAGACATTCTAATATTAGTATGTCTAAATGTTTTAAAGACAAAAAATAATAAAAAACGCAGCTTATGTGAATCGAACCCACGACCGTTTGGAGCTTAGATGTGTGTGTTAACTACTTCAACTACTTGATTACTTTGATTTATTCCAGATACTCATAAATATAAGCTTAAAGTCACCAGAACTCACACCATAACTAATGTCGGCACCTACCATCACTATGCACCACCACTTATCACCATCGCTATTGCCACCACCACCGAAACTGTCGTCACTTCGAAATATAGTTACGGGTACTCGCCGCCGCATTGCGCGGGTACCTGTTATAATTAAATAAAGGCTCCATAAATGAGTACTTAACCTTGTGAAAATTTTCTTTTGAGAGACTTAACTTTTTTTTTTTTGTAATTAAATTATTTTTTGCAACCGAGAAAAGCCTGATAACACACAATTAGTCATATTTTTATAAGTTTTATTACTCATATTTTAGTTTTTTATTGACAATAATACACGATTATATGCTAAATTCAATATTAATTATTAGTTGTCAATTAGGTCTAGCAGAGCACGAAATTCCAATAAATAGCGGAAAACAAACAGAAATCGAGTAAAAAGGAACCATTCTAACAACATTAAAGCCATATTTATATGCGGCAGCTAAAAAAACGTTATAAAAAGACAACAACTTTATTTTAAACTAGCTACAAAACCCGCCCGATGGGCGGGTATGCTGTAAATTTTAGTATGTAGAAAAATGTCCAAAAATTTTATATATTTCTAAATGACATAATAACCGATAGATGTGATGATGATTTTGTACAAAAAAAGGGTAAATGAAGAAATGTTACACAGGCATTTTATTAATCTGAAGTCTGGTTCCGTTGCACAATCCAGCTTTTTATGCCGTAATCATAGAATGCCGGTTTTATGGAAATTATATTGTGTCGTGTATCACTTCTGAATAAATACGATTGAGTCGCTGATTGATCTTTTAAATATTTATTTGTTTCCTTGTATGTAGGATCTTTTAAATAGTTATTTATTTGTTTCCTTGTATGTAGGAAGCCGTATATGGAGCATATGAATGTAGACCGTAAGCCGTACCAGATTCGTTTGCCGTATATGGAGCGTATGAATGTAGACCGTAAGTTGTACCAGATTCGTTTGTATTAGTGCAAATGACGTGGACCAATCAGGGAATTCCAAGTGGCATTATGGACGAATAGGAATGCTTGGAATTGCCATGGTGTCAAACCCTCTTCAAATTTAGGCCTCATATATAGGGTAGGATACGTCTTTGAGAACTCATAATGTTTATTAGAAGTATTTTTACATATTTTATATTACTACTAATCACAAAGTAATATGTGTAATCAATCAATTCTCTTTCTTTGTATCATCTTTTAATTATCTTGATCAAATAAATAAACACATAAATATGCATAAGTAATGAACACCAACACTATTTCTATTTTATTCAGCAGCTTGTATTTTTACATATCATATAGTACTATTTCAAAAAAGCTTTTATCTCATATTGAAATAAAATATTTCTTTTCATGTAAAAACAATATACATATTGTTTTTTGTGTCATTTTTTATAACCGAATTTTGCAGTTAAAAACTTTGGATCCAATTGTATTACTGTACATAGTTAACTTTTCAGATATTACAAAGTAATCCTTAATTTTTATATAATTTTAAGGAACAAATCTTAATTATTAAAATAGGTTTTGATAATGGCTGTCACTAAGTGTATAGAATGTTGTACAATGGAGTAGTTCCTGAAATTCAGTAATCGGTTGAAAATTAAAATATAAATATTTAATGCATGTCTCATTATCAAAACCCTATTATAATTTATATAGATGTCAAATAACTAAAATACCTCTTCATATATAAAATATATAATTAATCTTGATCATTAATAATTGAGATTTGTTATTTATAAATATAAAAAAATAAAAATAAAAATAAAAAATAAGATTAACTTAAACAATTTCTATATTTTTCATATTGTACTATTCTAAACTTCAATTTGAAGGTTCTTTTTTTCCCTTTCAAATCGGCCCCTTGAATCCTACTCAACCCCATTTGACTCCAAACAAGATCTACTTCTTCCTCCATCCTCACCAAAATTCCAGATCGTCGACCACCGACGTCCACAATCAGTCGCCATAGTTTCATCACATCAAATCCAGCATTAAACCCTAAATCAAATCAGCTATAGCTACACTATCCGATAATCATGAGTTCTCCGGCAGTAAGTTCCCGTTTGATTTAATCGATTTTAGTTTCCGTATTGCAATTTAACCTAGACAGAGTTGATAAATTTGTAATTTGTGTCGAGAAAACACCGAATTTACTATTGTGATTTGTTAATTTGATGATTGGTGGCAGGGTGCGAACTTGTTTACGGGATTTACGAGGCTGTGTAAAGGGCTAGCGGCAGTACTTGTGTGTGGATACATTGCTGTTCAGATCGTTCCTTCGATCCTTACTTACGTTGCACTCATTCCTGCCAGGTATTATCTGTCGTTTTCGTTTAATCATGTAGCTGTCTGATTTCGAAATTAGGTTGAGCTTTTGATTAATTGTATTTCCTGTGATGCTGTATCTCAATTGGATTCAATTTTTTCTTTCTAAATCAGTTTGCTTGACAGTAATCTGTTAATTGATATCAGCAGACAGTAGGTGATTTAGGTTAACTTTTATGCAATTAGTTAGTTAAGGAAGTTAGATCTCAGCTTCAGTTGTTCAGATAAAAGTTTATACTTGGGTAAACAGTTTCATGCTTACTAATTAGATAGTTGATAATGGGATTATGAATGAAATAGGGAATGCACACAATTTGAAGTTAATTTAACTACATAATATCTCCCATTAAATTCTAATCACACACTTTATAGTATCACTTATATATCCTGTTTCTTTGTTTTAATAAATTACAGGACAATTCCGTTTGGTTGGAATCTCATAACAGCTGGTTATATAGAACAAACAGTACATGGGGTATGCTATGCATTTTTTTATGTTTCTTAGAACTGCAGTTATTAATATTATTGATTATTCAATGATAAAACATAGAAAACATATTAGTAACTATTTTTTGGTAAACAGGTTCTTAGCAGCACAATTGGTCTTCTTTTCATTGGGAAGCTTCTAGAGCCAATTTGGGGTTCTCGAGAATTCTTGAAATTCATTTTCATTGTCAATTTCTTGACTTCTGTGTGTGTGTTCATTACAGCCATCTCCTTGTACTATGTAACAATGCAGGAAAATTATCTGTAAGTTTTTTTATTTTTTAAAATCTTTTTTCACACATTTGTATTTTGATCTTTCTTGCATTTTAATCAATTTTTTTTGTTTTTTGGTAGTTACTTGCCTCTTTCTGGATTCAGTGGGGTACTTTCAGGCCTCTTAGTTGGCGTCAAACAGATAATTCCTGACCAAGAATTATCCCCATTAAAAATTAAAGCAAAGGTAATATTACAATGATATAAAAACCCTAATTTCTTTAACTAATTTGTTGGTTTTGGATTTATGCAGTGGTTGCCATCCATCATGTTATTACTAGCTATTATTATAAGCTTTTTCACAACAGAGCCATCAACATATCTCCCAATCTTGATATTTGGCACATATATCGGTTGGATTTATCTCAGATATTTTCAAAGAAAACAAGAAACGGGCTTTAAAGGCGACCCAAGTGATGAATTTTCATTCTCTAGTTTCTTTCCTGAATTCATGAGGTAAATTAATAACCTTTTTTCATAAATTAAATCATTTAAATGATTATGAGATTGTTCTTGCAGACCAGTGATTGATCCAATTGGTTCAATATTTGACCGAATGCTTTGTGGGAAATCTGAAGCATTGAGTGATGGTAGGGGTGGATACACAGCTGGCAGTGCTTCATTGCCTGGTTCTGACCCCATTGAAGCAACTAGGAGAAGGTAAAATTACTAAAATGCCCTTCTACTGCTCATATATTTGTGTCATTTTTCAACTATTTAATTGCAGGGAAAGAGGTGCTAGAGCTTTAGAGGAAAGATTGGGAACAGAGAGGTTAATAAAGAGTAAAACCGATGAACCCGAACAAGATGCAACTGAAAATGTTTAAAATTTCATTTTGGGTATGTGATTGTAACTAACTATACCTATATTTTTTGATTATGTGGTCTTTTTTGGACAGTTGTACCTTTGTTGTGAGACACATACATCTAGATTTATGAACCTAATATATTTTTGATTTTTTTTTTTATCAGTTGAAAGAAAATTAGTTGAAACCTAATTGAGCCATGGAAATAAGCTTCTACTTCCATGATTTATGTTTGATGTTCAATAAATCAAAACAATACATGTATACAACATTTTGAGTTACTTTTCAAGAAATTCTTTAAAAATACAATATTTACTTGCTCTGCCCGAACGAAAAATCTGTAATATCAACCTCATGTTGGGTTCTAACCGGTCTCGGGCCCGTTGGCAACTGGGTCGGTTCTTGGATCTCGTGTTCTTGAAGAACGGGCAATTCGTCTCTTGCAAAGTTGTCGTTTTCTTGATATTTGTCTTGATATCTGTGATGATGGGTTGAAGGTGACTCACTGCTCCAACCCTCCGGGTCAAAACCCGACCCGTCTTGACTGTTACCCGGGTATCTATGCAGAAGATGCATCGGTGATGTGCTCCCGTGTAATGGGGTTCCTGGTCTGCTTGAAAATGGTGAATTTGGGGCTGAGTGGTGGCTGTGTTTTATGTTCTTTTTGGCTGTGTGGTGCCATGTTTTTAGGGCTTTTGCCACGTTGTCACTGAATATGGTTGTTTTCATCCTTGAACCCATCTGTTCAAAAGTCAAACAAAAAAAGTCAGAGGAAAGATCATGCTTTTGCTAGGTGTAAATCGTCGTTCATGAGGTGTGTGGGCCGGCTAACAGGTCAAAACTGACGTGTTTTTTTTAATCTGGTTGAAATGAGTTGGAAAAATATATTCAAAACATTCGAATAATAGTTTTATAACTTCAAATATAGGGGGTGATTTTTCTACCACAACTTTTAAGGTATGTACCACATCCAATGCTTGATATACTTGTACAGACAGCTGTATAACCATTAAAAGTTGTGGTAGCAATATCAATTCTCTTTAAATATAGTCTAGCCGTTTTGTTTCATTTTTTGCTAATTTTTTTGAAGATTTTGCTCATTGAAGTCGAAATATAACCTATGTAAATTCATTTTTAAGTAAATGAATTTAAATTGCCACATCTAATACGATCTTTAAATAAAGTAGAAGTAAACAATTATTTACCTGTGTTACTAACGCGTATAAAGGCAGTGTCACATAACTGCATAGAAACTGTATAACTACCCTGAAAAAGACCAAACAAGAAAACATTAGCCCAAGAATTCTTATATCATAACAAGATAATGTATTAGGATATTAAGGAAAATATTAATAATATATAAAGAAAAATATCAATCAATATTATTACTAGTATTAATATTTTCTTTAATATAGGAGACCCAAATAATTTAAATGGTACTTACGCCATTGTGAGCCTGATTATAATGTCTTCGTTGCGGTGGTGGAAGCAAGACTTGAATCCAAACGTATACTATAATAATATAACAACAAATAAAAAAAATACTTAATTACCATAAGTAACAATGTTAAAAGGCTAAACCAAAATCTTTTTGGGGCGAAAAGACGTACCCAACTCCACAAGATAAACGCCACTTGAAAAGCGTTCTGTAAACATCAACATGAAGAAGTTAGAACATAATTAAGTGTTAATTAGGTGTTAATTAACGACAAGAAGAAGTTAATGATGAACCTGAAAGAGAACGAAGTTGATTAAGAGGAGAATGAGTTTAGGTCGACCGAACCAGAAAAGATCATCACCGGGTTGAACGGTTGGTGTGCCCTTAATCACATCCGCCATTTCATGAGTCCTTCTTCCCATTTTTGTTATGATCACTTGTAGTTTTGCTCCAACAATAAGTATAATCTGCAATATAATCATATTAACTATAATTAGACCCTTTTAAATTGTTTATTAAAAGTATTTGTTATCATTATGCAAAGTTCGTAAATGTTGTCGATATGATGCTTCAATGAACTTTGTTATGTACTCATAGTCTATACATAAAATAAGAAGAGTGCTTACAATTAGTGGGATGAAGGGCAACCACAAGTATGCATACCAATCTGTCATAATTACAAAAAAAATAATTAACATTAATATAACATTATTAAATTTAGACAATATATAGTTTCAAAATCTAGAATTTATGGTTGGTTTTGGTTACCATGGGTGTTAGTGAGAAGGAGCAAAACGGCAAAGAACCATACTACAGGACTGCATATACAAAAATAATGTGTTATAAGCTTCATGTTCAAAACAAAAAATGTATTTTCAAAACAATGAATGAACTAAAGAAAAACGACGACTAAAGGACAAAAAAAAGTTTTAGGATAAAAACATAGAAACCAAAATACAGAGACAATTTCGGTATATTTATTCTAAGGGTTTTGATGATGACGACCCTTAGTGCATTAAAAATTATACAAATTAGTAATTCCTAAAATTCAGGAGACGGTTACAAATGGATGTTTATGATAGCCCTTAGGGCTGTCATTATCAAAATTCTTATTCTAAAAGCAATATGTAAAATAAAATGAGCAACGTACCTTATTGCAACGACAACGTTGAAATCTTCTTCAAGCGATTTACTGATATATTTGTGAAAATTAAACACTTGTTGGCTCTCCGGAGTTAAATGGGTCTATACGCAAACAAACTTTTGTAAGATAATATAATTAAAATTAATAATGTTTGAAAATAACTTCATAAAACAATTAATGAATGAAAATAAGTTTGTCGAGTCTTTTAGGTTAATGAATGAAAACAGTAGACCTGAAAGGTATTTTTGTAAAGTATATACTTACATTGATAAATCCATGTCTAAGGGTAAGATAATCAACTTTTGCAACTGAAGTGAAGAATTGTCTGAAAAAGCAACCCTATATTTATGCAACAAAATTAAATTAGTATCTATAATGAGTTTTGTTTAAAAAAGAAGTTATTACGGCTCTCACTATCATTTTTCTAAAATTAATACTTATATTAATGAGGTAATTTCTAAAATACATAAATTACATATTGACTTATAGGCAAAATTTTAATTCATATTTTAACATTCTAATAACAGTTTTTAAGATTGTTGTAATAAGACTTATTTAGTTCACATTGAATTTATATTAATATTATTTCTATTACTTTTGTAACGTGTGTTAAAAGTTTGACTAACTAACTTATCTAACTAATCTAATTATTTTTGCTACTACTGAGAATTTCTATTACTTTTGTGATATGTGTTAAAAACTGTTATTAATATTAAGAACTAACTAACTTATCTAATTAATCTTAACTTTTTTGGTGCAATTTATATATTTTATTAATAAAAATGTCAACTTCAAACTTGAAGAAACGGTCAAGATCATTATTTTATTGCATAGTTAATGATAAATGCAAGTGGCCATTGTCTGCTGGTGTTTCAATTTTGATTGGGTACATTCTCCGTTTGGCTGTATGTTATTTTCACATAATAAAACAGCCACGTTTACACATGTTTGACTTTTCTTGAATTGTTGTAAGATATTATTTTATCATATAATTATTTGGGTCAATTAATCAAGGGTATATTTGAAAGCTACAATTTACGAAAATTCGTTATAAAGTGCTTACTATCCATAGGAGAACTGTCGAGTTGCTCCAAAATCTCAAATGCCGACGTCCAAACGTCGTTTCTCTTGCAAATCTAAATCTCTCTGGATCTGAAAATAACATAATACAAACAATTATTCGCTAAAGATTAAATATGCATCTATTAGACGAGTTACAGATTCGACTATGACAAATTTATGTGCATTAATACGTTTTGAACTTGAACACGATCACGCTTACCGTTTTGGTACTGGTATTCAACTGTCTTTGTTTCGTCTTCCCAAGCCCTCCACTTCCTCATCTATTATATCATGTTCATTAAAAATCTTAGAGCTCAAATAAGTTTTACAAGATCATTGTGCGCACTATGTATGTGTGTACCATGATTTTATACACATATAAAGATCTTGAAATTTATATTATTAGAAAGTTTGTTTGGAAACCTTACAAATTTTGAAATTAAATAAAACTTCTGGACTTTTGGATAAAAAATGAAAGGGTTGAGAAACCAAATAATCATATGTGAATTAAATATGTGTGGATGTAATCACAATTGATTTTTTTTTTATTCTCCAAATATTATAGAGTTTTTAAATGAACTAAATCATCTATATTTATTATAGAAATTAATTAAGTCGGTCAAGATTACCTTGAGAAAAACAACGCTATTTAATATTCCGCAAAAGTGTAAGTGAAAGTATATGGGATATATATTTAATATTCCGCAAAAGTGTAAGTGAAAGTATATGGGATATATATTTAATATTCCGCAAAAGTGTAAGTGAAAGTATATGGGATATATATGAAATTAGTTTTCTTTTAACAGTACATAATCTACTTATATCTTCTTCGCCTAAGATTGTACCTTGAGTCTACCCAAAATCAAAGTAAGAAGGCAATATGCGACATGAATCACAGCCAATACAAAGATAAATATGTGAAGTTGGTGTATCGCATAGTTTGACACCATTTGCACCTTCCCCTAAACAAAATTCAAAAACCAAGTTAGAATTATTAACAATTTCATTTTATGGTAACCTTATTATATACACTTCTGATCGAGTTATGTCATATGTTACATCTACTAATTTCATTGATGATTATACTTAAGTGAAACATATAGTTAATAAATTAAATAAAATTTAACAAAAAGATCGATAAAAGTTTACCTTTTTAAGACAAGGATCATAATAATCATTGTCTTCTTTGTCTGTGTTACAAGGGTGCCATGTTCTTGCAACTTTACTTGGAATACATATATCAGAAATTGGCTGTTGACCAACTGTTAGTAGCAATGATATGAACCCTAGAAGCATCAACTCTGAAAAAAAACATAATAATATTAAGTAAAAATCTACAATTTAACATTAAAAAAACGAATTTTAAGATTATAAATTTACCTGCTTTGATCTTTTCAAGGGCTTCATGGAGTGATTTTTTGTGTTTATGTTGTAACCACTAGAATTAAATATAAAAAGACATTATTTAGACAATATACACTTGTTTTCATCTTTTTTTTATAAATAAAAAGTAATGATATATTAGAAATAGAAAAAATATAAATAGACATACATGACCAAGGAGATGGAGGCCATATTCAAGAGCAATCGAAATAGCAAGTATCACAAACACAACCACTGCTACTGCCCATGATGGTGTTATCTCTAACGATCTTTCTTTTAACCGTTTAACCGCTTCATCTTTATCGGCCATATCTAGCAGTATCAAGGTGATCAGGTATTCCACAAGATTGTGAGTTCAAGTTCCAACGTAGACAAAATTATGTAGATTACAGAGCGCGTGTGTTTTCCGTTTAAAAAAGTAAATAAAAAAAATCTTCTTTATTTCCCCTATTTGAAGCGGAATTAGTTGATGAGTTGAGTTGGGTGATATGACAGTTGGAGGAGAGATATATTATAGTTGTGTGTGTGTAAATGGAAAGAGTTTAGCTTGTGTATATATACATACTCAACAAGATGTAAGTTGGTATTGATGACAAGCTTCATTGACTTTGACTTTACCTAATCGGTACAAATAGATAAGAAGAAATAAACAAAACAACATAACAATTGGCAGAACAAGTTGGCAAATATTAGCCAATCATCAATTCATCATGTTGACTCGGTCCCAAAGTTGAACCAATTTTTTTGGAGCTCTGTTTTCTCTTTTTACTTGTTGATGCAATGATAGAGTCAGTCAACCTTGGTTTTAAACACCAACGGCCTTCTGTCTAGAAGGTAACCTGTGTGCACTACAAGAAAAATCATTTTAGTGACCGTTCATAATCTTAGACGTGCACAAACCGGATAAAAAAAACCGAACCGGTTTAAAAACCTAATCGGATTCAGTAAACATGGTCAAAACCAATTTGGGTCAAACCGGTTCAGTTTCAAACCGGATTTGAGTTGAATATGTAGAAACTGGTTGAAACCAGATCGGATCGGATCAGTTCGAAACCGGATTGGATTCCTTTTTAGTACATATTTCACCCAAAATCACTAATAAATACATTAATCAAGTTTTGAATCCGGTTTTCTCCAAACTGGTTTTCAAACGGGTTTCCCAATCCGATCTGATCTGGTATGCTTCAATCCGGTTACAAACCGGTTTTAAACTGGTTTTGAAACCGGTCTGGATTGGGATCCGGTTTTGAAGTGCACCTCTACACAATATGGTCACTAACATCATACTCCCTCCGTCCCTAAATAAATTTCCCATTTCACCTTCAAGTTTTGTCCCTAAATAAAGTTCCCATTTCTAAAACTTAAGGGACCCACTTAATATAATAATATTATTACCAATACTTTCACCACTAACTATCTCTTAAAACACTTTCTCTCTCCAATCAAACCTTATATTTTATTCAAAAGTAATACCAAATACCCCACCACTAACTATCTCCTAAAATGTTGTGCCCAACACAAATGGGAACTTTATTTAGGGACGGAGGGAGTATATAGTTAGAGGGTTTTCAAACCGGGTATCTTGATTTTTGGAAATCTGAATTTCAGATAGTGTATTTTTACTACCCAAAATCAGTTATCCGGAAAATCAATTATTGAAATATTTTTTTTGGGTATTTCGGATAGAGTAAATTACAAAAGTTGTCTTTATGGTTTTCCAAATTTTACGACTTTATCCCTATACTTTTAATTTCATTTTTCTTTTCCATGTGGTTTTTGATTTCCCCAAATTTTATCATTTTGTCTAAATTGAACCGTTAATTAACATGTGCCAAACATGTTAGGGGAGGGGAGGGGGGTAATATACTGATTAATTAAAATAATGAACACAATCTTTAATAAAATCTTATTTATTAATCAATAATGATAAACAAAGTAAAAGTAATTGTGAAATACTTAACAACAAAAATTCTAACTAAATTACTTGTGAAAGATTGACAATACACAAATACTAACTAGTATAAGTATTGAATAACAAATAATCGATACAAGTTCAGACAATGAAATTATGATGATTCAATTAATGAATAATGTGAAGAACAATATCACTAGATTTCACTTTGCTTGAGAGAAATGCATAATGCGTTTTTAGCATAATGAGAATCGTTGTTGGTTGTGTGTATGTGAATATGTTCATCGACTCTTCTATTTATAATGTTTGCATGAATGACAGCTAAGATGATGTACAAGTTACCTACGTGTAAGAGTTCCTTTGGTGTTAAGGATGTTTCATGCGACGAGCAATACTAATAGAATTCTGGTTGTACCTTTTATCTTCTAGTGGTCGCTGATATATTCTGGAAGATATGCATAGGATTCCCTTTCAACGGCCATTCCTTCTTCAGTGACATTGTCTTATACTTGTATATTTCTTTGACAACCGAGGCTCCATTGACTAAGTAATGTTCAGGTACCTATGAAGATTCAACGTCTCATGGTCCGTCAGCGACTCATGGTTCTTCAACGACTTGACTTGCTTCAGTGACCTTCTCTAAGATTGAAACTTAGTCTCGCATTTGTCTTCAAGACTCAGTGTGCCATTGTCAAGCACACACAGAAGCTACTACAACCATCTAAACGGTTGATCACTATCGGATTCCGCAACGGGAACTGATCGTTAATTCTTTGGTATTGTTCAAATAATGTATTGGGATGATGAGGGATCTTAGCACATCAGATACTCAATCACCCACATCATGAAAACACCTCTTTAGGTTGTCTTCCAACTATTGTATGTTTGTCTTTATTAAATCATAAATAGCTAAGAGTTACTTTCAGCGACCCAACAAATTGCATGTAATTAAGTTTATTCATATGGAATATTGGTGAGGCTCAAATAAAAACAACAAAATGATAGTTCAAATGAAATTTAAAATATGTGAGTTAATATTAATATATAATTATATTGTTCTAACATGAATATGCTATATGTGTTCCCAGTTAATCCTATAACTAAAAAACCAAAAAAAATCCCAAATTTAAATGAATTGCTTGAAAATAACGTATGATGTACGTTGAACAATTATTTTCATCTAGCAATTGTTTAAATAATTAACAGGAATAATATGACTCTGAGGATTTAGATAATTCAAACTTTTAATACATCTGGTTGACGAAGTCGCTATTCATTTTCTAATGTATTCAGTTCATAATGCCAAAAGAAAAATGCCAATAGAAAAATGCCAAAAATATATGGTGTATATTCTAGCTTGCGACAGACATTCTTTTCGGAATTTAATTAAAAGAAGTTATAATGTTGATGCGAAACAATTAAAAGTTTATTACTAAATTTATTTTGCCAAGGTTAAATTCAATATAATCCAATATAGTGAAACTAGCTACAAAACCCGTCCGATGGGCGGGTATGCTGTAAATTTTAGTATGTAGAAAAATGTCCAAAAACTTTATATACTTCTAAATGACATAATAATCGATAGATGTGATGATGATTTTGTACAAAAAAACGGATTTGAAGAAATATTACATATAAATGTTACATATAGTTATTTGTTTCCTTCGCTGATTGATCTTTTAAATATTTATTTGTTTCCTTCGCTGATTGATCTTTTAAATATTTATTTGTTTCCTTGTATATAGGATCTTTTAAATAGTTATTTGTATGTACGATCTTTTAAATAGTTATTTGTTTCCTTGTATGTAGGAAGCCGTATATGGAGCATATGAATGTAGACCGTAAGCCGTACCAGATTCGTTTGCCGTATATGGAGCATATCACTACTACATAATAGGTTTGTTGATGTGGTTGGTTATTTTTATTTGGTGCGGTTGTAACAAATAAACGCATCATAAAAGATAATTCGCACAAAAAAATATAAAACCGCACTATTTAATCTATTTGTTAATGCGGTTAAGAAAAAATCGCACTATTTAATCTATTTGTTAATGCGGTTAAGAAAAAACCGCACTATTTAATCTATTTGTTAATGCGGTTAAGAAAAATCGCACTAATAAATCACATTTGCACCCAAAAAGCACATTTTACCATGTCATCAATCTGCACCACTATCATGTGATCTTAGTCGTTCATTGTTAATTATCACTTATCAATGGTCAAAATTGATTCAGCTTACACCACATATCCCCATGAATATATATTCAAATACTCCCACAATCCTTAATCATTTTACTCATATTTTATTTCTTTCATCATTTACAAGTTTCATATGAGTAATTCTCTCAATTTTTTTTCAATATATATTCAAATATCCCAAACATCATTAATCATCTTACTCATATTCCATTTCCTTCATCATTCAAAAGTTTCAGGTTAGTAATTTTCTTAATTTTTCTTCGGTAATTGTTCTATCATCTCTAATTTTTGTTTGTTTCCATTAATTTAACTCGGTTCAAACAACTTTGTTGTGCAGATTTGAATTAAGCAAAAAATGTCAAGACGTGTAAAATTAGGAAAATGATTAGGAAAGTTAAAAAGTAGTCTGGACGTTCAAAATGACTAGGAATTAAGTTGAATAATTATTGCATAAATATTTAATATTTAATCATTAATAAATATTTAATAATTACTAATTAAGTCAAAATATTGCGCCGTACAAAATTTCACAAACATTTAACATTTAATAATTAATTAATAAAAAATATAAATACCTTTTATGGTGCGGTTCTGATTTTTTGGTGCGATCATTTAATGGTGCGGTTTTATATTTTTTGATGCGATCATTTAATGGTGCGGTTGTAATGATTTAATGGTGCGATAGTTATTAGTGCGGTCTTTTAACCGCACCAACTAACCATTTTAACCACATCAACAAACCTATTCTGTAGTAGTGTATGAATGTAGACCGTAAGCCGTACCAGATTCGTTTGCCGTATATGGAGCATATGAATATGAATGTAGACCGTAAGCCGTACCAGATTCGTTTGTATTAGTGCAAATGACGTGGACCAATCAGGGAATTCCAAGTGGCATTATGGACGAATAGGAATGCTTGGAATTGCCATGGTGTCAAACCCTCTTCAAATTTAGGCCTCATATATAGGGTAGGATATTAAGATAGTCTTAATTTTTGTGTAGTCTTAATGGATAAATTTTAACCATTAATGAATAAAATCTAATGATAAAAATTAATCACATATTTTATACACGAGACTTTAGTCATTTGGCACTTACAAAAAAAATCAATTTTTTGTTTATTTTTTATTTTTTAATTTTATTATTATTTTTATTTTTGAAAAGACAATATTATATTGATAATTACGTATGATACTTAATTACATGAAATTTTATTGTACAATCAAATGTGATTGTATAATTGACTAAATGTGATGTTTTAATACAATCACATATGATTCAGTATGCAATTACATGTGATTTAATATACGATCACATGTGATTATCACATTATGTTATTAACGAAAAATAATATTTAAAAAATAATATAATAAATTTTTAAAAAAAAAAAATCTAAAAAAATAATAAAAAACTAAAAACATATTATTTTGTAAAAATGACCAAAATACTATAAAATATGTGATTGACCATTAATTATAGTTAATCAATGATTGAGATTTGTCTTTTAAAATTCCATAAAAATTTAAGACTACCTTAAATACATCTTTAAACTAATAATCATCAGAGTTGTTCGGGTGCAAATATTTCATAAAGTAGCCTTTAGTTTTTTTCTAAGCTATCTTATTATACATGCATCTATGAATATTTTATAAGATTAGTTGATAAAATTTAGATATAGTATATAGTTATCATGACATGAATACGACGAAAAATAGCTACACTTACAAAATCTATCTATTATAATTAAAGAAATTTTTAGAAGATCACATGACATCTTCTATAGCCTTGATGAAAAGTCACTATGACTCAGGCGATGGTTGGAGAATGGTGGCTAACTGGAGACAATCACCGGTCACCTTGTTTGTCTCAAACATCCCAAACGGCACCATCATGTGGATCTCAAAGACATATTTCAACAATACGGCAAGATCGTCGATACATACATCGCGAAGAAAATGGTGAAACTATCAAAAAATTAATAATGTGTTTATAACGTCCGGTTTCAAGATTGATCGATATTAAGAGGTTGTTTGGAAAACTTATTAAGAATGCTTTAAAGCTTTAATAAGCTTAAATATTTATTTCAAACTTATTACAGCTTAATAAGTTAATAAATTTAATAGTCTTCCATATATGTTTTCCCAAGCAATCTCTAATAAGTTTTTTTTTTTTTTTTTTGTGACGGCATGCCATCATATATAGCCTTTTATGTTGTTGTTATCACATATTTCTATTGATCCACATGTCGCGCTCGTGTTTGATGTTGCTTTCTTTGCCACCGACCTCTTTCAGATCTAGATGTTACCGTGTTTTTAGTTTTTCCATTTTTATGTAGCTTTGTCACTGTTAACTATCGCTCTATTATATGTGACGTCGTCAGTGTCGCTTCATTTTATTCGGGTTTTGCTCGTTTCTGTCGATGTACGACTCTTGTTTGCTATTTGAACCATTGTTCCGACACCGATTATGTTATTGGCCATATGGTTTTGACACCAGCCCTGTAGAATATTTTCAGACGTTTCTCTCAAAGCCTACCTTTCGGCCTCATGTATCGACTCTTGCCCTTTTATACTCTTGCCCTTTTATGGGCCCATTTGTTCGATCATGGCCCGACTTTTCTTCTGATGTTATATAATAACTTATTTTCACTTGCTTTTGGAAATAGTCACCAATAACAACCATCACAAATATTATTTGGCTTTTATATTACTCCAGTCCTAAGCTTTTAGGATTTTACCGCTTGGACCGCGAAGGGTTTGTTAGATAATATAATTTAGGTATATATTATACGACTCAAACTCAATTGTATAGACGGACTTAGGATCCATTACGATTTTTATATATCTTTATAATCTATAAATGGTAATCAGTAATACACTTACCCCTGCTACATTTTCATTATTTTACAGTTCCAATTCCAAAGAGATATACAGCCTCAGACTGTGTAAGAGTAATATAGAGAACTAAATTATCAACTTAACTACCTAAGTAACAAAATCAAAGATGGTCGAGTACGAGGAAAGAGAAAATAAGTAAGACGTGTGTCAACTTTTGAATGCATTATGTCGACTTTTAGGTCATTATATTATTTTCCGATACGTAAATCGTAATAAGGTGTGAATTTCGAATTTGTGTGTAAATAAAAGGTTGATCTAGTTGTTCAAGGATTCCCATTCCCATGGAGATACGTTGAATAAATATAAACCGAGGCAATAAAAGTCAACTTTATTTTGTCAAAGGAAGTAAGACTTAATATATGCAATTCCGGTCCTCATGGAGGGTTTAATTGGTCCACGTTTGGACTTTCACAATCATATCGTTATATTTAGATGGTTCGCAGGATGTGCTTGTAAAATCTTTTTGGCCATAATAAGTGACAAGAGTTTTATTGTATTTGCATTTGATTTCTGAACTTGTTAAGATCTATTACATGCCTAATTTAGATAGTAGAAAAAAACATTTTCTTTTCTAGTCAAATTACAAAAGGAAAAAAAAAAAAAAAAAAACAGAATTACACTAAATTGACTAAAAAAAAGAATTAGAATACATCATATCAATCAAAAGTCATTAAACTTGCAACTTATTATCGTAATCTCTAGCTTTTTGTTTGTTTGTAATTTGGTAAAAAAATGATTCTACGACATCAAATATCATAATATTCATAAAGTATTATTTGCAACAAGGAGGATAATTCTTCTTTTTAAGGAAAAGGTAAGTTTCTTTTATACTATGATTAACGTTTGAGTTTTACATGAAATATGTATGGGATTATTGTTTGATATTGACCTTAAGCAAATTGAAAGTTTGTCAATAAAAATCAGTTAAACATATACATTGCAATAAATGGGTGCAAATCCATGCCATTTAATAACCACATCTATCATGAAAGTCCTTTTTATGTGACAAGTTGATAGGAAAGTGAAAGGAACGCATGCAAAACTATATCCACATGGTAATTGTAGAGCGGGGTGTTTAAAAATATCTCAATATCCGATATCTGAAAAAATATCTAATATCTGTGTTTGAAAATGCGAGTATTCGAAAATCTAGGTATATGAATTTCAAATACAGGATCCGGATAGTGTTTTAAAAAAATCCAGATATCAAATGTCAAAAATTTCCAAAATATCCACAAACACAAAAAATATACTTATATCCAAAATATCCAAAAAAATATCTGAAATATCAAAAAAGTATCTAAATGTTTTTGAATAATTTGTTTATTTTTTCGGATAGCTAATATCCGGATTTGAACAACCCTAATTGTAAAGTTGTACCTATACAAAAAGCATCTCGTCTCAATTAAAAATGATTAATGTGTTATAATTATATTTGATTACTAGCCTATAACCCGTGAAAATCACATGCGGCTTATAAATTTTTTTGTTAAAAATGATAGTGGACAAATTTTTTAGATACATCTAAATTATATATTATTCATATTAAAGTAATTAATTATAAATTTACCTAATAAAAATCATAAAATAAGAGTAACAAAAAAATTTAAAACTTAAAATATTAGGCATAATATAAAAAGACATAATGTCTACATTTATTCATATGTAAAAATATAAAATTTAAAGTTTAATTATAATCGATGGAATAAATATGTAATTTTGATTATATTTTCGTAGTACTTCATGGTAGACAACGTTTGATGTCTTCTTACCGTCTTTGTCGTCTTTATCATATGTCAATAACTTTAATCCCTTACGACTTTTGATCCTAGAAACAACGTTGTAAAGCTGATCGTGAGTGTGACAAAACACACATATAAACCAAAAAAATACCTTATTTTGTAGCTTTAAAATTTAATTTTGTATTTGTTGAGGACTCTAAGAGAAGGGTAAGCTATTTTATATTGTATCATTAACTTAAAGGGCAAGCTATATAAATACTTGAAAACATACTGTAAACTGTTTTTCTATAGATTAACGATATTAAAGTTTTTTTTATTTATCAAACTGACAAAAGTCAAAATTTTGTTATTTTCAAGTCTTGGGTCAGGAGGTTTGTTGTTGGCTCGGAAATTAATGGTACAAGTTGTAATTTCTTGTGATGAGGATGTAATACATGTGTCAAATAATATTTGTTCATTTTAAGTATTTGAACTTCTCCTTTTAAACTTCTTATAAGTCGCCCGTGATTAATCACGGGTTAAATAAACAAATTAATCTTAATCTAATTCTAAATAAGTTGTTCTAGTAGAGTTAAATCCTTAATCAAGTTAGTTAATTAGATGAATATAACTTTGAAGTAAATATTTGTTCATTTAAGTATTTGAACTTCTCTTTTTAAACTTTTTATAAGCCGTCTGTGATTAATTACGGGTTAAATAAACAAATTAACCTTAATCTAATTCTAAATAAGTTGTTCTAGTAGAGTTAAATCCTTAATCAAGTTAGTTAATTAGATGAATATAACTTTGGAAGTAATTAATAATTAATTAATAAGTTTACAAATAATAGTAGTAGATAACTTATATTACGAAAAAAAGTGAATTTTTTTAGGAATTAAATTATGAACTAAGTTCATTAGTCATTATTTTAAGATATTTACGGATTATTTGAAAATTTATTAGTTGTCTTTTTAAATTTTAGAATTAAACATAATTTCGGGTGAAATTAGTAATTATCTGTAAGTGTAAATTAAAAAAAAAATATTTTTTTTTTAAGAATCCCTCTAAAAAGATGAATTTCATAATTATCTCTAAGTAAACATGGGCTGGCATAATTCATGGCACATATGTGGTAGAAATGATGTCATGTCATAATGACGTGTTAATTTGTAGGTGGCGAAAAAAGTTTTTTTTATTATAAAGTTAGTTAATAGTTAATTAGATGAATATAACTTTGGAAGTAATTAATAATTAATTAATAAGTTTACAAACAATAGTAGTAGATAACTTATATTAAGAAAAAAAGTGAATTTTTTTTTAGGAATTAAATTATGAACTAAGTTCATTAGTCATTATTTTAAGATATTTACGGATTATTTGAAAATTTATTAGTTGCCTTTTTAATATTTTAGAATTAAATTAAGTTCATTAGTCATTATTTTAAGATATTTACGGATTATTTGAAAATTTATTAGTTGCCTTTTTAATATTTTAGAATTAAACATAATTTCGGGTGAAATTTGTAATTACCTGTAAGTGTAAATAAAAAAAAAATATTAAGAATCCCTTTAAAAAGATGAATTTCATAATTATCTCTAAGTGTAAACATGGGTTGGCATAATACATGGCACATACTTAGCAGAAATGATGCCATGTTATTATGACTGTTAATTCATAGGTGGCAAAAAAGTTTTTTTATTATATAGAGAAATTATTATTACTTATTATTTTGAACGGTAAAATTCATTAAACTCCATACAAGACCAAAATATGTACCACAAAAGCTGCCTAGGACTCCAAGGAACGTACTTGATAATTATTATTAGTATAATATATCTAATTTCAAATATGAATTATACAAAAATGTCATGTTTAACATTTTTATTTTCAGTTACTAGTTTGGATATGCAAATTTGGTATGGAGCTAATTTTCCACCTACTTTGAAAATGATTAACTGAACAACAAGAATTTCAACTGCTGTGAAAAAAAAAAAAACAAGAATTTCAACTATTATTTTCATGCAAGAATATTCTATATGAGATAAGAATTCAACACAGCCCAGCCCGTTTGAACCATAGCTCTACCTGCCTACTTTACCACCTCTAAGCAAATGGAATGGTTTTTAATTGGGTAAATTATAGTTTTTGTCCCTGACCTATGGCCGATATGAGGGCATTTTAGTCTTTTTTCCCTTTTCTTTTTCTCTTTTAATTTTTTCTTTTTTCATCTTCTTCCCCACTTATTCATCATTCAAACCCTAAAAATCACACCTTCATCTCTAACCCTAATCTGCAAAATCAATTTTTTATTCACACAAAATCATAGATTTTGAATGATATAAACCACCACACAATCAAAAACTCAAAACATTAACCATAACCACCATCTCTCTTTCTCCCCACAATCAAAAACATTAAACCACTGGCAAATCAGTAGCATCTCACTAGCATCTGAAGCTTGAACTCACCATCTAAGGATTTAAACCAAAATCTAAGTTCAAGGTGGAGTTGAACCAGATCGTGAATTCGAAGGATTTAAACTCAGATCTGGAGAAAGATCTGACGCATGTGGAGGTGCTGCTATCTCCGGCGATGGTGAAGCTCGAGGATTCAAATCGTCAAGGATTCAAACCCAAATTGAAAACCAAATCTATAAATCGCAACCTAAAATCGAAATGGAAACCCAAAAACGCTATATCTGTAGTGACGGTTCTGACCGGAGAAGAAGACCGAGGAGGGGCGGCGGTGGCGGATGGCGTGTGCTGTCTTTTTGCAATCTGAAACCCTCCGGTCATCTTCGTCAAATGAATCGGTGGTGGTGATGATTCCCATATCTTTTGCAAAAAGACTAAAATGCTGTACAAATCAAGGGTTGCAGAATCAAGGGTGGTGATTCCTAAACATTGCTGTACAAATCAAGGGTTGCAGAAAACAAGAAAAATAGTTCAAATAGGGGTAATTTGGGTAAATAGATAAAAAAATCATCAGTTAACGGTCAAAAATGGACGGAAGGACAAATTTCCAGAATTTGAAAAACTTAAGGGACAAAAAAATGGAAGAAAAAGATTAGGGACAAAAACCCCCGAATCGGCCATAGGTCAGGGACAAAAACTGTAATTTACCCTTTTTAATTTTTTATTCCTTCCTAATTACAGGTGTAAACGAACATCTGCTATTTTACATTTTTCATCCTTTATTTATGTGCATATTTAATAAAATTTTCTAATCGAGTCGAGTTCGAAAGTATAGAGTCAAATCATGTCAAGCTTAAAAATATCGAATAAACACATTATACTAACAATGGAGCCAAGTCAAGCTAAAAAATGCAAGTCAAGCTATATGTTGCTTATTTAATCGAGTCGGGCTCGAGCTTGAAAATAAAGGCTCGATCGAGCTCAAGTTGAGTTTCGAGTTTGATAATCAAGTTGAGCTCGACTTGACTCGGTTATCAGTACTATGTCAACTCGACCCAGCTAGATTATACCCTAATCCTAGTTAGTTTTTTTGGAAACAGCAAATGATATCAACAAAAGTATACTCGCAATATTTGACACCACAAGAGATGTTTACATGTCCTAGGTCCTAAGTAGCACCCATAAACGAAAAAGGAACAACACTTACATTCATATGAGATTATATAATACACATCTTAATCATTTTCACAACAAAACACCACCAGCCCATTAGACTACACATAACATTCACCAAAATAAAAAAATCAAGTTTTTTCTTTATTATCGAACTCGTGCTCGACAAAAAACCGAACATAAAAACATAACCAGACACTTAACACACATCAAGCAACTTGCACATGACTAGATTTCCACTCAACAGCCTCACCACACCGCCCGCCCGTAACCCCATTTGGGCGGGCCCCAACCGGGTCAAACTCAGTCTCCACCACCGCCGGAGACCTGGCGGCAACAGCCGCCTTCAGGCGGTACCGCTCCGCCCGAGACCCAATCACCTGACCCAAAACAGACGCCGCAATCGTAAACGCCATCGCACTTTTCGGCATCAAAACCGATTTTCTAAGCATCCCAATAAACGGGACCGCCGCATGAACCGCCACAAACCAAGAAAACGAGAATTTCTTGGTGTGTTCCCGCCAGATTCCTAGCGGCACATTGGCGGCCATGCCCAATACTCCGATTGCCAGCACTTTTGCGGGCAGGGGTTGCGGTCTGAGATTCTTTGCAAAGGCGGTTCGGGCAATGGCTGCCCGAGCTGCCACGATTGCGGGCGGGCAGGTGTATTTTATGTTTGATGGCGGTTTGAGTGCTTTGGCTACTAGCGGTAGGACGTTGCTTACGGCTCTGTATGATTTGGCAATTGGACAGTTTCCACTTTTTAGCCATTCTTCACCCATTGCCTCATGATTCGAGTCTCCTTTCTATAAAATCATTCAAAATAAAATAAAAAAATCAGAAATATCGTCGTTTCATACATTCTATTTTTAGGGAATTTTTCTTTTATATCCTTGTAAAAATTATAAATTATTCTTATATCCTTTAAATTTTTTTTTAAATTATCTGTATATCCTTCTAAACTTTTTAATTACCTTCGTATCCTTTCAAACTTTTAAAACTCTCCTTTATGTCGAAAAACCTATTTTATTATTTATTTTATTCATTTATTTGAAAATTACTATATTGTAATAATAAATTACTACCAAAGAAGTCATTTAGTAATAATATAGTAATTTTTTAATTAAATAAATTTAATGATAATGATTATTGATATTATAATAATTCAGTAAATCATAAAATAGGTTTTTGGACATAAAGGAGAGTTTTAAAGGTTTGGAAGGATACAAAGGTAATTAAAAGAAATTTTTGCAAGGATATAAGAATAATTTGTAATTTTTGCAAGCATATATAAGAAATTTTCCCTTATTTTTATTTTTTTAAAAGAAAAAGAAAAAAATATAATTGGTAGCTACCATACCTGAGAAGAGTTTTTCTTGTGCTTTTTTTGTTTATTCTTAAACATGCCATTAAATGCATCAAAACCAAAAGACGCCCCAAAACTTGAGAGACTGATAGTAGCTGCTTTTGCTGCTAAAGGATTAAATTGCTGACTCACCGGTTCGGGTTTCACTTTTTGGGGAAATTCCTCAGAAAGTGGGACCACCCCATTTTGACCATGAAAAAGTCTAAATGCCATATCAAAATTTGGCCCGTCTTCAAATATAGGACCTTTTGTTCCTCGGGCCTGCTAAAAACAAAATCACAAAATCAATTCATTTGCATAAACTTTTTTTTCTCGGATAGGTCCCTAATTTTGACATGTGTAGCATCAATGGTCCCTAATTTTGAAGTCTGTAACATCAATGGTCCCTAAAAAGTTAACGGTCTTATTTGCTTTAGGGGACCGTTGGTGCCACAATTTACAACATTAGGTACTATCTGTGTAATAAAAAAAGGGATAATTGTTTTTATATCCTTCTCAAATTTACAAATTTTCTCTATGTCCTTCTAAACTTTGTAATTGTCTTCATATCCTTCTAAATCTTTAAAACTTTCTTTTATGTCCAAAAGCCTATTTTAATATTTATTAAATCATTATAATATCAATAATTTTCAAATAAGTGTGCAATATATCTGTTAATTATGTATTAAAAATCATGTTTATTTGCATATATTATTGATATTATCACGATTTAATAAACAATAAAATAGGTTTTTGGACATAAAAAGGAGTTTTAAAAGTTTGGAAGGATATGAAGGTAATTATAAAGTTTAGATGGACATTGAGATAATTTGTGAAATGGATAAGGATATAGAAATAATTTATGACTTTTACAAGGATATAAAAGCAATTATCCCACAAAAAAAAGTTGAGGGATGAAATCCAAAATTTCATACAACCATCAAGGACGATTTATGTAACATACTCTTTTTTAATTAGTTTAAATTATGGAAATTTTACTTGAAGTGAAATTGATGAGGGAAATAAGAAACTTACGGGAAATGGGAAAGCCATGGATGATGAAAATGAGAAATTAGTTGGTTCATTAATGTTTCGCAAAAATGGGCATCGAACAATATCTTGTTGTGATGGTGAAGATTCTTCAGCCATATTTCTACAGAAAAAATTCATTGTCTGCATATATAAGACAGATGTGAATAAGCATATTAACTAAAGTACACACAAATTAGGTAAAAAAAATATCTATGGTAAACTTATAGTGTTGTATAATACAGTTTAAATTCTTTGCATGAGTGATTAGCCAGAAAGTTAATAATTCACATACCTAATATGCATAAAGGAGCATGACAGAAAAACTGAAATATCAGAATCTTAGAAGTGTAGAAACCTAAATTGTCAGTATATCAAGTATCTAAATCATGATATTTAGCATCAAAACAAGCTAGTTCTCTATTTCATCAAAACTTCCATCTAAAAGTTGAATTCAACGCCAACAAGTTACAAATTTATAAAAAAAACGATGCACAAAACTGTAAATCTATAAATAAATGTAACTCCTTCATATGTCTTAGAGTAACAGCAAAATAAGACATAAATGACACTTACAAAACCGAAAATTCTACAGTTTAACTAAATTGAGGGCTTCATGAACTCTAGCATCAAATTCTCATCCAATAGTTCTGAATTTCGTCAAAATCATCGATCCATATAAAAATGCACCAAAACGAACAGAAAATTAAGAACCGGAATCAAAAGTTCATCCCTCAATTTCTAACTAAATCAAGGATCAAAGTCAGCAACAAAATGGCATCTAATTAACCTAATTCTCATTTTCATTAAAATCACATTCACAATTCGATCAAAAACTAAAAGTCAACACAACAATAAACTAATCAATCAATAACCTAAACGGATGAAATTATACCTTATAATATGCCGATGCGGAAGAATTGGGAGTAGATAAATGAAATCGAGATGGATTTGAGATGTTAATTAGATAAGAGAACAGGTGAAAGAATCAAAGGAAGAGTAGGTGGGACAATTGCACAATGAAATTAGAAAAGGGTAATATGCTTTCCACACTCCCGAACAGAGAATAAGGGGCTCGTGGAACGACGTCGTGTCATGCACACGCCATGTTTGACAATTCCGATCAATTGGTTGATCAATTGGTGAGGATTTGTTGGCTGCCACAACTTTTTTGGAAACCGGGCAAATGAAATAACGGAAACCTACTCGTAATTTTCTAGCGAGTACCTCGAGTTCGAGCTCCGCATAAGCGGGTAAACCCAGCCCCCAAAGGGATTTTCAAGGAAAATTCTCCATATGTGCCCGTGTGAGGTATGAGTTAAATTACGCTAATGCAACGCTCCCAAAGGGATTCGAACCCACGACCTGCAGCCCACATGGGTATAAACTCAGTGCCTCAGACCAGCTAGACTGGCCATCATTGCCACAACTAATATATGGATTGTTTATTTGTTTACTCTACCCATTTACAAAACAATATACTTCCTCCGATTCAAAATAAGTGATACACTTTGGATTTGACGGATTTTGAGGCAAAAGTTTATAATGATGATTAAATTAGATTAATTAGATGGTTAGTGGGAAATGGGTCCCACACTTTTTGAATAAAGTTGAGTTAATGATGTTTAAAAGTAAAAGTAAGGGTAAATCGGTTATTTCATTTTGTTAAAGTAGATAGT
The DNA here is from genome assembly GCA_963853835.1 of Calendula officinalis. Lineage (NCBI taxonomy): Eukaryota > Viridiplantae > Streptophyta > Magnoliopsida > Asterales > Asteraceae > Calendula > Calendula officinalis. Next base: position 84,921,796 of record OY970823.1, read on the forward strand.
TAGTGGGTGTGGGTCCCATAATTTTTTGACAAATAAGGTAATTTTTCAAAGTGTATCACTTATTTTGATACACCCCAAAAAGGAAAGTGTATCACTTATTTTGAATCGGAGGAAATATTATTTTAATATAAAATATTTAAATATTAGGTATTTTATTTGACATTACAAAAACGAGAGAAATTGATGGGTCCAAATAAAATCATTGAAATAAATTTATTAGTAAATTTATATTCAAAATAACTACTATAAAGTATAAAATCATAATGAAATATAGATATTTTTCATAAAAATCAAAAGACACTAGCTTACGTGTCTGTAATACCTAGGCTTTCCAACACAGATTTTAACGTAAATTTGATATTTTAACTACGGTATTATTTATCTTGATGTACCTCATACACCATTCTCCATCCAAAGATCATTAATTTCCCTAAAACAATATATTTAGTTTTGGATAAATATATTATTGTATATATCATACCTCATATTCCTCATTTGAAGAGATTAAGTCTCGTTAAAATATTTAACATAGATAATTCTATATTGCTATGATAAATTAATAATTCATGAGAGACTCATATAATTTTTTAACTAAACTGTAGATAGATAACCAACCGTTATCAAGTACAATTTTCTAAAATCATTGAAATGCTTTTATGCCTTTTCAATTCCGTTGAAACCTTCATCAATCTCTAAAGCACAACATTATATACATTTCATATTATATCATAATTAGGACAATACGAATTACTTACTGAGATAGATGTCACATAATGATTACATAGCTTCCAACTCCACTTTATTGAGAAAATATTACCGAAATACAAATCACAACGATTAGGATCGATTTTATATAAGTTTCTATAATTGTGGATTATTAGGAGATGTAGATGCAGATGTTCTTGAAATCTAAATAATAGTATAATGAATATCATTAAATAAATTCTTTATGAATGTCAAATGATCAATCATTTGTCATCATATTTGCAGCTGAACTACATAAATCCTCCATTATAAAATAATCAAATGTAACTTGAGCTCTACCAAAGATATGAATTTTAAGAAAAAATTAAGAAAACTTGTGGGCCAAAACCAGCATCATCAAAATAAAGGAGGGAGTACCAAAATAAATATTAAACCAGTGAACTGAAAAAGGATATGAATTTTAAAAATAGTGTTTGGTAACGATTTAACAAATCATGCTGAAAAAACAATGCTTCATTGCCGATTCTTATTTCCTTTTTTTTTATTTTTTTTTTATTTTCCCGTCGTTTATTATCTCATAAGCTTGGAAACATTAAGAATTGTTTTTACAAATGAGAGTAGGAAATGAAATAATGAAGAAAAAAACCTTCATTTTTGAACGTCAGTTAGTTAACAGAAATTAAAAATGATTTTTTTACCCTCACATATATTGCACATGGGGTGAGTTAACATTTAACAGAAAAAATTAACGTCAGTGTAAATGATCATTGGTGAAAAACCTTTTAGAATTAAGGACCATCAGTATAATTTTTAAAACTAAAAGACCATTAGTGAAATTTGTTATAAACTTAAAGGACTATCCTTGTAATTTACTCTTTATATTATCACTGTTACAATATTGTTATCTTAATCAGAGTTAACGCATCAACTAATTATAACAAGTTTTTAAAAATGGACAAAAAGAGTTTGTAGGTAAACCTAAATCAGATCCAACCCATTTTGACCCGTTTCAACCTATCCAACCCACCCAATTTAGGTTTAACCAACTATTTCTCTTTTCATGCCACGAAGATTGATTACATCGTGCAAAATCGAATACATATCACACATGTATTGGCTTTGAGTGTGAATTAATGAATTATGATTAAAATTAAAGAGACATATTGAAACTGAAACATTGGTCTTAAAGGCAAAGAATTTACCAATCCATAATTCCATATCAATGTAAATTGATGTATCGCATGGTATTGTAGTTAGGGCTGTCAAATCGTGTTATCGTTTCGTGTTACCCAGTAACAGGACATGACACGACACGAATTCGTTCAACACGAAAACAAAACGACACGAAGTCGTGTTTTATTTTACTAACACGAACACGACACGATTAAAAAACGATAAACACGAAAAACACGACAAAACAAAATAAATAACAAATGGCATACTTATTACATGCTACAAACACGACAAACACGAAAAATACGACAAAATCATAACTATCGTGTCAATTTCGTGTTAATCTCTTAACACGAACACGACACGACTTCGTGTTTGTTTTACACAACACGAACACGACACGAATTCAAATTTCAGTTTCATACCAATTTTGTTTCGTTTCGTGTATTTTTGTCGTGTCATGTCAGGTTTTGACAGCCTAATTGCAGTCAAAGGAAAATTACTACAGTAAAAAAAATTAAAATTTTTTAAAAAAATCAGGGGCAATCCGAGAATTGAACTCGGGACCTCTCGCACCCTAAGCGAGAATCATACCACTAGACCAATTGCCCAATTTGCTTATAGAAATCAAAGCTCGTTTAATAATTCATCTGAGAGAAAACCCTATTACAATGCGCAAAACCCTACATAACTGTGAACCAAAAAAACAAGATCGAACCAGACGTTGATAATTTTAGCTGAGAGGCTGTTGATACAAATAAAAAATGGCAAGATCGATCCTACTTCAACTGGCCCGATCTCAAACACGCTACCATCTGAATTCCTCCAAAATCCACAGAGGTTTTTGTAATTCTTCTTCTGTTAAAAGTTTAATTTCTGATTAAAATCTTACTTATTTATCTGTTTATGTATGCCATCACTCATGGATCGTACCGATTCAGATATTTTTATGTGCGATTGGGATCATAGAGTTAGTTCGGCGTCGTTGCTGCACAAATCAAATCTAATTTATTGTTCTACTTTATGACAGCATTAATCTGATTTTACAATTCGAATTAGGGTTCTACAGTTGAAAGTGATACATATACCTTTATGCATATCTAAAAGTATGAACTTGGCAAGGGGATTAGGGCATATATATATTTTTTGGCATATGTTTTATTTGTAAGGAAACTGGCTGTTTGAATTCTGTAAGATGAATTTAATATGAATTTTGTAGAGGTTTAGACAGAAATGAAGGAATTTTGGTTTACTATTGAGCTTGGAGATCGTCTTTGGGAAGATCTCCTCTGCATTTTCCTGTTCCTTTTTTTTTTTTGTTAATTGATCATTATAAACAGATAAACGTAACGTTTGTTACTTTAAATTTAGGTAATTTTATTCATGTAGGTAATTTGAAGCGATTTTATATCAATGCATATCATTATCTACAAACTATGCCTCATTTTCATCATCTTTTTCAGGGTTCTACCCACACAAACTTGGAGGATGTCTGACTCAGCAAACTCACAATCCAAAACCCTACTTCAACCCTACAAACCATCTTCCAATCATGCACAAAACATTTGCATCTCAATCTGCAACAACAGAAGATAACACCAAAATCACAATCGGGCCTCAAAAAGGCGTCAATTCAGAAAAAGACGAAAAAGATTCAGGTGTAGTTTACCACGGGCCAATATCAAGCACCATCAAAAAAGTCAAACTTCTGTCTCTGTCCACTTGCTGTCTCTCAGTATCATTAGGGCCCGTAATTACCTTTATGACCTCACCCGATATGAATGTGATCATAAAAGGTGCAGTTGCATCATCTGTTATATTCTTGAGTGCTTCAACTACTTTAGCTCTTCACTGGTTTGTGAGCCCGTATATTCATAAGCTGAGGTGGCAGCCCGGTTCTGACACGTTTGAGGTGGATATGATGACGTGGCTCGCGACATTTGTGCCTAAAACTATAAAGTTTTCTGATATTAGGTTACCGGAAACTAATAGACCTTTTGTGACATTTAAGGCTAATGGGGAGTTTTATTTTGTGGATGCTGATCATTGCCATAATAAAGCACTTTTGGCAAGATTAACACCAACTACAAAAGCTACACAAGATTCGGCTCTCAAGAATTTGTGAGTTTGGATGCTTCTAGAAGCAATTGGATATTTGAGGGTTTAAAAATAAATTTGGATACTAATGATACAATGTTGTGTTGAGAGTTTTGACTTTTAGGAGTGTTTTGGTTTACTTTGCTTGAACTTTGTTATTTGTTGCTTCTTTACTTGTTCTTTGTTACATTGATGAAACCTAACCTTGTTGGTTACTTGTTTTTCGTGTTCATGTTCTTTATAAAACAAACACGAAGTCGTGTCGTGTTTTGGTTTAGAAATTAACACAAAATTGACACGATAGCTATAATGTTGGTAACATTTTGTAGTAATTTATGTTATATTATTGTCGTGTTTGTCGGTTTTTAAGCATGTACTAAGTAAGCAATATGATATTTTTGTTGTTAATCTCGTGTTGGCGTGTTATGCCGTTGTTTTTAATTGGGATGTGTTCATGTTAGCAAATACATGACTTATTGTTGTATTTAGTTAGAAAAATATAATAAAATTTGTGGTGTTACCTAAAAACACAAAATAATAGCACGATTTAACAGACCTACTTGTTACTAAACACCAACGTGGAATAGTGTGAATGCGATGATTATATACAATTTGTGCCTTAGGACTATCCAAACCATTCTTATTTCGGTTTTGAAACAGGAAATATGCACATATGAACCAAATTGAGCTAATGAACATAATCAAAATTCATGTATAAATTTGCTTAATTAACATTGCAAACATGAAACAAGTCCCAAAACTCTTGAAGTTCAACAAAAATGAATTCCTTTCAAGATCTTGTAGATACCATAAGAAAACATGTCTTTTAACAACTCATCTCTAAGTAACAAAAACAATCTCAAAAACAGCTCTCAAAGATTGAAAATTTTATAAATACATATACACACATACATAACATATGTATATATGTATGTTAGCTATAATGATTAGGGTTAGCATTGCTTCTTATAATGGGAACACCATCATCTCTCCAAATCACACGTTCTTCACATACTGCAGCTGCTACTTCAATATACATTTTATGTTCCTGACATAAAAAAAATTTCGGGTATTTAATTTTATTAGCATAATGCATTAAAGATAAGAAAATATTGAAAAAAGCATCAACTTTATTCCAAAAGATTAAAAAAAAAAACAGTTACCTGTCGAAGAACCCTAGCAGCAAGTTCTTCAGCAGTGTCATTAGCAAGCACAGGGACAATTCTTTGGGCTAAAATTCGACCCGTGTCATAATTCTCATCAACAAAATGAATTGTGGGACCCGAATATCTGAAGTAAAAATTGTTAAAAAAAAAAACCCCGCATTTTTGCATTTGTCGAACCACTAACTTACTAACTTGCCGTTCAAAAAAAAAAATTGTTAAAAAAAAAACATGAGATCATAATAATCTTGAATTAGAGTAAAAAAAGATGTTGGAATTAATACCTAGCTCCAGAAGCAATGACAGCTTTATGCACCTTTTTACCATAATACCCTTTGCCACCAAAAGCAGGAAGAAGTGAAGGATGGATATTTAAGATTGACTTTGGGTAAGCTTGAATTAATTCAGATGGTAATAGCTTCAGATATCCAGCTAGAAGAATAAAGTCAACCTTGTACTTACTACACAACACAACTACTCTATTAAAACAACTGAAGAAAATGTTAAACTAGATATAACTAACTAGGGTTAATGCCATGTAATTGTTCTCATTAGGTAGTTGTACATGTGATTATGTGAAAAAGTGTTCGGATTTAGCTAGTTCTGAAACGAAAAAATGGTACAACTGACGCAAAAAATTTAACAATGCTCAAAATTAAAACCACAAGTCTATAACAAAATAACTAAATTAGTCAATAAAAACCCTAAAAACATTAATTTTTTTAAGTAGGTTTGACTTTCGTTGACCTTGACTAATTTTGACCGATTTTGACCAATTTTGACATTGAACAATAAATTGCACCGATTACTAGGTTGGCCGCTGATGACCGCATAGATTAATTTTTACAACACTGGATATAGGTGCCACATCATCAATTGTATGGATTAAAAAGGTTTACCGGTTGGTAACCAACCACAATGAGAACAAAAGAAACTGTAAAACCTAACTATAACTGAAGCTGACCTTAAAGCAGCTACAAGATCATTTGAAGAAAGACCAGGATATATTATAACAGGGATATTGTTCTCTCTTGCATATTGTGCACCACCACAATCTACACATTTATTAAATCAAATTAAATAAAACGCTCATTTTCGCTTATATATCATGATCAAACTGATATCTTGAAATAATTTTGGACTATTTCGACATTAAATTATGGTATATAAAACCACTTGATCTAAATTTAATGGTTGAACATCATAACAGATATAAGACTAATTTCAAAGAAACTAATTTATGATAATAATAATTTTAAAAAGAAAGATGATAGATTTACCATGTTTGTTGGTGACCAAAACAACAAACTGCCCATTAACATCACCACTAAGTATTGCTTGATGAACAGCTCGGAAATTTGAACCACCGCCAGAAACAAAAACAGCAAGATTTTTCTTTTTGATATCATTCGTTAAGCTCTCTTTTTCATTAAAGCTCGTTGCTAATGGTTCGTCTCTACTTAAACACTTGAACACATTCTTTTTCGATACTACAAACGGCTGCAAATCATTAAAATTTTGGGGTTTTAAGGATACCCAGATCTGGGATTTTAATTTTGAACCGAATGGAAGGGAATCAGAAGTAAGGAATTGCGAAAAGGTTGAATTTTTATGGGTTTGAGTTGATGAAAAGAGTGGATTTGAACAAACGCTGAAAAGGGATTTCATAGTTATGGAAAAAGGTAGGAACTTTAGGGTTTAATAAGATTCAGAAACCACCTTACCCAAAATCTGCGAGTTGATGGTTAAGTAATGGTTGTACTGTAGATTCTAATCCTGGAAACAAAAAAGTTTCTAAATTTGCAGAAATTAACTTGAATTGATTATCCTTAAGCGGCGGCGGTGGTGAGGGAAGTCCGGCGGAAGTGGGAGGAGTGCGGCGGCGGTTATGATTTTTGAGGAAGAAAGAGGTTTGTTTTATATTTTGCATAATAAATTGGTTTATGGTTTTCTTTTAACTTTATACATTTGGGAATTTTTCTAGGCGTGGCCGGTCGGGAGCTTGATTATTTTTTCAAAAATAGGCTCGATCGGAGATACGTTTTCACAAATAGCCTCGATTCTTTTTGGTTTTCAAAAATAGGCTTTCCGCCGGAGGCCGGCTTCCATTTAAAGTCTCACTCCCCGAGGCCGGCTTCCAATTAAAGCCTCCCTCACGAGCCCAATTAAAGCAACCGTTGACTATTCACACAACTTAGAAGCCGGCCTCCGTGAGGGAGGCTTTAAATGGAAGCCGGCCTCGGGGAGTGAGGCTTTAAATGGAAGCCGGCCTCCGGCGGAAAGCCTATTTTTGAAAACCAAAAAGAATCGAGTCTATTTGTGAAAACGTATCTCCGATCAAGCCTATTTTTGAAAAAAATTCTCTCAAATCGAACCTAATACTTTTACGTTAATTTTAACGGAAATGATAAATATTGTTTTTAGGGTAATGGTTAAGAAATTTTTGTTTGCTTAAAATCATTATACTTTATATATTAACTAATAAAAAACTATCTATATGAATTTCATTAACCATCTTTGAATAGTTATGCATTTTTAATTGTACATAAACCAATTTATTCATCTTTAATCATTGTCCTAACGGCAATGTTTAGCAAAACCCTAACTTTAATTCTATAATTTTAAAATTTAATGATTTTAGTTTCTCTTGTTTTGATTTTAACATGTTCTGAAAATTAAGAGTTTGATTTTGGTTTTAAAACTCAACCTATCAGTTTTTAATATTAATACTATATAATTTCTTATATTTATATTTTATTTTTCCAACATTGCATATAAATTATAATAAAATCTAATTTCGGTATTAAATTCAAGTTCTAAAATCATATTTTAAAATCAAACAATACTTTTAGCCTAAATATCCAAAATATAAACGTACTTGTATCATATAATATAATAATAAGAAAATGTTAATTATTACCTTAGGGTTTACTTAATTTTTGTCTACTTTAACTATATAAAAATCACCTTCTAAAAATCATTAATCACCGTATGATAGTTATGATTCAATATTTATACATTAACTAATTATCCAACCTTTAACTGTTGTCCAAAGGACAACTATTAACAATTTTAATAATAATTATATAAATCTTAATCAATGTGACAGTTTTTTAACGAAGCGATTTTTAGAAACAAACCATATTCATTAGCTTTTCTTATTTAAAACCAAACCATTAGTTTTGAAAAATATTTTTAGTTTTATAAAGGGTAAATTACAGTTTTTGTCCCTGACCTATGGCCGATTCAGAGTTTTTGTCCCTAATTTTTTTTTGTCGGTTTTTTGTCCCTTAAGTTTTTCAAATTCTGGAAATTTGTCCTTCCGTCCAATTTTGGCCGTTAAGTGACGATTTTTTTTGTCAATTTACCCAAATTACCCTTGCATCATCTTCCTCATTTATGTGTTCTTCCCCAATTAAACCCTAATTTTAAAATCACTTGTTAATTTACCCTTATAACATTCCAGAGATCGAGTTTCAGATTTGACAAACTTTCACCCAAAAACCATCCCGATTCAAACATTCTAATTAGCTGAAATTGAGTGTCGGGCTGACCCACCGGCTCACCTCCGACAGAAATGTCTTCCATTTCAAGGTCAAAATCAAAACCTTACCAGAGCTTTTGCCTGCAAAAAATCGTCAATGGAGGTCGCCGGAAGTCGCAGGTCACCGGAAGTTCCGCCAAGTTGAAGAAGTTGTTTTAATGGAGGTCTCCGGAATGTTACACCACCGCCGACACCCATCGTAACCACCACCACTAACGTCTTCCATTTCAGCTTTAGATGTGAAGAATTGTGTTCGTTCTTGGTGATGAAGAAATTACGTTAATGAAGAATTGTGAAGAAATTACCAGAGCTTTAGATGTGAAGAATTGTGTTCCATCTTCAATTTTTGAAAACCCTAATCGCCCACCATCTTCACCACCATAGCGAGTTTTGCAGATCTGTGAAAACCCTAATGAGTGGCGAAGAACCCTAAACCCGATAATCGAGTTTTTGCAGATTTGTGAGTTGGGGATCTGATAATCAGTCAACTTTTTGAAGATTTGTTGAAGATCTGATAATCAGATGATGGTTTTTGAAAACACAAGTTCTCACCTGAAACAGGGCTGGTGGTGACCGGAGTTCCGGTGAAGTCAACGGGTGTGAATGAGGAACATGAAGAATGAGGAAAAAAGAAGAAAATACCCTTAATTTTTTTGTATTTTTAGTCACTTAACGGTCAAAATTGGATGGAAGGACAAATTTTCAGAATTTGAAAAACTTAAGGGACAAAAAAACCGACAAAAAAACATTAGGGACAAAAACCCCGAATCGACCATAGGTTAGGACAAAAACTGTAATTTACCCTTTTATAATATTGATTTTTCTTTCGTGGATCCCTCCTATTTTTAAGTTATGCATTCGCTGTATTCTTTTATGAAAAAGAAAATTAAAAATGGCGCCTTGCTTGTGCTCGTTGACACCAATAACGTCATCTTCAACCTCCATATCCAAATTCATATCAGATCAACCTTACCTCTCCATACTAGAAACCAAATGCTCCACCATTAAAGACCTTCAAATCACACACGCCCAAATCATCAAAACCGGTTTAATCAAAGACCCAATTGCCGCTTCTCGCCTGTTAGCATTCGCAGCCACTTCCCCTGCAGCAGATATCAATTATGCTTTCGAGATATTCAATCAAATCCAGAACCCTAATCTTTTCACTTGGAATACCATAATCAGAGGATTTTCCAGAAGCTCCAATCCAATCATGGCGGTATATTTGTTCATCGACATGTTGGTTAATTCATCTGTAGAGCCAGAAAGACTCACTTACCCTTCAGTTTTCAAGGCTTATGCTGAACTTGGTCTCGCCAGAGATGGTGCTCAGCTTCATGGTAGAATTGTAAAATCAGGGTTACAATCTGATGTTTATATACGTAATAGTATTGTACACATGTACGCGAATTGTGGGTGTTTTGGTGAAGCGTTTAAGCTGTTTGGTATTGGTGAAGATATCGATGTTGTTAGCTGGAATTCTATGATATTATCCCTTGCAAAATTTGGGGAAATACACTATGCACGCCAACTGTTCGATGAAATGCCTCACAGAAGTACTATTTCTTGGAACAATATGATAACTGGGTATATAAGAACAGGAAATTGGGCTGATGCATTGACTCTTTTTAAACTTATGCAAACCGAAAACATGAAGCCAAGTGAGTTCACACTCGTGAGCTTATTAAACGCGTGTGCACAATTAGGAGCATTAAAACAAGGTGAGTGGATTCATGATTACATAAAAAAGAACAAAATAGAATTAAACATAATCATGATTACTGCAATCATTAACATGTACTGCAAATGTGGGAGCATCGAAAGAGCATTACAAGTGTTTGAATCAACCACTAAAAAGGGATTATCAACCTGGAACTCGATGATCACGGGTCTCGCGACCCACGGGCGTGAAAACGAAGCAATCAAATTATTCACAAAACTCGAATCATCACAATTTAAACCTAATTATGTGACTTTTATCGGTGTTTTAACCGCGTGCAGTCATTCAAAACAGATTAAAAAAGCTAAACACTATTTCTCATTAATGAAAGAAAAATACAAAATCGAACCATCGATTAAACACTATGGTTGCATGATAGATGCATTAGGTAGAGCAGGGTTAGTTAAAGAAGCAGTGACAGTTATAAAAAACATGCCTATGAAACCAGATGCAGTTATATGGGGATCTTTATTATCATCTTGTAGGAGTTATGGGGAGGTTAAAATGGGAAAATGGGCTTATGAGAATCTGGTTGATTTGGGTGTAAATGACGATTCTGCCCATGTGCTTTTGTCGAATGTGTATGCAAGCGGGGGCCACTTTGAGAGGGCGATTCGGGAAAGAAAATTGATGAAGGAGAAAAAGATCGAAAAAAAACCTGGTTGTAGTTTGATTGAAGTTGATGGTGAGGTTTATGAATTTGTTGCAGGTGGGAAATTGCATCCGAGGATTGAGGAGATATGTTTTTTGTTGGATAATATGATGTTGGTGTTGCAGGATGTTAGTTTCCACAATCCTTGGGACAGAAAAATATGAGTTTGTAACTAATTAAAAGGTATTTTATGTATATCATTTAATACAAACTAATCCTAATAGACCTAAAGATTTCTTAAAATTAGAAGGTATTGTATACATCTCATTCGATACAAAATAAACCTGATAGACAGAGAGTTCACAGATTCGATCTCTTCAAATTAAAAGATATTTTTTATATATCTCATTCGATATATAATTAACCTTGGAGATCTAGAGTTTACAGACTTGATCCCTTCAAATGATCACAAGAAGATTCGTCAATGTCTTAACTATTCGTTAAGTTGGGTATAGTTTGACCATAAGCTCGGCCATCACAGGGTAATTTTTATTCATGCAGATGAATTTTGTATCAACGGATAATGATGTCCTTAGTGGGAGGGTTGAAATGCAAAATGTGATAAAAGGAAAGAAAGGACATAATTGTTATTTAAGATAAAATTGTTCTGTATGAATAAAAATTGAAAGAATTAGTTCCTTCTAAAAAACTCAGTTATACAGTTTTGGATATAATAAATTAAATAATGGACAAATAAGACAATTTTATATAGAATGAGACATTATCGTTGACTTTTATTAAAAACGGCCTTGCTATAATGCTCCTTCTTTTGCCACTTGTCACATCTATGAATTTTTGGAAAATTAACAAATCTACCATGACGTTGGCAGCAACACACATAAATAACTGTTGACTATATATAACATGGTATCTTAGAGCCATTTGAGATACTTTTAAACCATAATTGATTTGATATTTTATCTCATACACCAAAAGACATACTCAAAAATACATACTTAAAGTTGTCAATGGAGAAACCGAATCCTTTGGCAGCACAAGGCTCAAATGAAGAAGATGAAGACACCCTCTCTCTTTCTAATCTTCCCATGTATTGTGACCAAAATATCGAATTTTGGGTAGAAGACCAAAGTTCGGGTTCCGATATTGAACAAGATTTTGAGTTCTCAAGTGAGATGATGATCACTTCTCATCATGATTCGTCAAAGCCGATAGTATTTTGTGGCAAAATCATTCACATTTCTCCACATAACATCCAAAAGCTCGAAAGCAAGAAGCAACTAAAAAGTCGCAAAAATCACGAGGCCAACTACGTAAGGAATGTGTTTGTATCCGATTCGAAGACAAAATCAAGATGGTATTTGTTTGTGATTGGATTTGGGTCGAGTAGGGTTTCTAAGGAGATGCATATTAGAGATTTGAGGAAAAGACAATTATCGGTCCGAAACAAATGTGGTGAGTATAGCAATTTTGATGAATGTGATGGAAATGGAATGAGATCTCGAGGATTCATGAGGTTCTTAGGTTGTGGTGGTGGTTGTACTCGAACTGTTGATGATGACGAGACACTATGAAAACACCATTTTCAAAGTTGGAGGAGTTCTTGTTAAGTTACAAAAAAAAATACTAGGAATGCAAAAGTTTTCTTACTTTTTAAATATTTAACTCAAATTGTTGTAATACAAAAATAAATATTCAATACGTGATTAGTAGCTAATTAGGTGATGCTAATATAGTTGTTTATTTTAACATTACCTTAATTAGGTGATGCTACTATGATTACCCATTCAACTCATAACCAATGTATTTAGATTCTAGAACATCATCTAGTCCGGCCGTATAATAAACTGCTTAACATGTTAGACTTTGTAAATATTATAATAACTTTGACATTCTGAATATGATTATTTTGAACTTTAATAAGTGGCCGATGCCGATGCCAAAAACTAATGTCATGGAACAGACGAGGGGTGCCAACAGTTTAGAGCCAGCCGACAACTTCAGTTGGTAGCCGAAGATGTCGTTGGCACTATTTTTAATGCAAGTATTTATGGGTATAAATCATCTATCTAGTCATAAACTTCGCATTACATGGCAATCTTTTATAGTATTAAGATACCTTTTAACTTGTAAAACACAACCCTTACATTTAAATTTTACAATTTATGCCACGATTTTTAATGTTCACATTTCTAGTTTTAGATTTGAAGCTATATCTCTAATTTAGCGGAAGAAACATGAATGATTCTTGTTCGTGTTCACGTGTTAAAAAAATAAATGTTCATGATTATCCGTGAAGTCGTGAACACTTTAACAAATGAATTCTTGTGTTCGTATTCATGTTCGTTTGTTAAGAAAATTAAGTATTTGTTAACTGTTCACGAATAATTTAATAAAAACATAAATGAACATAAATGGATGAAGATACATGACTTGATACAAAATAATTTATATAGATAATCATTTTGTTTATTTTTGTTTGTGCTTATTCAGTTATTTTATATAAAATCCTTAGTATATACGGAGTATAACTAATTAATAATCAAACAAAAATGAATTACACAAACAAACATTAAACTTAACGAGCATTTACGAACATAAATGAATAAATGAGGTTTGTGTTTTAATTTAACTAAACGAACATAAAATGTCGTTCATGTTCTTTTATTTAACAAATAAACACCTAACTATTCACGAGAAATTCGATAAACGACATGTACAACTACTGAATTATACATAATACAGTAATTATTATAAGGCCCGTCTAGTACTAAAGTTGGAGTTTGGCCACATTACAATAATAACTTACTACTCATTTTGGATAGGCCCCTCAAGTTTAAAAATTATAATGGTGACACTATTTTAATTTCTTGTGACTAACTAACCGATCAGATCTTTACCTATGCTGCCGATTTTTACTCTATCTTCTCCTTTATACGAGACTACATTTAATTTAGATTTGCCAACTAGGCAGTTTGGAGCTATCTCATTCGCTAACAATGTCATGTGTAATTTTAGGATTGACCAACATGTCATGTCTCTCTTTCCTGCATTTATTCACAAAAATCCCTTCATTTATATACAATTGATTATTTCCTTTAAAATCTATTTAATACCACCAAAAATACTTGGCCTTACACCGTGATAATTATTGCTTTTTTGTGATAATTATAGTAAAAATTCAAAACATTATATAGTCAACCAAAATTCCGGTTTATTCTACGGTATAAACTAATCTATTCCTTAAATCTCGTGATTTCACTTACCTTTACCATTTTTTAAAATTCGATAACCATTATCCCCTATATAAACCATGCCACTATGGTTGAAATACTTACAGTTGATTAAAAGCTAGTTCGGATTCCCTGCATCAAAGAACAACATCAGGTGAAGGTACATATTCATTCCTTGATTTTTCATACGCCTAATATCCTGTGGTATTCCTTCGTGTGAACTGCATTCAACATCATGATTCTGTTATCTTCATAGATTTAGGGCAGTTTCAAATCATAAACAACAATACCATAAAACAATTATGTTTGGTTAATTCATCAGAATTAAAACTGCAATTTTTTATTCTATTTGGTGGATTCCAACTAAAAATATTCTGTTACCTTGCAGGAAACAGATTGCAGCACCAAAAACTTCTTTTCAAATACCGGGTCTTGCCAAAAACCCTACATTAAAACTTCATTAACACATTTTTAGTGTGCACGTTTTTAATCATATTTTATATGTTGTATGTCAGTTTAAAAATGTGATCCATGATGATTGTCATATTTTTTGGGTATATATTTGGTCAATTAACTTTTTGGATCAATTTTTCTACAGATATTAATATACGGATAGATTGATTTCGTAATGTCTAATTGAAAGATAAGGGAAAGATCTTACAATCACAGCTTACAATAAGATGGTGGGCTATGCTTATCATTACAACTATCGATTACACTAATGCAACAACATATGTCGTTTACAAAGAAGTATTATATCATCTATAAATTTTATGTAACATTTGTTCATGTATCAAATTTTGTACAAACTTATCATTACATCTATCGATTCTTATGTCATTTTTAAAATTATCAATATATGTTGGTATTTTTCTGTAATATATATTCTTGAAGCATGTCCGCCAGTTGGACGAGCTATGAAGCTAGTTTCCATAATATACAATAACCATTCAATTAGGTACTGTTCATTATGATTTAAAAACTCAGACAATTCTCCGTTCCGTTTAACATATGTAGACAATTCTTTGTCTTTTAGTGCTCACATGTAAGATTTTCCTTTCCCTGCAACCTTGAGTTTCAACGGCAAGATTTGTTTAGTTTTTTTTTTTTTTCCTTTGATGCATATACATATTATTACTTCATTTCACTAAATTTATTAATTATAATTATTAAATTTTAGAGTTAATAACAGTTTAATACTCAAAATTTGATCATGTTTTTGTTTTAATACTTTAACTATTTTATGCAATATTATTATCTTTAATTTTAGTTGACCTTCTAAAATAATCACTATAACCAGTTCACCACGTAAAATATTCATGTAGAATTGTAGATATCACATGTATAATATTTTATGATTTGACAGATAGTTAATAATGATTTAAAATTTTAAACTTTGATTTTGTTTCTATTTTAACCCCTTATTTTTTTTAGTTTTTAACTTTAATTTTGACTAGCTTTCTAAAATAGCCAGTGAATTGGTTTACCGAGGTAAATGTCCACGTACACACCACATATATAATATATGGATGTTATTATTATAATTAATATTATTATTATAATTTATTTATTGTTCATAAATACACGATTAAGAATATAAATTCAATAAAAACTGAATCTTGATCTCAAATTTTTTTAAAAAGCGTATGATTTAGAAGGAGATTTGCGCGAATTAACACAACACCTTTTTTTATATTAAACAGTAAGAAGGAGATTTGCTATCATGCGCCAGAAGTGTAATATACTTCGTATATTAGAGCATCTCCAGTGCAAGGTTTTTTTAACAGGTTATTACTATTTAAATAACTTTTTACCATTGGAATAGATGATTTTTTTAGGAGGTCACTCCAAACACTTATTCTTCCCCAACTACCTAATCATCTTTAAATGTTTGATTCTTTTAGTCCATATGTTTAACAATTTTATATTTTAAACCCCTATATATATATATATATATATATATATATATATATATATATATATATATATATATATATATATATATATATATATATATATATATATATATATATATGTGTGTGTGAATAATTTATTATTTTTATAACTATATATTATAACTCTATCATATTTCAATAATTTTTAAGGTCAATCATTATAATATTATTGTAAGAGACAATTTATAAAAATGTTAAGTTTTATAAATGCTTAAAAATTATTAAATTATATAAGAGGGGGGCATTTAGTAACATTTTATATAGATAAAGGTAATTAGTAATATTAATAAGAAAAAGTCTTTGAAAAGGTTAACCATTAGAGATGTTCTTAATTAATAGGTTATTAAATGACGTGATATATATATAATAAGTCATTTGAGAGGTTAACCATTGCGGATGCTCTTAGATTCTACAGAGTAAATTAACAATTGAAATTGTAATTGAGTTGGTAAAGTCGCTATATAGTAATCTGATGAGAAGCACTAATAATTTCACGCTAAAATGCGCTTTTTTAATGAAATAAATATAGACTTGCAAGCTACAGCTAGCCATGCACAAAATAACCGAAACCGAAACCGGAAACCGAAACCGAACCGGTCAAACCCGGTTTTGACCAAAACCGGTTCGGTTTTGGAATACCCGATCGGTTTGGAACCGGTTTGGGGTTTTGAAGGTAAAAACCGATTAGTAACCGGTTTTTGAAACCGTTTTTTGGTCAAACCCGAAACCGTTTTGGTCAACAACCGGTTTGTGTGCATCTCTAGCTACAATTATGATCTATATTTTTGAACTTATCTAAAGTTTTACTTTTTTTGGTTACTATAAAAACGGATATCACCTAAACATTTATGAGTTTCTAACCTTTAAACTTTTTAAATAGTAATTTATTCAATTTTATACAATATTTTTAATTTATCACAAACTAATAATGAAATAACTCATTTGTAAGTACTTAATAAGACCAAGATAATTGGTCTCTCTAGATCTGTACATGCTCAAAATATATAATAGCTATATAACCATTTTCTTTATTGGCAAAAATAATATAAATATTATAAAACAAATACGATCTAAATAATAGGAATGATATTATCACGGGGCGAAGCCCGGGCATATGAATACCTCGTTTTAAACAAAAGACATTGAACACAATTTATCAAAATAGCACAAGTTTTCAAGATGACAAAGAACCATTAGATGCCATGAAAGTTATAATATTTTTTCAGAGATAAACCCATGGGCGGTAGCAAGGGGTGGGCAGGGTGGGCACCTGCCTTCCCCAAATTTTGTCCGCTTAGTATAATCTTTTTATGGATTAGTATTTTTTTTCATTTTTGCTAATCAAAAGATGTATTATATATGAGTGATAACTAATGCAAATCGTATCTACTTCTGACTTGCATCAGAACATTTTGCCCACCTTAGAAAAAATTTGCCCGCCTTTGAAAAATTTCGGCAGTTGTGTCTAAATACTATTTGTCTTCTTCTTGGAAATTGAAGAAAGAGAGAGAAAGATTTTTGGTTTACTCTGTGTAAGAGAGAGAAAATATTTTATTCATATTTTGTTTGTGACTTTTTGAAAACGAAAAGTTCAAGAAGAAATTGAGACTGAGAACCAAGGAGGACCACAAACTCAGGTTTGGAGAAGAAGAAACAACAATGGAGCACGAAGAAGCAGCAAATACCTGGGAGAAGAAGAAGAAACAACAATGGAGTTCGAAGAAGCAACAGATACCGTGGTAAAAGAAGAAGAAACAGCAATGGAGCACGAAGAAGCAGAAGATACCGAGGGTGGAGAAGCAGACACAAATATTGAGAATGGAGAAGCAGCCATAAAGATGATAACTCAGTTGTAGTTTTATCATCCAATTTGTGTCTAAATACTATTTGTCCACCTTTGCAAAAGTTCGTCAGTTGTTCTAAATACTATTTGTCTTCTTCTTGGGAAATGAAGAAAGAGAGAAAAATATTTCTGGTTTACTCTTTGTAAGAGAGAGAGAAAATATCTTATTCATATTTTGTTTGTGACTTTTTGAAAACGAAAAGTTCAAGTGTAATTGTCATGGACGGCGAAGAAGAAATTAAGACTGAGAACCAAAGAGGACCACAAACTCAGGTAGGAGAAGAAGAATAATGGAACACGGAGAAGCATCAAATACCCTAGGAGAAGAAGAAGAAACAACAATGGAGTTCGAAGAAGCAACAGATACCCTTGTAGAAGAAGAAGAAACAGCAATGGAGCACGAAGAAGCAGAATATACCGAGGGTGGAGAAGCAGACACAAATATTGAAAATGGAGAAGCAGCCATAGAAAAGGAGAAGCAACCACAAAGAATGGAAAGTAATTACAGGTGATAACTCACTTGTAGTTTTATCATCCAATTTATGTGTAAATACTATTTGCCCACCTTTGAAAAAGTTCGTCAATTGTGTCTAAATGCTATTTGTCTTCTTCTTCTTGGGAATTGAAGAAAGAGAGAAAAAGATTTATGGTTTACTCTCTGTAAGAGAGAGAAAATATCTAATATATATTATGTTTGTGACTTTTTGAAAACGAAAAGTTCAAGTGTAATTGTCATAGACGGCGAAGAAGAAATTGAGACTGAGAACCAAAGAGGACCACAAACTTATGTAGGAGAAGAAGAAACAACAATGGAGGACGAAGAAGAAGCAAATTCCCTAGGAGAAGAAGAAGAAACAACAATGGAGTTCGAAGAAGCAACAGATACCCTGGTAGAAGAAGAAGAAACAACAATGGAGCACGAAGAAGCAGAAGATACCGAGAGTGGAGCAGCAGACACAAATATTAAAAATGGAGAAGCAGTCATAGAGAATGGAGAAGCAGGCACAAAGAATGGAAAAGTTATTACAGGTGATAACTCAGTTGTAGTTTTATCATCCATTTTGTGTCTAAATACTATTTGCCAACCTTTGAAAAATTTCGTCAGTTGTGTCTAAATACTGTTTCTCAATTTGCAAATAACATTATTATTTCCAACAATAGTAACAGTACGTAAAAGTTTTTTGATAAAAAAAATTGATTGGTCATATAACTTTTAAATTATGGGAGAAAAATGTTGGGTTAATTGTTTATATACAAGGTCATTGTTAGGTAGTTTACGGCATGTTACTTGGTACACATCATTAGTGGCTGAATTAATATTGTAAATATTAACCCTACCAAGTCAAGTAGGTACACGTCTGGATTGGTAGTTGATATCCATAATAGACGTCCAAGTTTTTAGGCATGCATTTTTTAGTAGATACACGTTTATTTGATAGAGAAACGTTAAAGGAGGTCCATTATTTTTATGAAGTCCCGGGGAACAAATCTCAACATTGATCAACAAGATCTAGTGGTCAAGATTAATCACATATTTTATACATGAAGGGGTATTTTGGTCATTTGGCACTTTAATAAAAAAAATAATTTTTTATTAATTATTTTGAATTTTTAAATTATTTTTTTCGTTAAAAAATAATATATATTTGATAATTACGCGTATTACTTAATCACACTTCCTCCGTATCAAAATAAGTGAATCACTTCCCTTTTTGGGGTGTATCAAAATTAGTGAATCACTTTAAGAATTTACCTTATATAGTAAGTTTTTATATTTAAAATTACTCCTTTACCCTTACTTCATATCTTTTTAAACATCATTAAAGGTGTGGGGACCCATCCATTTTTGTCATCTTCCTATAAAAGCAACCAAATAGTAAAAAGTCTGGATCCCCATCTTTTCTAATTACCCAATTTAATTTCACTAATCTCTTATTACCTTATCTTACCTCAAAAAATGTGAACTTTAAAGTGATTCACTTATTTTGATACGGAGGAAATATTTGATATTTTAGTTCAATCACATGTGATTCAGTACGCAATCACATGTGATTCAGTATAAAATCACATTATGTGTTATTAACGAAAAAAATATTTTTTTAAAAAAATAATAAAAATAATAAAAAAAATTATAAAAAATTTAATAATTCTAAAATAAAAAATAAAAAGTAATAAAAAATTTATATTTTTTTAAAATGACAAAAATACCCCTCAATGTATAAAATATGTGATTAATATTGACCATTAGTTCTTGAGATTTATTCCTCGGGACTTCATAAAAATAATGGACCGTCTTGAACGAAACTCTTATTTAATATTCAATTCTTATTGCTTAATTTTAGGGAACGCTATAGCACTAGGTTAGTAGCCGTGTTTCTTTTTTGTGTATATTGTAGTTTGCAATTTTATTAAATGAAATATTGGTCTTCTAAAAACAAATGAATCAATTGATACTTACGTGAGTTTGGTTAAAACATTTAAAAATCGCCTGGAAAATATAAATGTATTAGTGCTGATAATTTGAAGTATTGTTATGAACATCTTAGATGGGGAATACAAAGAGTTCGTTTGGTTCGGCCGTATTTGATCGATTGCCTCCATTATATGTTTTTTTCTTTTTGACAGATGTAGATTATCATTCTCTTCAACTATGTTTTTTTTTTCGTTGCCTCCCGACGATCCAAGCTCACTTCTGATCCTCTTAAAAACTGAAAAACCAACTGTTTTTGTGTGTGGGCTAGACCCTAAAAGTAAGAGGTCATAATGGAAGACAGAGTCCTATAAAAAACAACTGAAGAGCATCGTAGGTGGTTATGGTTTTCTACACAACCTCGCTTGTTCCTAATACAAACATCCATGTTCTCTCCACATTGATATTTGTGTCTGTATTGCGTATATATACACTAAACTTATTGTTGTCTTTTATAATTCTCTCTTTATGTGGAATAAAATCGAGTTACATGTGTGGATTCATTTCCGCGTAATGTTGCAAAAACCGGTGGGCAGTAAGGTGGTCGACCACCTTCAAGCGATTAACTAGTCTTAGCGGTGATTAATCGGTTTCTAACGGGTAACATAAAATACAAAAAAAAATATTATTTTTATACTTCCTCCGATTCAAAATAAGTGCTACACTTCTAATTTAACGGTTTTTGAAGCAAAATAGTGTAATGATGGTTAAATTAGATTAATTGAATGATCAGTGGATAATGGGTCCCATATCTTTTGAATAAAGTGGGGTTAATGATGTTTAAAAGTAAAAAGTAAGGGTAAATAAGTCATTTCACTTTGTTAGAGTAGATAGTTAGTGGGTGTGTGTCCTACTATTTTTTGCCATTAATGGAAAGTGTAGCACTTATTTTGAATCACCCATTTATGGAAGTGTAGCACTTATTTTGAATCGGAGGAAGTATTAATTAAGTATTAGCAATATACATATATATTAAAGGAAAAGATGATTAATTTTTGTTATTTATAGATAAGGAAAATGATAATGACAGCCATAAGGGCTGTCAATAAGAAGACAAAATAGATATAAAATCGTCCCTCTGAATTTTAGGATCACTACCTTGTCAATGAATGTATAAGCCTTTCATGCATGTTAGAGACAGTCCTTAGAACTGTCATTAACAAAACCCTTATAAATAATTGTATTTTGTTTCTATAGCTATAATTAAATATATTGTAATGAAACAATAAAGAATAGGGACTAAAATATAAATACAAACAAACTCTAGGGGCTGAAAATAGTCAAATTAAGTCAAGTTTCAAGCGCTTTAGATTAGGGCACCACTTGCATATACAGCCGTCATTCTCAAAAATGAAAAACCCTAGGGGTACGTTTGGTACAGAGAATGGAATTGCAGGGAAATGGTTGCAGAAATTGAATTGCAGGGAAATGGTTGCAGAGAATGGAATTGCAGAGAAAGGGAATTAGTCTGGAGAAAGAGAATTGACTCCTCTATTTGGTAGCATAGAGACTTGAACAGAGAATTGCAGCAGAGAATCATTTCTGTTGTTTGGTATAACAAAAAAAAATCAGTAGAGAATTGTACAAATTTTATAATTAGCAAACATATTTTTTTCCCACAACAATCATTATTATAAAATATAAAATTTATGGATAAATTAATAACGAAAGTGCATTAATAAAATCAATAATAACATCAAAAAACATAAACTATTGTCACTTTCAAAAACATCAATTCAATCAAAATGTAACAAAAAAAAAACAATTCTAAGTACTTAAAACCACAATGTAACCAAGAACAATTTTTGAACCATAAACAAACATCTCATAGAGCCATCGGTGTAAGATTCTACCATGCATATTTTCTCTTCTTGTGTCAATCCAAAAAATAACCGTCCTAGAAGGACATCCTTTTCAATCAAATTAGATGCTTTAAAACGCTTGGTCATTGTAATACGCGATAAAGCTTTCAACTCATCACTAACCTTCTCTAAAATTTCACGAGTCTCAAAACCTTCTTTACTCAGATGTTCGCCCATAATTTCTCCAAACTTACCAATAACTTCCTTCATCTCTTTTCACGACTCCCGATATATTTCATCGCCATCCGTGCTTTGCGTCTTTTACGTTTGCTTATTACATTATTTGTTGGTACTCCAGACCGACCCTCATCTTGAACGCCCTCTTCAACGAAATCAAAGTCATGAGGATCAATTGCGTCTCTGGAATGAATTCTTCATCTTCTCCAAGATCAGTCGATTTACAACCCGTTGCTCTTACTTTACCAAAGATGATACACAGATTGTCATAGAATGCAACTGACTTGCCTCGAAATTTACCAGCACCTTTGTGAGACTACAAGACAATTAGAAAAAATAAATAAATAAGAATGTTTCTTAATTTTTTAAATGTATATTTAGAACATACCTTGACATATTCATCCCATACACTATCTTCAGCGTACACACATTTTTTTTCTTCATTCCAGCCGAACCCACTTGTATTCACCATATCATATACAATGCCAAAGTGCTTCTTTAATGACTTCATCCTAGACTTTCCAGATGCATGTAACTCCATTAACGCATCAATTAACTTTTCATAGGGTCTTCGCTCATTGTTTTTCGTATGAAATTGTGTAACAAACAACAAGCAATGATGATACGTGTTTCTATGATATTCCTTGCCGACGAATGCCTCTTATTAAATAACTCCTTGGCAGTCGTAGGCGGCCGAGACCAATCATTTAGGTGATAACGTTGACCACGATAAGGGGCTAAAAAACCTTCACTATTCGTATAACCGGCATCACAAAGATAGTATGTTCCTACAATTAACCATAAACTATATGTTAATTAAGAAATATAATTGTACATTATATTAATTGAAGACAATATATCACATACCATTACTTATTTTAAGACCATAAGGTCTACTAATTGCATCTCGTAGAATTCTACTATCAGCTGCAGAACCCTCCCATCCCGCTAATACATATGTAAATAAAAGGTCTCTCGTACATACTCCAAGTACGTTGGTACAAATCTCTCCTTTTCGTGTTCGATATGGTTTTCGATCAACATTAGCGACTTTAACTTTCACATATGTTCCATCTAATGCTCCAAGGCAACCCTTCATAAAAATTTAACATTTTTAGTAAATTATGTTACCAAAGAGTAACTTTAAAAATTAAATAACTAAATCTATTTTGACTAACCTTAAACCATTTCCATCTCTATTCGGTTTCATTATCTGGAACTGGCACGGGCGACACGTAAAATTCTTTGTGTAATCGACATATTGCATTTAAGACCAACTTAAAGTACCGACTTATAGTTTCCCCAGACCGATTGAATCTATTGACTAGTATCCTATTTTTTGCATTATGAGCTACCGTATGCAAAAACATAGCAACTTGCTCATCGACTAGCATATTTTTACTATTCGTTAGCCCTCCTCTACTTTCTAACATACCACAAAGTGTTGTAAATGCATGTATATTCATTCTTATATTAACAACACTCGTAACATCACTTTCATACACCATCCTCACCATGTTATCACGCCTATTATGGCAACTCATTAAGTATTTTGTATTTAACGATCTTGATTCAATCGAACGACGGAAACGATGACTACACATCATCCACCAACGAATCAAACATACATGGCATAAAATGCACCTATGACATCCATTCTTTTTCTTAAAGGTAATCTTGCCATCTCAACTACACAATATTCATAAAACAGTCAATTGAAAGTATTTTTCCAAATTATTATAACCTGCAACATAATACTTTGCCCTATTGATAAATACAGAATTTATAAAAGATACATAGTTGTTGCTGGATGAATGTGATACATAAAACATATAGATACTTGGCCCTATGTATAATAGATACGTAAATATGATGCTGATGCCGTTCAACGAGAGAAAAAAAATTCAAAATTGATACATAAAACATGTGGCGGACGATTGTGATACATAAAACATATATATAATCAAAGGTGACCATGTGATACATTAAATAATGTATAATAGATACATAATTGTTGCTGGATGAAATTGCGAGATTAACCTGTGATACATTAAATAATGTATAATAGAGAGACGGAGAGATAGAGTTCGAGAGACAGATAACGAGATTAACCTGAAAGAAGTAGCGGACGAATTGTTGCTGGACGAAATTGTGGCAGACAATTAACGACGGAATTGGAAGATTACAGCGGACGAAATTGAGGACGAATGGTTTGCGCAAACGTATAAAGAAAAGAAGAGGGCTTTGTGGGCTTTGTGATACTCTACGTGTTTTTTTTAAGTCTCGATATATGATTTTCTTCTTTTCCCCTTATTTAATAGGGAATTAAAATTAAGGAAAAGGAAAAGTTCTTTTTCTTTATCTTCTTTTTTCAATGTAACCAAACAAGAGACTTTACCATTATTTCTCTTTCTGTCCATTCAAATCTTTATACCAATCACAACCCTAGTTCTTCAAAAACAAAAGCTATCCACCGTCAGCTACCGTGAGCTCCAACGGAGAACTGGATTTCCGGCAACAAATTATTCAATGAAGGTTACTCTTACACATACGACGGTGCAGGTATCTAATTTCATATGATTCTGTTTTCGATTCATCTCTTTGTGTTCATCTCCTAGACCGATTTTCACCGTTTTTCACCGATTTTACCCCTTTTTCACCGATTTTGACCCCTTTTTCACCGATTTTGACCCCTTTTTCACCGATTTTGACCTTGTCCGATATAGTTGACCCTAGGCGGCCGCCTTTATGCCTTTTTAAGTTTTTTTTAATGTGATTTTAGACAATTTCGCTGCCATGATTACCTAGAAATTGTGAAATATGTATGCTGAAAAATTATTACCAAATTGT
Organism: Calendula officinalis; assembly: GCA_963853835.1. NCBI lineage: Eukaryota > Viridiplantae > Streptophyta > Magnoliopsida > Asterales > Asteraceae > Calendula > Calendula officinalis. The sequence continues at coordinate 84,947,198 of OY970823.1, forward strand.
GTACGCAAAATGTCCTCAAATTCGCCGGTGATTGTTACATTAAACCCTAATTCGTAAAAACGTGTCTAAGAACTAGGGCACGGATCAATTTTCTGGTTCGAAGTAAAAACAAATAATTTCGTTGATGTAACATGATATAGTGATATACCAATTCTGACAATGTGTATAATTTTTTATTTTTATTTTATAATATGATTTCCTCTAATAAGTAATGAACCCTAATACTACATTGCAGTTTGCAGGGCTTTCAGTCTCATGAAAAATTGCAATTGAGCTAAATTCCGATATGTCAGAAAATATGATACAAATTGCAGATTTCCCTGATGAAATAATTACCAACATTCTCTCTCGATTCCCAGTTAAATCGATACTACAATTCAGGTGTGTATCAAAGCATTGGGAACATTTAATTTCAGATCCAAACTTCAAAAAATCACACCTCAAAAAAGCCGAAACTTTATTATCATCTAATCATCGAATCCTTATTCCAACTTCCCCTCTTTTATCCTTGGACTATAACGCATCACCAGACGACACAAATTCATTTGTACAACTCGATTTCCTGTTAATAAATTCGGTCAAGACTTTGGGTTCTTGCAATGGGTTGGTATGTTTAATTGATGGTAAAAACGAAATTACCATCTTCAACCCAGCAACCAGAAGACATTTCAAGCTGTCTCAATCGCATCAACAAGCTTTAAATCGGATTGAATATGTGTACGGATTCGGTTGCAGTTCAAACCCTAACGACGTTAGATTGGTTAGATTTCCACGGTATGCTCGTGACTCTGAACACGTGGAATTTAAATCGTATGATTTTATCGACACAATTGGTACTTTTTTTAACGGGTTTCTTCACTGGTTAGCATATTATAGTAACGAGAATGGAAATAGAGTAATAGCTAGTTTTGATGTATCAAAAGAGACATTTAAGGATATTTTACTGCCGCCTAAAAAGCCGTATGATTCATTTTACATGTTGGCCGTTATAAATGGGTGTCTTTCTGCACTTTGTGAAGGTGTGCCGCTTTAAACGCTGAGTTGTGGTTGATGAAGGAATACGGGGTGGTCAACTCTTGGTCAAAGTTTGTGAAAATTGAGATTGATATGGGAAATGGTGGTATTTCGTTTGTGAGGCCTTTGGGATCGGTAAATGAGGATGAAATTCTTTTGGAGACTTTTTTTCAATCATATTGCACTTATAGTAAAAAAGAGAATATGTTTAGGCATGTTAAAAGTGTACTTAATCAAAGATGGTCTGGAGATGCTGTTGTTTATGTGGGAAATGGGTTCTTCCCTCTCATTTCCTTCCAGGTTCGCTTTGAACTTGGGGTGGGACTTTGCTTTCACCTCAAGTCTTGTGTGTGTCTTATTAATCTCGGTTGGTTTGCCGAGTAACTAAATGGAATTAATTTGTCTACCACATTTTTTGATGCTTATACTACACTGTATAAGTAATTTTGCATACTATACAAATATATGATGCAATTGTTGTGGTAGATAGATTAAAATATGTGACGTAGAAATCATCACCTAATGCTGATGTCATATATCTATATATATATATATATATATATATATATATATATATATATTTTTTTTTAATTTAGATGAATTAGTTTGTATGCCCTTATGTTGTATGTACTGTTTGCAACTTTTATGGATATTATATTTAGTCTTGTTTGTTTTTTTCTTTGTATTGAGCCATTTTGGTAAATTGTCGTGATCCGACTTGTATTATATATGATCCTAAACCTCATTTGGAAGGCATAACAATTAACAATCAACTAAGTTGGCAAGAATGTTCTAAACTACATTACAAGAATTTCAAATTACATTTGGCAAACCAAGTAAAAATCTATCTATATAGTCGCTATACCGAAGAATGTTAAACAACATATGGTAACGCATATGCTGTCAAACAGATATCTTGACCAGAAACGGCAAAAGATTTGACTTTATTTTGCATGAAACATGCTATTTGCTTCATTACATCTGCAAGCAAGAGAAATATTTGTTCAAACATATATTCTAATTTTGAAAAACGCTAATTGGCTGTTTAACGAAAGTGAGGTGATTCTTACAGAGCAATTTTTATCAATGCAGAATAATTTTGTATCAATGGACAATGATGCCCTTAGTAGGAGGGGTGAAATGGAAAATGTGATAAAAGAAAAGAAAAGACATTAAAAGTTGTATTGTAAAATTATTAACGAATCAGATCCGTTAACGAAAGCATTAGTAGAACAACATACTCCGTTTGTTATTATGGAAAATTGCAACAAGTTCCATATTTTTCATGTTACAAAACAGTTAATGATAACGACATTTACCTTAAACAATTCTCCAAACATCCCTTGCAAGGGATTTTTGCGACGTACTCCATAAAACTTATCCCCGATTTCATCTAACAGCTACAACAGAATAATTTTAGGGTCAATAAACTGATTTTTGTCCATTTATTTTATTTTATAAATAATTAATGTTATTAATGTATTAAGTATGAATAGAATACCATATTATTGACAATCATATTATTTATTTTAATGGTGTAAGCAATTAAGCATTTGAATACGGGCCCATTCGACCCATTCCACTTTTAGCTATCTTTTTATTTTTGGCCCGTTTGACCCGATATTAAACAAATACAACACCACAACATAAAATTGACTCATTTTTATATAAATGAGATGAATTTGTTAAATATGTCGTACCTCAATAAACATAGGATCTCTTTCAATACTGGAGCTGAATTTTTGTCTTAACATTTCAAACAACGGTAATGCATCTCTCATTAACCTATAACGAAATTAATATATAATCACACAATGTATGTACTAAAACACATAATTTTTTTAGGATTTTAGTATTGAAGTAATAAAAAATAAAAGTTACGTTTGCAAGAGATAATCAATGAACTGCATCAATTCTGATGTTGGAAAATCGAGTTCTTTGGCCTGAGCAAGTTTATTTATCTCATCCATAATATTGTTTGCATCTCTTAAATTACCATGAGATAAATACCTACACAAAAAAAGGAATTTAGAAAAAAAGTATACATGTAAAATAATTATAAGCTATTAATTACATAGTTTAAAAATTATTACATTAAAACTGCTCGTGCAATTGCTAAATCATCTTCACCTGGATAACACTGCATAATCCACACAATATAAATAAATAAAATGCCAATAAGACATTATAAAATTAATTTAATTTAAATAATTAAAATTAATTAGAGAGAGTAACTAACCTTCCCCATGAAATTGACAAGGGTTGAAGAAAACTTTTTTGGATTCCTACCCCTTGCAAAATGGAAACACACTCTTACCATATCCTGAAAACCACATGTAAAATTATTTTAAAAATATACAAAAATAATAATGTAAAGCTTTTAATAAAATAAATTATGTGAAATTAAAAATTCAGGAAACACACTGCTTCTGGTGATTCTGAGTATATATATTCAGCCAACATATCATGCAGTTCTGCTGATCCAATCTTTCGCGGGCCATGTTCTGCAGACCATCTACAATCAAAATAAATACTTTTTTTAATCACTTTCTTGTCATATTACATGGTTTAAAAAAATAAAATCTTTTATAAAATAAATATGATAATAGCTCACTTAATAGCAGCTTTCAAAAACGAGGAGCAGCTCTGAACGCGTGTTTTTGCAGCTCCAAGAGTTTCAGATAATTGATTAATGGCATCATCATCAGCGAAACCCAAATTTTCAGGCAATGGAATCCGAGGAAACTTTTTATAAATCTTTCTAATACGATCTAAAATCAGTGATTAATATGCATTCAAGAAACATGAAAAAAGAGAAAATAACACAAAACCACCAACAATTTAACAACTAACCTAGATAGTGATCTTCATAGTCAACTTTAGCTTTGAGCAGTGTCTCCACAAACAAAACAGCCAGCTCACCCCCACAAATAACCTACAAATTGAATGCACAATTTCAACTAATTCGATTTTTGAAAGGAGATAATATATTCCATATTGCTTATAAGCTTATGTAGTGATGATAATGAATTAAATATTACCTGATCATGTTCTAATTGGAGGCAGGCACCTGATTGGAGAAGATCTAATGCTTCTGAAAATCTTCCCACTGAAGCATATCTATGAAGAGCTTAAAATTAGGAACTAATTGGAGCAAATACAGAGCTTAAATTTGTGTACCTTGCGCTAGTAGTCTTGTACATCTGTTGAGCCTCGTAGTAATTGCCTTCGTCCACAATGTTCTTCATTTTCTCAATATTCTGCAATTAATCAGCACAACAACAGTTTCGACTTCAATTCACGTCTTGCAAAATCAAATTTCTCGGCGATAGTAAATCGCTCAAACCTTAAATCAGATTTATGAAATTAACAGAACTTGTATCAAATTTTACATTCAAATAACCTAATCAATGCGATGAATCAAAAATTACATTACAAATAAGATCGATAAATGGTGCAGATGACGATATGTGGAAAATTATTACCTCTGCTCCCGGAGGAAGTAGTGCTTTCCTAAATCTCTCGCGTGACAGGCGTGACATGGTGGTGATTTTGCGTCGTCCGTCGTCGATCGCCAACAAAGGTACTCCCGTAAATTGGCCGGTAAATGTCTATGTAAACGACGCCGGTGATTATGGGGCTTGTGCAGACAACGGTAGTACCTTCTGTAACGTTGATTGTACGTCTTCTTCTTGGTGTTCTTCGCCATTTTCGTGAATATATACATGTTGTTCTCCAGACTCCAGATTAAATAATATTTTAATTAACCCCTAAACTATGAGTAATGTTTCAGTGTGACCCTTGAACAATCAGGAAAGTTAAGATTAAACCAAGTGCTGGCAAAAAGTTAAAAATGCAATGTTTTTTTTCTTAACTAGATGTGGAAATTCGACACATTTACTAATGATGAACAGGTTAAATAAAAAATATATAGCTTAAATATGTTGTTTTTATGTCCAAAATATAAATTAAACCATTTTATTATTAAAATAACATGATTTTTGTCGTTGACAAAATAAATATCTATAAAATAGCCCAACTTGTACCAAGATTTGCGGTTCTATGATGAGATTATTGATTCCTTTCTAGTTTTTTGTTGTCTTTCACTAGAGAAGGTAATTTTGACTGATTTACTCATGAATAAGTTGATTTGGGTTGCGATTTTTAATTCTAACATGTTAAGATGGTAAAACTAAAAATTAGAAAAACAGATAAAAAAATCGTTCACAACATATTTGTAATTCATAAAATCTCTTTAATCATTTTACTTAAAAAGTTTAGATTATTATTTGAAAGAATATAATTTTCTAAGGCTATTTCACACACAAAATCTTATAACAGAAAGTCAATGTACCAAAACTTTGACAGGAATTAGGTCAAAAAATGTTATTTCGTCCATCAATTCCTTAAAAGAAAGAAATAAATGAAAATATTAATCCACAAAATCAAATAAAAAAAATATAGTAGTACAATCTATGTTTCTACATTTTTCTCTATTTTAGAATCATCTCCAACCACCGTAAATTCAGTTACAGAAGCCCCTACACCATCATTCAGACCACCTTCTAATACCTCCGTTCCACCACCAATTTCGGTTTCCGGCGGTGGTGCCGCCACACCCAACCCTTCCCCACCACCACCACCGTCACCAGATTCATAACCGGTTAGATTTTCCGGCATCACCGGAACACCCAGACCTTTAGCAAGACAAGCATACTTAAACACAAGTTGCTTATAACCATTTAACAAATTTTCAACATCTTTAACTGTCAAATCTCCAGCTTTTGAGTACAAATAAGGAAAATTCTCAAACTTTTCACTTACATTTTCCAAATCCGTAACCGATAACACTTCTTTCATCTTCGATCCTGATACACTTTGACTTTGACCACTTTGATTTTGCATATAGTCCTCCGAAATCAGTGTTTGAGCCGATTCCATATTGGTCACAAACTCGGTTTCATCCATTGACAAAGATTTAGCATTTATATCCAAAATGAAAGATTCTGCAGAGAGCATATTGGTGAAAACATAAGCCGATTCTCCAACTAATCTTAATCTGTTTCTATACCGTTGAATATACATCAAATTCGAGTGAAATTGAGGCGGATTTGCTCTAATTACAACATAAATCAAAATCGGGAAAAAATCATCAGCTCCCAGAGGCTTTTCATAACTACTAATAACCTTACAACAACTAAGAATGCACGCGAGTTTGTCTCGTGGTGCTTTATACGCGTTTATTTTTAATAATTCTTTTTGAGCTTCTAACCACAATGTCTCATTTCGATACATCGGTTGAATCTCCAAGTGTTCGGGAACGATAAATTGTTGGATTAAGCTCGATTTCGTGTTGAATTCGTTGTCGGTTTTGATATCATCTGAGTGTGAAGTGAATACCCGAGTGAATAATTTTGTCATTATGTATTTCTCAAGACCTTCACTTGTATTATCCAATTCTTCTTCGGTTCGGCCCGCCCATAAAGGGTGGGCCCTGAAATTGGCTTCCATATTTGTGAAAAATTCTTGAATTGATGAGCTGTCGTTTTCGGGATCGGGTGGATTGTTTGATAACGAAACGATGAAATTTTTTATATTTTTAACGAATTCGGTTGCCGAAGGTTGTCGCATACGGTCTAGAAATTCGTGCCATGTTCGGGTTGCAGTTGATGAAGTTGATGAAATTAGTGTTTCGGTGTTCTCCATTGATGTTTAGTTAAATTGGTAATAATCTAGTTTTTTTCCTGCAAAATATATGAATTTATCAGCAGAAATTGGTGAGATTAGTGGAATCGATTAGTCATTTTATATGAAACATTAACTACTTACCTAATTTTATCAATTGAACAAAATTTGGTTGCAAGGAAACTTTAATATCTACAATTTGCAGTTAATTACTTAATTTCGATTACATAAAGCAAATAATAATTGAACATAAAAGCAATTCAATTGATAGCATATATCTATATAAACATATGATTTTATATTTTTATTACATAAACGGATTACAGTTAAAGTATTATAAGCAACAGTTCGAGCTTAACGATTAAAATGCTGTAAGTCTGTAACATATAACGATTCGAACAGAGTAGTAGAATAAAATTGATGAAGAATTTGGTGATGATTTCAGTTGTTACCTGACGATTCGTGAGTAGGAATTATTCGAGAATTTAGGAGAGCTCCGATTAAAGATGTAAACCCTAAACGAGCGATTACGAACAAGACAACCAAATCCACCCGAGATCCCATCACACGTGGTATATGTACACCGCACTACTACAGCTTTTATCTTAAGAAAATGTAAAATTTCAACCAATATGCCTGTTTTACTTGGTATTTGAGTGTTATTGTAACAAGGGTGATTTATGCTTACTAAATGAGTTCTATATACTACCTCCGTATCAAAATAAGTGATACATTTGGGAAATTGTGGTTTTTGAGGCAAAAGATTGGAAAGTGATTTAAAATAGTATAAAGTGGATAGTTAGTGGATAATGGGACCCACTTCTTTTGGATGTAGTGAAATTAATGATGTTTAAAAGTAAAAGTAAGGGTAAAAGAGTAATTTTACTTTATTAAAGTAGATAGTTAGTGGAGAAGGGGTCCCACTTTTTTGCCAAATAAGGAAAGATTTTGAAGTGTATCACTTATTTTGTTCCACCCATTTTAGGAAAGTGTATCACTTATTTTGATACGGAGGTAGTATAAGTTTTTATTATTTAAGGGTGTTCAATGGGCAAAAGACAAGTTTACCAAGTATTAGTATTTAGAAAATGCTAATAATAGCTCATAGGGCAATGTTTAGAAAAAATAATTTATATTTAATACTCCCTCCGTACTTAAATAAAGTTCCCATTTGTGTTGGGCACAACATTTTAGGAGATAGTTTGTGGTGGGGTATTTGGTATTAATTTTGAATAAAATATAAGGTTTGATTGGAGAGAGAAAGTGTGTTAAGAGATAGTTAGTGGTGAAAGTATTGATAATAATATTATTATATTAAGTGTGTCCCTTAAATTTGAGAAATGAGAACTTTATTTAGGGACAAAACTTGGAGGTGAAATGAGAACTTTATTTAGGGACGGAGGGAGTAGTTTATACAACTATAAAAAAAATCACCCCTTTTTAATTTTAATAACCATCTTCAGTATTTATATTTCTTTAGTTGTATATTAACCAACTTAACTATCCTTAATCATTTCCTTTAAAGGAATGATTAACGAATCCCTTAAATCTTTACATACACAGTTTTCATTGTTATCCTTCATATAAAATTAAGTCATACCAACCAAACCTCTTTTATGACATGTGTTAGCCAGCAGTTTATCTTTATCAGTTTAAAAAAGAGACGTGAAAAAATAAAACCAGACTTTTCTGTTTTAATTGCAATATATCAACAATAAGTTGTGAACATGGATTTTTTTACCATAAAAAAGGTTGAAAAGTTGTATTCTTTGCAACCAATAAAACGAAAATATTCAAAAACATACACAGCCATAATCAATAAATCACATGAAGTATTTGAATAGATTCTAAGACTTTAGCAACGAACAAAATCATGCAGAGATTTAACACAATAACAGTCACTTCCAAAGAGATATATGGCAACAAACACATTACATATCTTCTTGATGCCCCGTGATAAATAAAAAAACCAGGGGTGATGAACAATGTTTTATACATTACATATATTTTAATTTTAATATGAAAAACTATAAGATATATATTAGAAGTACAAATCCTGTAAGTTAAACATTACTTACTGACCACAGAATTGTAAATGACTGAATCAGTAAACCAGAAAGCCTCACACTTGTTCCTGTTGCACAAGGTTCAACAAACTGTTTAAGAAATAAGTTCTTCATATCAAGGAATTCAAATTAATATACTTTATTTGAAATGTGTATATTAAATACTAGCTCATGAAAATGATAAAAAGGACCCGATTTAGGTATCCAAAATTTAATCTATAGAGAGAGAGAGCACCTGGAAGTTTAAACTTGTGAATTGACAAAGTTCATGCCTTGTGTATAAGAACCTTGATGATTAAACTGCCAATTTATATAACAAATATAAAATATAAAATAAAATTAAAAATATTAAAAAGTCGGGCTTACCTGTGCATTTGAAGCAAGCTGAGATTCAATTGTATCTTTCTTACCAGATCCATCTCCACCCCTAGCAGATCCCTTACTATCCCCCTAACACAAACATATCATACTTTAATAAATATTAAAGTAACAAACATATCATACTTTAATAAATATTAAAGTAACAAACATATCATACTTTAATAAATATTAAAGTTAATTTAATTACCTCTAACTGCAACATCATTGTCCCACATAAAGCATCCAACAGGAAGAAAAAAAAGACGTTAGAGAGAGCATTTATGAGAAAGATATGACACATCTTGCATAAATATCCCATAAGAATGACACTTATATGATTAAGCATAATCTGTAATTATGTGAGGTAATTTGAGTTCAAACCATGAATATTAAGATTTAAAATACAAAATCCATTACCTCTCTGTACCTAGATAGGTAAGCTTTAAGTGGATCAATGTAATCTTCAAAACCTAAAGTAGCCATCGCCCACAACAAATCGTCACCATTGATTGTCTTCCTTTTCTCTTTCTGGCACTTGTCACTTGCCCTATATTAAAATTTAAAACATAATTAAAAAAATTTAAGCTTTTTATGAATTATTCTCATAACATACTATGTATTCCCACCATTTGATCATTTTAGTGTTGCATTTTTTGGATAATTATTACATGATGAATTTTGAAACTTTCCATATATAGAAAATACATGGAATTGGGATATGGATGGAATATAATGAAATAAAGCTTCTGATTATAGAAATCAGATAAAACTCTACAAATAGTAATAATTGCATTCCTGTAGTAATGTGCCAAAACCTTAAAATTACCAATTGTGAACTAAAGTAGTATAATTTCAGTGTTCTAATTGTGTACATTCAGAACTCAATTTTCACAGTATCTGCACAAGTTTAAGCGAATAATATCATACATACTCGCTAGTGATGAAACTGATGAACTCAGAAACGCATTCCTGAACTGTATCTTTAGCATCTTTCGCGATCTTCCCGTTCGTCGGCAATGCCTTTTTCATTATACGGCTTATATTAGCGATCGGAAGGAACCTATCCTGCTCTCTGATGTTATAACTCGACTGAGGACTCCGCTCTCCGCCGCTTTGGCTCCCACCGGCCGGACTTCCGGGACCATCCGCCATCCTATCACCGACACAAACCCTAACTTCATCAATCAACCAACAAAAAACACATAATTCGAAGAAAATAATTCGTAGCTTAAACCTACAAACTTCTAGGGTTTAGTTTCAGTTCATGGATTAACTTTTTGTACACTTCTGAGAGGTGTTACATACCTTTAGAGAGAGGAAGCTAGAGAGAGAAATAGTCGAATTTGGCGCGCAACGCGAGGGAGAGAGGGGGATTTGATTCAGTTGTTAAATATGCAGATCGGACGACGGAAAAAGAGAAATGAATTTTGATTTTGTGATGGATTTTTGGAGATCTGAGACTCGGAGGAGATTCTTTGAGCTTTAATGGCTGCGTTTTATCTGCACCGTTCGTTCTGTTTAGCCAGACATGTTGAACGAGGTCGTTTTAAAATTTTATGAGTAAGTTACACGTTTCACATTTAGTGACTATTCACGTAATTTACTTTAAATTTATTGATTTTTGTTCATTTAAGTAGTTAGGGTGAGGTTTTATTATTTTTAACCGCATTTAATTTATTTAAATTTATTTTTAATGTGACTTAAATTCATGAGTCATGATCAATATATCATGCGCAATATCTTAACATTGAGTATTAGTATTTAGGTCTACCATTTAGAACTACTTATTAGATGAAGACACGTGTCACAATTAAGTGATAATATTAGAAGAGAAAATTAGTAGAATACACATATCAACCTATCAAATGGATAGACCTATAAATATGTTTAAATGATAGGACTAAATATCATTTCTCCTTAACATTATACCAATACAAATGTGTGCTCAAGTCCAAGGTATTAGTTGGGTTAGGTACAACATACAAACTTTGATCAACTGAACGCCGTATGTTCCTTGTAATATTATATTTATGATGTTTTCACGTTTAATAGTTCAACATTCTAATATTCAAATTTTTAGGTTAATCGACAAAGCCCTAAATTGTTCAGCCCAAGCGGAAAAGCAGGCCACATTTCTTTCTAACCCAGTCCAACCAACCCTTGAGGCCTTTTTGTAATAGTCTCGGCCCACCTTTTATGTAATTACTAAGAACATGGCTTCAAAAGTGAATTAAAAAAAATAATCTTTCTGCATCAAGTCATTTTCACATTAAATGAAAGTGAACCACCACTATATACACACTATATATCTACTTACTCGTCGTTTGATTTCAACTTAATAGATTTAATACAAAAGTAACTATATGGGGAAAATCATAATAAATCTGTTTGTTTATATCTTAATTTATATAACATGACTTAACAGAAAAAATCATGAGATGATGTTTTACTCATTAAGTCACAACTTTTTTTTTATATATATTTATGCAATTTATATTATTACAATTTCATGTATTTATAGGGTTTGGTTAGAAAAATATTTAATTTCTAATGTTTTTGTTTTCAATTTTTTTCATATCTTAAATTCAACTTTATTAGTTATATATCATCATTTTTTTCTTATTAAAAAGATCAATTCAAAATTATATATCACTAAATTATACTCCATCAGTCTCACAAAAAGATTCAGTTTCTTCCTAAATTTTTATGCCAAAAAATATTTTCGTTTCTCAAATTTGTTTAGGTCTACTTAATAAAACGAACGGTGGGAAGCGGAAGCAAGCGAGCTAGGGCGAGCGATTGATTTTCTCTGGGGTCACGGTAATAATATTATTACCAAGGATTCCAACACTAATTATCTTATAAAAATAATTTCTTTACAAACTAAATTTATATTTTAACTAAAATTATCAATGACTCCACCACTATGTTTTGTTAGGTTAATCAGCCATTAGCCAAGCGGTAAAGGTGTTTGCCTCCATCCTTGAGGTCGAAGAATTAAGTTTCATAGTAAACATATGTGGTATTTAAGTATACATTAGGACTTGCAATTAAAAAAATAAGTTTAATCGGTTTGACTAGTCATTTGGGATATGGGTTAATTGGTTGCATTACTTTAGTATCGACGATCCTATAATTGTTTTTATAATAGGGGAGTTTGGTATTTCTCTTTGTTTTTGGATATTAGTTAAGCATGTAATTGGTTGTGTTATTTGGTGAAGAAATAAGAAACAAAAATGCAGTCACTAAATTTTTCTTCCTTATACAACTTGCACCATGCAAGTTGTGTTCTTCCCTTTCTGTCAATTTCATATTATTGAGTTTGAGTAAGAGTTTTGATTTCTAACAATTATCTCATAAAATTTTTTGCTAAAGAGAGATGAGAATTTCTTTTTAGTATGGAGAGAACATTTTCTTACAATAATGAAGCTTTGGAAATGGAAATATTTTCAAATATTATTAAGATTATTCATTCAACATTTAAACAAGTAAGAACACTAATTTATCCAGACAGAACTTAATGTGTAAAGACAAATAAGTCTTTAGTAATACAAGCATCCTTATGGTATTTATAAGAAATAACATGGTATCAAACTCAAATTAATCTTGAGTTTTTTTAAGTTACAAAGTCATACTCCATTACCAAAATGGTATTTCATTAATCAATTCAAAGGATAGCATTTGGAAGGAAACCATTTAAACTCTAGTTGACCTACGAATACAAATAAGTTCCAATTCAATTTCTTTCAAGATTATTATTATCATAAATATGAAATACCACAAATAGAAATGCACCGTATTCATCAGTTATGATTTAATGACTTGATCTTATTCCCTCCAATCCTATTGCAACTTGTTTCATTGTTGGCCTTAGTGTTCCATTCAAATTTAAGCATGTTTTTGCAAGCATAGCAACTGCTATGAGCTGCTCTTTTGGACCATCCAACACTCGATCATCAATGTTTTCCAATAAAAGTCCTTCTTCCGTTGACAAAACCAACGTTGCCAAGCTTCTCGATTCCCCCACTCCGATTGAAAATATAGGTTTCTTTCCGGTCAAAAGCTCAACCAGAACAATCCCAAAGCTATAAACATCACTCTTTTCAGTGAATTGGCTGGATTGAAAGTACTCAGGATCTATGTACCCGTAGGTCCCTTTAACTAAGGTGCTCAAGTGAGTTTGATCTCCTAAGACAGACTTAGATATCCCAAAATCTGATAGTTTTGCTCTAAATTTCTCATCCAAAAGTATGTTGGATGATTTAATATCTCTATGATAGATAGGAATAGAGGTTGCGGAGTGCATGTAGGCAAGCGCTCCTGCAACCTCTGTAGCGATTTGCAATCGCATACTCCACGAGGAAGGAAAATCATAATTCTCGTCGTGTATGAATTGGAAAAGATCGCCATTTGAGACAAATTCATACACGAGAATCGGAACTTCTGTTTCTAAACAACATCCGAGTAACTTAACCACATTTTTATGGCTGATTTGTGAAAGTAAAAATACTTCATTTATAAATGGTTCAACTTGGCATTCATCTACCAATATCGACTTCTTTACGGCTACTATTTTTCCATCGGGTAACATGCCTTTGTACACGGTCCCTTGTCCTCCTCGTCCGACTATTCTATTTTTGTTGTATTGATCAGTGGCTTTATCTAATTCAATTGCAGTGAATATTCTTGTCCTTTCAATTGCATGTTCCCCATTTAATTTTTGTTGTTGTAACAATAAGCCACCATTTCTTTTGAAGAATATTTCTCTACGTTTTCTATCCTTCCTCTTTTGGAATACTTTGTACATCCAAATTGCTAAAACTAATATCCCAGTGCCCAAAACTGCACCTGCAAAGTACACAACAAACATTGTGTTCAGTTGCAATGAGAGAAATTAAAATAGTGTACGTTTTTGGGAACTAATTAATATGTACTTCTTCCGTCCCCTAAAAAAGTTATCATTGTCCCCAAAAATTGTATTCCAAAAAAAAATCTCATTTCCCAAATTTGAGTATCCACTTAATAAAATAATACTTCTTCCGTCCCAAATTTATAGTCCACTAAATGAGAGAAATTATAGACCCCATCAATAATTATCTTCTAAAAACATTTTCTCTCTCTAAACAACCTTATAATTTAATCAAAGTTATTACCAAGAACCTCACCACTAATTACATCCCAAAAACTTGTGCACTAAAGAAACGGGAACTTCTTTTAGGACGAAATGAGTATAGACTGATTTCCAACCATACTAGGTTTGTGGACATAGACTTATAAATATATACATGAAAGAATTACCTATAATGAATATCTTCCAAGAAGATTTTGATTGTTTAAGACTGATCACACACCCGTTTGGGTTGTATGGATCACCAATTGATCCTCGCGGACAACTACAATTGTAGCTCCCGACAGTGTTAATACAGTCACCATGGCAACGGTAATTTTTTGGATCCAAACACTCGTCTATGTCTGAAAAGGGAATGAAAGGAAAATTAAACAAGCTAGTTAATTAACGACTACATAAAAAAAAAAAAAAAAACTAACTAGTCATTCAATTCATATGAAAATGACACATATAAAACGAGCTAGAGTCTTTAACTAGAATCTTACGATCCCGAAATGTTAATAAAGCCAATAGCAAGGTTTATTTTTTGGATCCAAATACTCATTGATGTATGAAAAAGGAAGGAAGGAAAATTAAACAAAGCTAGTTAACGTAATATCTTTTTATCTTAAATTTGTCACATAACCTAGTTATTCATATGAAAAACGACACTTATAAAATGAGCTAGCGCCTTTAGCTAGTATTTTACAATCTATCCTATTTTAACCCCATTAGTGTTATTTAATAGACTCTAACTTATAAAGCCGAAATTATTATTGTAATTACCAACTATTTCTCATTATCAACTCTTCATTAAAAATATATTAATAAATGCTTGTTATTACTGAGTAGGGGTGTCAAATCGGGTTGTCAGGTTGGGTTTGGCTCTTATCGGGTCGGGCCTATCGGGTTTGAAGTAAAAAAAATATAACCCGAAACCTAACCCTATAAGGAATTGGGTTAGTCGGGTTCATGTTGGTCGGGTTTCGGGTTAGTCGGGTTGACCCGATCGAGTTAGTTAGGTTACATAGTTCAAGCTACAAATACATTGACAAGTTTTAACGATATAATCAATTTTTTAATACTCTCACATGACGTTGGAATTTATCTTAAAAATATAATAGTTTTGTTATATGATGTGTTAGAACAAACCATATAACCAACTTATAAACTAAAATATATATATAATCATTTTTAAACAGAGAATAGTTATATTTCATTATTAGCTTAAAAGAAAACAGTATGTGATAATATGTGATAACTTAAACAAAAAATAATTATATATGACGAAACCTTTAAACTGAAATTTATTTTTTTAACTTGCGTAGACAATATATTAAATTATACATTATATTTTAACTTAAAAAATGTTTTAGCATATAGAAACTAATAGAACCTTAAATTTGTACTAAGTAAAAAAAAATTAAATTTTAAGAGTAAAACTTCAAGTGAGTCTAATCGGGTCGACCTGAAACCCGACAAAAGTAAGTAATCCTAACCCGATACCCGACCCGATGCTAACGCCGGGTTTGTCGGGTCGGGTAATATAAACCGATAACAATATAAGACCCGAATATAGCCGACCTGACAAACGTAATCGGGTTCGGGTTTGAGTCGGGTCGAGTTGATCCTTATGAAACCATAACTCTCTCTCTCTAAGTTCTTATACATATTTTGAGTGGAAAAGGTCATCTGAAGCCGATTTTGGGGTACGAATCAACTGATTTCGCTTCTATTGTCGAAGATTAAGGTAAATCTTCACTCCTTGATGTTTATTAATTTAGATCCATGGAAGTAAAAGCTTGGATCTCGAACCCTAGTTCTTGGGGTTTTCTTAAATGGTGAAGTAAATGTTTTATACACTTAATAGATGATATTTTAACAAAGGAAACAAGTGTGTGGTTAAGATTTGTAAGAATCTTAAGATTTGGTTAAACATAGGGTTTTGGAAAATATCCAAATTGGGGGAAGATGTTATTAAAGGGTTTCTAATAATAAATGGGTTATTATTAGTAGTATTTGTTGTTGAACAAGTTGCGATTGTCATATTAGGGTGTTTGGTGAAGTCTTGGAAGGTTGATCGATTGTGAAAGCAAAGAGATATCGTGTGAAGATCATGGTTGGAGCATTTTATTGCTAAGGTGAGTACATGAGACATTTAAACTAGGTACATAGCAAAGAGCTTTTGAAAATACTTATGATATTTTTATGGGTCTTTATTAAATAATGTTTTGCTAAATATAGTGACTGAAACTGATAAGAAAATAAGTATAATGTGATATGTAACGACCGGAATTTTCGGTTAATATATTAAATGGAAATATTGAGGAATAAAGGTGGGAAAATATTTAATCGAGTCTCCGTTGGGTTTTATCGAGTGTTTGAATGTTTGGGACTTGGTATAACCAAGTACAGGTCAAGACTTGGATGGAAACAAGTTTAAAAGGCAAAAAAACTGACCCAGGCAGCCCTCGCGGCGCGAGGAAGGCGCGAGGCAGGCGCGAGTTCAAACAGCAACTCCAGAGACGAAACGCGAGAGGGTCGCGTTTGGGGTCGCGTTTGGTTCGCGGCGCGAACTCGGCGCGAACGGGGCGCGAAAGCTGGAAAAGATCGGCTTCTAAGTGGCAAACCCGCGTCACTTCGCGGCGCGAGCTCGGCGCGAGCTCGGCGCGAATTTGGTCTGGAATATATAAACTTGTGTGTGAGCTAGGGTTTCATTTCTCATTCAACTCCACACATAGTGCAGCCGATTTGGGAGTGTTCTTGGTCGATTTTGGAGCTCAAGAGCTCAGATCTTTATCATCTTGAAGGATTGAAACATCAAGGGTAAGTATTCTTGATTGTCTTGCTTATCTACTTTGATTGTGAGCTTTGTATGGGTAAAAATGGTGGTTTGGGGAACCAACCATGTCATCTTTGGGGAAGATGACTGAGCATGGGTGTAGAACACTCATTGTAAGCTTGTAATCGATGTGTACAAGTTGGATTTCGGTTTATTGATGGAAATCTTGAACTAGGGTTTGAGATTTCACCAAGTTGGATGAACTTGGTGGTTAGGGTTGTAGATATGGATTGTTTAGTGATTAGTTATGGATTATAACTAGTTATTATGATGATATTAATGGTAGGTCAAGAAGACCTAAAGTTTGGTGACATTTCACAAGTTGGAAAGCAAGGATTCGTGTCAATGGACACAAATTGGAGTTAGCTTGGCTAAGGTGAGTACATGAGACTTTTACTGAGTACATAGCAAATGATTTTGACAACTATGATGTTTTATGAGTCTTTATTAATAAATGTTTTTTTTAATAAAGATACGATTGAAAAGATAAGAAAATGCAAGTAATAGACTATTTGAATATGTCTAAATAACTAATGATTTTGGAACAGATTATGAAAATGAAAAGTAATTAGTAACTCTTCATTAATATGATGTTTGATTAAGAGTAATGACTAAGAAAGTATGATAGTTGGTTTATTAATGATATGTATTAATAAAGCTAATAGCAATGATTTTCAAGTATCAAGAATTGATTAGTATATTATACTAATAAAGGTAGTGATTGAATTGTTAAGAGAATAGATAAGAAGTGACTAGTAATAAATATGCATTCTAGTCAAAGAGAAGTTAAAGTGATATAATGTTTATAAATGATAAATAGGTTTTATTTAATAAAGGACTTGGCAAAGTCAATATTGAAATTGAATAAGAAAAGAGAATAATATGATAATTAGAATAGATGTATTCTAATTTGTGTTTGATTATGAATTGGTGGGGCATAGACCCATATTTGATGATTCAATGTGTGTAATAAAAGTATCCGGATAACGATAACCCATTTATGGGGGAGTGAGATTACTACTTGGGGCGGTACCTCCCTGCGCAAGGGTAGTATATCTATGAGATCGATAACCCGACAATAGGGGGATTATGATAACCCGATAAAAAGGGGGATTACGATAACCCGCGAGACGGGGGATTTGGTGATCTTGGTAAGTTTGGGAGAACCCCAATTACCATGTGATCTTAATGATAACCCACATCGGGGGAGTTTGCTTCGGAATGATCCGGGGCGTATGTGATAAAAGGGGTAAGCTTAAGGATAGCTTACATGTATGTGATTATGTGATGGGTAAGCTTACGGTTAGCTTACTAGTAAGTATGAATAACGATAAGATAATAAGTTGATAATTAATAAGTAAATAAAGAAAAGAATTGAATAGTAAGGACTTTTATTATTTTTGAGAATGGGTCGAAAACCCATGTATCTCACGAGACTATTTTTGTCTCACGTACTACTTTGTTTTTGGCTATGTACTCAGGTTCGAGATTGATGGATTAGAGGGTCGCGATAGAAGTGGCCTAGTGTTGATTAGCTCGGGAGCTCGTAGGTAGATCCCGTTTATCCTATGGTTATGATATTATAATGTAACACCGGTTTTAATACTCTGATAAATGTTTTTAAGGTTTTTGTTAAACCGTATTTTGGGAATAATGAATTTGTAATATTTTTATTTAAAATATGATTTAAAATGTGTTTTAAAAATTGAGGTGTTACATGATACTAGAATAAGTCTAGTATGATCGATGATTTGGAAGTAAAAATGGTAAACGAAAGTAATTATGGAACCTTTATTCAATAAACCATAATAATAAAGTTATTGAGTAAAAGAACGTATATTGAGTCTTTATTAATAAATATGTATTAGTAAAGCGATTAGGAATGATTTTATGACAGTGATTATCTATTGGTAAGATTTACTAATAAAAGTGAAGAACGAATATATATGAAAATGAATATGATGTGACTAGTAATAATTATGTATTATAGTCAACGAAGAGATAAATGTATAGCGATATCGATAAATAAAAAATTGTATCCTATGAAATATATAAGTAGGTATGGACCTCCTAGGGTTCATAGGTATAGAAGTATGTACGAATTGCTAAAGATCGAGTCCATGGGACTATACAGGTACTTTCATACTATGTTGAACTAGTTATATATAGTTATTATTGAATAACTAACTTGTTTGATGATTTATGTGATAGCCGAAAGCCTTGATTGAAATAACTGTTGAGTTATGGTAAGAATGAGATGGTGTGATGATGCGGGGGACCCCCGGTCATGAGGTGTGGAATGAGACTCATCCACGTTAGTAGTCTTGCTAACTGGACGTATTCCGGCGAGTAAGGCAGGTATCGGTAGATTGGGCGAATCCATCTTGCCGGTATCTTGAAGCTTATTAATGGCGATGGATTTTGGTTAATAAGTTGATGTGAAGCTTACTAATGGCGATTGATTTCGGTTAGTAAGTTAATGTGATTCTAGTACATATATGTTTATGTATTAGGTATGTTTGTTCTTCTAACTAGTTCGGGGGCAACCCGATACTTAGATATGGTTGCTAGGAGAGCAGAGATTGATAGTACACGATAAGGTGACTAGACGGTAGTGAGATTGTTTACATATATAATATATATATATATATATATATATATATATATATATATATATATATATATATATATATATATATATATATATTTATTTATATATTTATAAAATGATTATTATTATTGGGGTCTAAAACCCATGTATCTCACGAGACTATTTTATCTCACGTACTACGTTTGTTTTTGTGGCTATGTACTCAGGTACATGTTTGAAGTGATAAAAGGTTGCACTAGAAGTGGCCTAGAGATGTTTAGCTCGGGAGCTCATAGGTAGATCCCGTTGCCTATGGTTTTGATATACTTGGTGACACTGTATTTTTGTAAACTCTGATATGGGTTTTAAAATTTTTGTTAAACTGTCTTTTGGACAATATGTCAAATATTGGGAAAAATGTATTTTAAATGATTTAAACGATGTTTTTAAAAAAAATACGGGTGTTACAACCCTAACCTGTTTAACTTCAACCCAATCCTAACCCATATAACCCATTTAAAAAAATTGATTATCAGGTCAAACAAGTTAAACGGGTCAGGTCAAAATGCTGTTATTATTACACAAATTCATAACAAAATACTAAACACCAAATTACTAAGTAATATTTTTAATTTTTATCTAATTATTAATTACGTTTTAACTAATAAACTATAAATTAAGTATAAATATATTTTAATAATTAAACGAGTTGGCGGGTCGACCCATTTAAATTATCATTGAGCCGAACCTAACCTGTTTAGTAAACGGGTTTAGCTGACTCAACCCGAGACTGACCCAATTATTTTTTACCTCAACCCAAACCTGTTTATTTTCGTGTCGGTTTCAGTTTGGGTCAGAAATTGCCAACCCTACCTATTACTGAGGTTAAGTTAATTTGTTTGATAAATAAGATCAAAGTAGATAGCCCAAAAAAAAAAAAAAAAAAAAAAGAGAGAACAAAAGGCTAGTCTGTATTAAAATCAAACATATTGATTAAAACGTGATATTTTTGGGAGCTAGTTCGTTAAAGAAGTTGTTATGTAGCGATAAATCTGTTCTATTTTATATCAATTTCAATCCGAATCCTCCTTTTGGTGTAAAATTGATACTACGTAGAAACTTCGATAAAAATACAAGTATTAAACAGGATATAGGATAAGTTTATAATTCAGACGGTTGTTAAGATTGTTGTGTATAAATCATCTTTAGCAAACATAATAAAGCTAACAAAGGTTTTTGGGCGTATGTATGATAAATAACTATATTCATTTTATGAATAAAAATTTTAAAAAAGTTTCAAATACATTTTAGATAACTTCCTAAGTTAATTAACTTGTTTTACATGTTCAAATGTGTTAAGTAATTTATGATTTAACTTTTAACCCCATTTAAACCACCACTAACTTTTACCGGCGGGCCATCGTATCTACCACCGGCAATTGATCACTATTGTCGGTTGCTTTCAGTCACATGTGATTGCGTATTCAATCACATGTGATTGTGGCGGTTGGAGGTGGCAGTGGCCGGTGATGGGCGGCGGCGGCGGTTGGTGGCGGCAGTGACTGGCGGTGGTGGTGGTTGTTGTGTATTGAATCACATGTGATTTGATGATGGTGGTGGTTAAGAGATTTTTTAATCCAGTAATTAACTAAAATTTGTCCATTGGAACTATGTTTTAAAGGTGGAATACCTAGATAACAATCCATAAGTAAATATCAAATTTAAAATTAAGACGTACGTCTAATGATTAATTTTGGTAACTAACCTTGGCATCCTGGATCAAGATATGGGTTGCCCTCGTAACCTTTGTTGCAAGTACAACGATACCCGCCGACATCTACATCATAGCAGGAACTGTTTCCTTTGCATATCATATCCCCATAAGAGCAATTTTTGTCGGGTGCAATTACCCAATCTAGCACAACAGGGACAGTGGAACTTACCCTATTGTACAAGCCTGAAAAATTATCTAAATCGCGCGCGCCACCAAACCGAAAAGTTCCTTGTTCACCAAGAAACGCCAAGCCACAACGGTTGTGTTCCAAAACATCCGAGTGATTCTTAATGGTGTCTAGTGTAACATTGTAAAATCGGATACCCTTGGGTATGGATGTCTGACAACACCCTTTTCCCGAGCACTGCCCATCGTCAAGTACATCTGACGGTTTGCTACATAATCCAAAACAACCACTAGAGAAATCGGCTCCATTTATCCCTGTGATGAGAGCAAAATCATCACATCCAACCACTGTGAATATGTTTTTTTCTGAAAACGCGAATACGGGCGACAAACTAGCGCGCGCTTTATGTTCGTATGCATCACCGAATTGATTGTAGCATCTATAGGACAAGCCAGTGAAGATGCGCAGCTCTGAATCGGAAATGATGTGTACTTGGATATCGGTATCCGCAATGAACAACTTGGATGAGTTGCAAGTCAAGTAAAAGTCGTAGTTGTCTAGTGAACAACCGCTGTCTTTACCAATACCGAAAGGGTACGGAACGGTCACGTTCCCGCATTGGGTTTCACACCCTTGTCTTGCTATGTTGTCCACGATACCTCTTGAGGTTGTAAGAAAACATGTAAAAAGACAAAGGATGAAATGAAGAAGCATATTCGATCCTAGCATTTTTAATTTCTCTCTTGTGGGTGGTATAGATATTTTGTGTGTTTCATTATTCGTGCCAATTTATAGAGTGACTTCGATCAGGGAGTGTTATTTCAGTTTTATCAAATCAACGCTACGTTAGCTGATACTCAAACAAACACTCAATTAACACATTCATACCAACAATATCCTTTCACTTAAGATTTTATACATAAAACACATACACACAAAAATACCAATACCCACTAAATTACCTCTTTCCCTCTTCGTTTGATACGTCATCTAGCCGAAGTAAACAACTTATGGCACCCAACCGGAGGGCATCCCAATGGTTCAACAAAACTGTTGTGAGCCGTTTGCGGGCCGACCTTGCTGTTGGCTACGGTCTAAGTTGAGTCTTAAACAGAATCGCTCCTGATAATTTGGAGGCCCTGTGAAATTTACGAAAAAGATCCTAAAACTTGTCAATTTTAAAATTATAAGCAATAAAATTCTAGTTTGTCTAATCATATAATTAGTTATGTGAGTATAAAGTTAATATTAAGGGTGAGAATGCCAGAATAAAGTTAATAAACATAGAGAAATGTTCAAGGTAGTTTAAGGATTTTATCTAGTCCCAGAGGATAATTAATAGCCATTGGATCAAGAAAAAGTCAAAAGATCAAGATTCAAACCATGCAAACACATGTGCTACAATACATCAATACCCCACCCACCTCCACGGGTGGCGGAGGCGGGCGGCAGAGATCGGCGGCGGCGGTGGACGGCGGCCGGAGGTGGTGACCAGCGGTGGTGGTCGTGACTTGAAACACATGTGTTTGATTCACCTTTTGAAACACATGTGCTTCGTAGTTTCGTATGCTCCCTTGTGTTCTAGAAACTCATGTTTTTAGTCAAACAGATGTGTTTCGTGACTTGAAACACATGTGTTTGAAACACATGTGTTTGAAACACATGTGTTTGAAACACATGTGCTTCGTAGTTCGTATGCTCCCCTGTGTTTTAGAAACTCATGTTTTTAGTGAAACACATGTGTTTCGTGACTTGAAACACATGTGTTTGAAACACATGTGTTTCACCTTTTGAAACACATGTGTTTCGTAGTTCGTATGCTCCCCTGTGTTTTAGAAACTCATGTTTTTAGTGAAACACATGTGTTCGTGACTTGAAACACATGTGCTTCAAAGTAATATACTTGTTTGTATTTTGGAACACCTGTGTTTTAGTGAATCACATGTGTTTCAATACATCAATATCACCACCTCCCCCATTACCACCAGCACCTTCACTGTCAGCCACCACCACCGTCGCCGGCCACCGGCGGCGGACGGCGGCCCGCGGTGGTCGTGACTTGAAACACATGTGTTTGAAACAAATGTGTTTGAAACACTGTGATTTGATCTTGACTAGTTTAATCCAATAGCTAGGATTTATCCCTTGAGACTATACAAAACCCGTAAACTACCTAGAATACAATTCAATAAACATTTTATCTTGTATGGACTAAAAGAAGTAGACTTCGTTGACCTTGTCGTCTAGAGAAGATATCAGAATGTAGCGAGGAAAACCACATGTAATTTCCAATTGGCCCCATAGGAATACGCACCATACAGTTTCTCTTTGTTTGCTTCCGAATTTTAATCTTGTATATTCTAGATAAATTGTACGTGGCTCACTTTTTAGATAGTCGTAGCGTGTGTCATTAAGTCTTCAAATAATAATCTAGATCCTTCGTTGTCCATGTTAAAAAGATATATCTTCCTAAACCGAGATGAATAATACTATCATGAGTTTTTATAAACCATATACAAGATCATATAGACCCCTCGGTTTAAAGAAAGTGATTGACATAAAAAGAAATTAGTTTCATATAATACAACAACAATACATTATCCTTACAAGAAAAGATACGTGGGAGATAAAGTGTAACAACTATAACTCTATCAGAAAGTACAGATACTGCTTCGAAAATGATCTCTAGCAAAAGTGTAAGTGGAAGTATATGTCATCCCCGTCAAAAATGATTTTTAAAATGCGGAAAAACTGATGTGTGCTATCATTAATAACACAAGTATATGGTTATTATAAACATTTAATGGTTTAAAAAATTAATTAATTAATCAAATTAAAATATGCCACAACATTTAAGTATAAATGAAATGACAAAAATAAAAGTTAAGGTTTTAAAACAGAAGTCGTTCATGACATCTCGACAATATATGTGTTCATAATTCAAAGTCTAAGGACTTAATGTTTCTTTTAATTTTTTGAAAAAACATAAGTAAAATGATGAACATAAATTATTGAGTTAGGCTTGATATTAGTTTTTTAAGAAAGCCTTTGTTTTTGTTTGTGCCACAAGGCAAAAATCGCATATCTCGATTTGTTATGACTGTTTAAAATAATTTGTCATCAAGTCAATTGTTTGTCAAAAGTCGTTACGAGTGATATGTAAATTCTTAAAATATATTACTATTGTAAAAATAGATCAATCCTTGCATAAGTTATGTGTGGATTGGGAAACAATATGTTTTAAAATTAGAATAAATAAGTTTTAAGTAGTTCCAATATTAAAATATGTATATAAATGTACTAAAAGTAAGTAATTTAAAAAAAAAAAAAAACTAA
Organism: Calendula officinalis; assembly: GCA_963853835.1. Taxonomy (NCBI): domain Eukaryota; kingdom Viridiplantae; phylum Streptophyta; class Magnoliopsida; order Asterales; family Asteraceae; genus Calendula; species Calendula officinalis. The sequence continues at coordinate 84,972,099 of OY970823.1, forward strand.
ATAATTAGAAATTTGCATGACTAATATTCCCTTAAGGTTTTCAAGTCCTTAAAGTTCAAAGTATTGAACCTAAGTTCATAACCAACACTACAACCCTATGTAATTTTAGTGTTATTTTCTAGATATGTACTCCCTAAAATGTCTTGGAATACCGAGTGTGACAAAAAATGTAAGAGGATTAAATACGCTAGTTAATGATTTATGAAATGTAAACCTGCTACATCTAATTTAGTTCGAGCATAAATATTGATTGTCATGTAATGATGTATCTCCACAAGTATAAATGAAGAGTCATAAATAAAGCATTTGTATAAAAAACAGTTAATATGTTATGTTTTTCACCCAAGTTTATAAAATGATAAAAATACAATAAAAAGGTTGTGAACTCACCTGATGCAAAACTTTCAAAATGAAAAGACGTAAAATGAAAGATTCTAATAAACAACTTCTATTGATCTAAATGCATAAAAGTAAACTAATGAGCAATACATTGATGACTCAATTAAATTAATTTTGTATTTTAAACACTATGATTTGTATTTTATTATTTTTGGAAACTAGCTTGCTTGATCGAAAGTAATAGGTAGTTGTACCCTAGATAATTATTTAAAATGAAATTTAAATAGTTATAGATAATTAATAATTAAAGTAAGAGTTAAAAAATTATAGATAGATAATTGCTAATTAATTAAATAATAATAAACTAAATAAATATAAATTAAATCTATTAATACCTAAATAATCATTAAAGAATAAATAATTATGTAACATTTGGAATTATTTATTTATAAATATTAAATAAGTAATAAATAAATAATTTGATTTAAAGTTATTTAGAAATCTAATTTTTAAATCTTAAAAATATATTTGGATTTAGTAAATGGGTTAAATAAAAGACATAAAGGCTGATGGGCTTGACACATAAGGGCTGGAATTACAGGGCTGAGTATTTGGACTGATGGACTGAATTTCGGGTTGCTGGGCTAGATACGTCTTCATTTGGGCTGTTCAAACTTTACTGGGCTAAGAGCTTGGGCCGAATACATCAAGCAGGATGAGGAAAAAATAATATGCAGGGGGTGGGATTCGAAAACGAAACCTCCGGGTTTTGGGGAAGTGCTTTAACCACTACGACAGGTTACGGATAGATGTCCATAATTTCATTTAAGTACTTAATAAAGTTCCGTTACATTAAGTATGTAAACAATATGTAACAAATGATGTACATATATTTTTTTTGAACGGCAAGTTAGTAAGTTAGTAGTTCGAGCCTAGACAGTGACATCCACAAAGGGCAGTATGCCTTCCCTCGAACCTTCCACTTTTTTGTCCACGACGGGACTTGAACCCATGACCAATAGGTCATGGGCAACACCTTAAATCCACCTTGGATACCACTAGGCTACAAGCCTTGGGTAACAAATGATGTACATATACATTGCTAATGTGTCTAAGTGCGTGCACATTCTTCAGTGACATTGTATAATATTTGTATTCTTCTTCGAGGATTAAAGGTTCCAGCGACTAAGTATTCTTCACTGACCCATAATCCTTCAATGACTCATTAGTATTCAGAGACACGTGATCCTTCAACGACTCATGGTTTTTCAGCAACTGGACCTCGTGTCAGGTGCTCTTACTGTCAATTGAATGTCATATGTTGAACTTATGAAACTTGAATTTAAGTGTGCTACGCCACGGGTGGCAACAATCTAATAAATTTGTGCCGAAAGTTACTTACAAAAATAAATCATAATAATAATGAAATTATTTCCTAACTTAATGCAAAAGTTAAACTACTGTTTTTATTACAACATACATGCATATAAAACATGAAACTATATGAACATGCAATTATTTATATAAAGTGAATTTATAGTGCTCATTTATTCGTTTGAATTTCATCTGTCTAACATCTTCATAATTTGAATAATAAGAAAATTCAGTGGTTTGTTTTTCACAAAATGAGGCAGTTTTCTTGTGGAGCACTAGATTGCATTCATTTTTTCCTATAATTATTTATTCATTTGTGCATTAAATAATAAATATGCATGTATAAAATCTTTAAACATTTTCCAACCATTTGAAATATATTTCATGGTCAACCTTTAGCAACGGACACATGTCGTCACTAAATGGTTTTTTCATTTCTAACGAAGATGACTATCATTGCAGAATAATATTAAAATTTATTTTTCTTTTATTCTATTGAATACTTTTAGCACGAAGATGTAGTCGCAAATGATTTTTACAATGTATTTATAAATGGCATATTGCGACATCAACTTTTGTCGCAAAAGGGATTTAAATATCACCACAAAAGACTTCCACGCACAACCTATTTTCGAGGACCCTTTGTGACGACATTTCGTCAGAGTAGACCATTTGGGAAGATATATTAAACTTCAGTAACGACTTTTGTTTGTCACATCTGAACCTTTTTTATAGTGAAATGGGGTTTAATAATTAACACAATAACACTAACAACGATTTTGACAGTTACGGTTATTTTATGCTGAAACCACCAATAAGTATATGAGTTAATTAAGTAACTCAAAACTAAGAAAAGCTAGATAACTGGAACCGGCAATTACTAGATGTATTGTTATTAAAAAAAATGTATTTTTGTATATTTATTAAATATGATTATTCATAATTATAAGTATTTTGTATTAATGCGAAAGTAAAATATGTTTATCATTAAACAACAAATATTATAAATTTGAAATCAGAATTTCCGTTAAAATATAATTACGATATACAAATTATAAATTTCGAAATATGTTTATCATAATTAAACAACAAATTATGGAATTTATGTACTTTTACTTTTATAACTTTAGAGACCGAGTAACCAGAACAACACCGGAACCTGAGTTTCCAGTTCTAGTTCCGAAAATTAAGGAATCGTTACTACATGTTCCGGTTCTGGCCGGTTGGAACCGACGGATACCCACATATGGCCACCACTGGCGGATCCACATCTATGTAGGGGGTGCATGGCCCCCACTTGGTGGTGCCTCCTATGTAAAAAAATCTGATTTTTTATTTTTTTTATATAATTTTTTTTTGTTGACATCACTTGTTAATTGGTCAACTATTAGTGGACCCCGATTGATTTTGATCATAGATTCGTCACTGATGGCCACCCCTAATTGGGATATAATTCCACCAACGAATGATCATGATCACTCTGCGTTTCAAGTTGCTCGTCACGAATAGGGCATCGAGATCGAGGTGTCGGTGTCGATTCCCCAAGTAGCATAGATTCATGTGGGTCAGGAGGCGTTGGTTTCAACTTTCAAGACTCTCCATTAGCACATGTTTACTTTAATCCGAATCCAACTATTCCATCTTTGCAGGTTAACAGAGAGATTAGATTAACTTCTTAAAATTTACAAAATTCTAGTGTTAAAATACAAAGTTTTGGAGTGAAATTTACAAACGTCTGGAGTTAATCATCATTTTCATTTTGTAAGTTGAGTTTAACAGAGAGATTAAGTTTTGATAAAGTTACTCTCTCTCTAAACCGCCGTTGCAAACTTAAGAAAATTTCAATGTAGAAACCAGACCATCGTCTGAATAGTCTGAATTTTAGTTTGACTAATAAATTGACTATAATTCCATAGGTAACTTTCTAATTTTAAACCAAACTGTAGATTACCATCCTTAACTAATTTGGAAAGCATCCGTTCCTTCCCTTCCTTGCATACATAACCACCTATCAAGGCAGGCCACGTGTCACACTTGTTTACATGGACGCTTGTCTCAGCTAATCACGGACGTCTAGGCATCGTATTAGGCAATGTATTGTTATTAAAAATAAATTATCTATTTTTATTAAAATAAATTATTTCTGACGTCTAGGCATCAAACAGTTGACGGTTGATTATTAGTTTATTATTCATCTTTAAATTTTATTGTCTACATTTTCATTTTAAAAATATCTTAAAATTATTATAAATTTGAAAATTTTCATCTATTAAAAAACAACTACGTGATAAAGGTAAAATTTTATTAGTTGCACCGTTTAATAAATGCAATTTTCTTAAATAATTATGTGGTTTTTGTTTGTAAACAATAATTTTGGGAAGGAGATATTTTTTTTAAAAATAAAGTATCTATTTTTATTAATAAAATGAAACATTTTCAAAAGCCTTTTTTAAAAACAAAAAATTTCAATTATTAAGATCAACAAAAATGAAAGTCACTACTCACTAGTCATCCCCATGCATTTTCGCAAGAAAGATATCTTCACAGAAATTCTTCACACACATACACTCGATCTATATATATTCATCTCCTCTGCAACTTCTTTATTTCACAGCTCCCATAACAACTCACCTTCTATATATACAACTACCAACTTACTTGCTGGATCTGCAATGTCCAGGATAGTGGCGGATGATAATAATATAGATGATACGTCAGCGTTTTACGATCGCCGGAAAGCAAACGAATCGGCGTCTCCGACTCTCGGTGAGCTTTTGAAGTACTTCGGAAATGGTGATGAGACTCCGGTGCATCGTGTGTTGGAGATGAGTGAAACTAGCAACGAGCCTCGATCTCCGCCGTTTGTTTTATCGTTTAATAATTTGACGTATAGTGTGAAGGTTCGAAGAAAACTTCAGATTCCGGCCGTGTTTGGTGCCGGTGGTGGAGAGATACTGTTTTCGAGGCATAAATTGTTGTTGAACGATATTTCCGGTCAGGCGAGAGACGGCGAGGTGCTGGCGGTGCTCGGAGCGAGTGGCTCCGGTAAGTCTACTCTGATTGACGCGTTAGCGAATCGAATTGCGAAAGGGAGTTTGAAAGGGAACGTGACTTTAAACGGCGAGCAATTGGATTCCAGTTTACTAAAAGTAATTTCAGCTTACGTCATGCAAGATTGATTGAAATGAGCCAAAAAATCAAACTAAAACAATACAGTAATTCGTTCAAAAAGCTCTACTACTTCACCGAATTATAATAGTTTCCCATGATGTAAAAACATAACATTAGTTTTCAAACGGACGATAATATCATTTATGTGCACGTCATTCCCTTTCTGTCATGTTTAAGAGGCTTTCTGTTATTTTATGAGACTTTGATATCATTTGAGTTGTATGAAAATGAAATACAGCTTGTTTAAAACGAGAATGAAGGAATTTGCGCTCCCTTGTGTGATCTATTATCTGTTTATGTAGTCCTAGAAATTACTATAAGTATTTCTTTCTTTGTATACAGACTCAAAGAAAAAGAAATGATCTTATATTTTTTGTTTGATAAAATATGTTAAAAAAAAGTTTAATTTTATATATATATATTTGTAGTTGAAACCATTGATCTATTTCGGTTTAATCGAATAAAACTATTTTTAGTCAGAAAACTTGGTTGGTTATATAGTACTTTAAACCGTTCGATAGGAAATAAGAACTTTAAAAAATGAAGAATTGCAAAATTTAAGTCATTTATATGTTTTGGATGGCAAAATCAACCTTTTAAACATTATTTAGTGACAAATAAGAGTTTTTGAAAAGAGCGGTGTCAGATTTGCTCTTTCCATACATTTTGAGTGCCAAATTTACTATTTTAAGCATATTGTTCTCAAAATAATTCAAAGATCAGAAACAATGTAATATTAAGCTCGTTTTGGTCATATTATAATAATCTTTTTAGTATTGAAATTTTGATGTTTTAAATATTTTATTTCAGTTAAATAAGGGTTATATTAAGATAATACGCATAATTTTGTGTTGTTTATAAATTAGTCAAGGGGTTAGAATTTAAGATTTTAAAACTATTTATCAAAATCAATCAACTATAGGGGTATTTTGAAACTTTTAAAAACTCATTTTAAGCAAAACTCCGTTTACACAAATTCTAATGAACAGGGTCGGCCTGCGGCAATTTTATATAAAAAGAACACTTTAAATTATATTTCACTTTTAATATTAGTTAGGAAGATATAAAAAAATTTAATTTGAAAACATCAATGTCACATGCTTAGCAAGCATTTTCTTAGTTACAAAGATATTTTTATATCACTCGCGTAAGTAAAAAATTTCTTAGTTGGTCATTAATTATAAGAAATTATATTTCTTTATACATTTTCTTCTTATTCATATGCTTATTTACTTTTACTTATTTACTTTTACTTATTTACTTTTACATTTTCATATATGTAATCTATTAATTCTCTTTCCTCATATTATAATTCTCTTTCCTCATACTTCATTTGTATCACAATAAGTGATACACTTTCGATTTATGGATGTTTCATAATAAGTGATACACTTCAAAAGTTACCTTATTTAGTAAAAATGGGACTCATCATCCACTAACTATCTACTTTAATAAAGTGAAATTACCCTTATACCCTTCTTTTCATTTTAAAACTCATTAATATCACTTTATTAAAAAAAAGTGAGACTCTATCTTCACTAACTATCTACTTTAATAATATTTTTTAACTCATACTTTAATCTTTTGCTTCAAACACCGTGAAAATTCAAATGTATCACTTATTGTGATGCATGGGAATTATTATCTATTGATGTATCACTCCAAATGTGTCATTTATTGTGATACGGAGGAAGTATTATCTATTGATTTTAATACTTATCATGATAACATGGGTAGGAAGATAATGCAAGAAGAAATATCATTACTCTGATTATATCTCTATTTTATTAACCTTTCGTGCGTATGTATTTACATAATCTACCGAACCAATTTCAGCTTCTTCTTTTCTTTTCTTTTTTCTTTTTTTATTTTAGTTTAATTATTTTGTCAAAAGATAGTTATATATTTTTATGGCGATTTGTTTTGATAACTATCATTATAAGCTGATAAAAACTTTTAACTACCAAAACAGAGAACCATCTAAAATATTTGTTATTTTGTAACATCTATCCTGAAAGTTAAGTTGCAAACGTGCGATGAGAAAGATGTAAATAAACTTCTTATCAAATATTTTACAAATATTATATTTTGACCAGTTATTTCCTCCCAATAGTTTCCACTTATTTTCTTTTAAAAGATATTCATTGTTATATTATTAGTAATCGGATTAAAATGTTCTCACTTTTTTTCCAAATAAGTAAGCAATATTGCTTTATTAATAAAATATAAGAAACTATGCATCTTTAAGCAAAATTTACATATTTTCAGATCTCATATCCACAAATTAACACAATAACTATATCAACAAAAATCTGCCATACACATTATATCCAAAAGAATGAAGATCTAATTTAATTCTATAATCAAAACAACATAACATAACATATCATATCAATATCAACTCACTCATATATTTCTATATTCCATGGATCCAGGAGTTAGTTTTGTTACAGGTGGTTACGATAACGAACGGGTCAAAAAATCATTAACTGCCAGGCTGGCATCTCCATGGGACACTGCATCATCTGGTTCTGGCATGAATAAAGAAGCCATGGAAGCCTGCACATCAAAAGAATCAAGTGTTTACGGGTCGACCCGGCCCGTTTTAACTGCAAATTTATGATTTAGAAACATACCTTTGCATCGAGCATCATTTCTCCTGAATTATCCATTGTAAGACATGTACCGTGAGCTTTTAACCACTCTGTGCATTCCTCCAACTTTGTTGGATCTTTTTCATTTTGATCCAACGGTTGAAAACCAAGGATCTGAGCCACATATGACACTGGGAGTGTTGGACGATATGAACGGGTCATACATTTCACAGCTGCATACCTCATCTTCTCAACATAAAGATCTGCACAAACCAAAAAATAATTATTTATTTTATTTTATATATAAATTTTAGAGTTAATTTCACGGATGGTCCTTTAGGTCCATAGCAAATTTCACCAATGGTCCTTTAGTTTCAAAAATTGCACCGATGGTCCTTATTTCTAAAAGGTTTTTCACCGATGGTCCTTTACGGAAACGGACGTTTATTTTTAACGTTAAGTGACCGCATGTGTGATGCGCATGAGGGTATTTTGGTCATTTCGTTTTCCCTTCTCATTTCTCTAGAGTAAATTACATGGATGGTCCTTTAAGTTTATAAGAAATTTCACTAATGGTCCTTAATTTCAGAAATTACACTAATGGTCTTTATTTCTGATTATATCACCGATGGTTTTTATAATTTATAAAGTGGTCCATAATTTTGAAACTTGTTACATCAACAGTCCCTAAATATTTATCGACCCTTTTTGCATTAGGGGCCATTGGTGTTACTAGTTTCATAACTTAGGGATTGTTCTCGCAATTAAAAAAGACGAGGGACTAAATCTGAAAGTGTTTACAAACCACAGGGACGATTTATGTAATTTACTCACCCATAAGGCAGGTATTCAAGTTAGGTGCATTGTTGTATAATCTAAAAAACAAAACATAGTTTCCAGAAGTGACAGCTGCACGAACTGCAAGAGCATGTTTTACACCTTCATCTTTCCTTGATTCAATTGATAATCTAAAAAATAAAATTAATAATTCAGTTTAATATTTATTAACTGAAAATTAAAATATATAAAAAATGTTACAAACCTAGACATTGCTGATAAGAGATCTCTGTTGTTATTAGAGTGTAAAATAACACAAAGTAAATTATATGCAGAAAATTCCATATGGCATCCCTTAATTCCTTCACCATAAAGGCTCTGTAATTGTGACTGACACTGTAAAAAAAAAATAACATTTATAAAAATCCAATTAAATATTCAAACAGGTCAAATAATAAAGCAATTTAATTGAATTAATTTAAATATAAAATTAAAAACCTGGTTATACTCGGATAAATCTCCAACTTCTATTGCTAATCGTGCATGAGTTTCATAAACCTGAATTATAAATGACAAAATTAAGCTTTTTTATGGGAAAAGAAAATATAATAATATTAAATATATACCTTTGCGGTTAACTCGTTGCGTATTCGTTGTACTGTAAGATCTTGCCTTATAGATTTTAACTGGTCACATTTATAAAGATAGTTTTTCTGAGAATTTTTAACCAAAAGCAAAGCTTTTTCTAACACTTCCTCTGGTCTTACCTGCAAAAAAAAAATTATAAATAAATAAAAAATTTGTTTTTACATATTTACCCTTTTTTAGACAAGATCTTAAAAATTAACTTACAGTAGCAGGATCTGGAGCAGAAGTGAGACGCAAGTAACGTTTTTCAATTTCTTGACAAGTTCCTTTAACTGTTAAAGAATTCCAATCAATATCTTCAACCGCCCTGCTGGCAGTTGCAGTTACACCATCATCCAAACTGCTACTATTTCCCAAAATACCCCTGAGGTTTCCAACATTTTTGGATTTTGAAACACTAGGTGCAGATCGATTTCCATGATTTTTCTCAAAACGTTTTGACCTAAATTCGCGTCTTTTTCGTTCTTCTGGTGTATTTGCAAGTGTTATTGCACTTGCATAATAAGGAGTTAGGTTTTGTTCCTTATCACTATCACTTGATGACTCACCATTATTAATATTATTATTTATTCCAATTCGGTTGTCAACAATGTGTTGTCGTTTAGCCGGCCTATTATTTGTTTCTTTTTTATTTGATAAATAGAATTTAAGGTTGTTGAATTTGTTTTCCTTGGTCTCTGGTTTTCCTGTTGAAAACTGCAGAAAAACAGAAATAATTAGAATATGATGACTGTAAAACCATTAAAGTGCATTTCTGATGCATATGAAATAATTAAATTATATTAGCCAAAATGCATTTTAGTACCCTGAACTTGGCTGACTAGGTCTTCTACTACCCTAAATTATTAAAGGTGCAACCTGGTACCCTGAACTTGACAAAATGTTCGACTTACTACCCTAACTCACTAATTTGGTCTTGTTTTCTCACGTGATTTGCTTCTAATATCAATATATTGAGATTGACGTATATTTTTTTAGTCTGTCAAAATCTCCAACAAAAGTATGCCAAGTAAGAAAACGCGATTAAATTAATGAATCAGGGTACTAAATCGATCATTTTGTCAAGCTCAGGGTACCAGGTTGCACCTTTAATAATTCAAGGTAGTAGAACACCTAGTCAGCCAGGTTCACTCCACTCCAGGATACTAAAATGCATTTTGGCCATTATTTTATCAAAGAAATTAGATTATTGTTCAAGTAATATTACTTTTGTAATCATATTTGACAATAATTGTTTATTAAAAGAAAAACAAACCTGGTTATCTCTTTCATTATTAGGAGTAAAAGGTGGTTGTTTCTCAACAGGTTTTTCTTCTGGCAAAGGCTCCCACCTACTTTTTGCACGCCTAACTGTCTTAACCAATGATGATGGAGTAGTTGAACTACTGAAAATCCAGCCATAAGACATATGATTAAAAAAATAATAAAAAATAAAAAATAAAAATATATATAGTTTACAAAGGAGCAACGAGAAACAACATACTCGGTATTAATCACATCAGAATTAGGAATAGAGAAAAGAGGCTCGGTATCCCAATCTCGTGTACAAAGAGTTCCATCGGCACTTGCTTTAGTAATAACCTATAATAATCAAATTATAAGTAACAGAAAAAACAGTTAATATAACATAATACTATTACTCAAATTCAGTTACAACTAACTAACTAACTTTTTACCTCTTTCAGGATAGCTTGACAAGCTGCCATCTGTTCGTAATCTTTGCAACGGGCCAAAGCTCTTTCTACATATCCACGCAGTGATTTAGGAAGTGCACCAGGCTGCAACAAACAAATATTTAAGTCACTAGTTCATAAAGATATTAAAATTACATAAATAGTCCCTTGACTTCTTGTATCACATTAATAGTCCCTAATTATGAAACTTGTAACACCAACGGTCCGGTCCCTAAACAAAAAAGTGGCATTAAGATTTTAGGGACTTTGTTGTTAGTTGCTACAAGTTTCCTATTAGAGACTATTTGTCTAATAAATAAGTCAAGGGATGAAATCCATAAATTCTAACAAACCACAGGGACGATGTATGTAACTTATATATCTACATGACTTGGTTTGATGTTCGTATGAGATTATAAGCACACATGTTCAAGTCATAAAACAAAGAGTAACTTACATATATCATCCCTGTGGTTTGTATGAAAGATTGGATTTTATCCCTCGACTTCTTTTATTACACGAATAGTCCCTAACTTTGAAACTCGTAACACCAACCGTCAACGGTCCATTAGAAAAGGTTGTTAAGCTTTTAGGGGCGGTTGAGGTTACAAGTTTCAAAATCAGGGACTGTATGTGTAAAAGAAGAAGCTGATGGACGAAATCCATAATTTCACACAATCCACAGGGACGATTTATGTAAATAATTACAAAAGATCTAGACTCACCTTGAGTGAAGAATCAGCAGCAACATGTGAATGTGATGATGCATTATTGTCAGCTTTTGGAAGTGAAACACTAACATAAGCTGGTTTTGAGATTCCAATTGCAGGATTATTGATTTTGGGTAAATTGGGGGAAATTCTAGGGTTTGTTGGAATCTGCACGTGGCCCGAATCAAAAGGTGGGCCCATTTGAGGCGGCAGTGGTAGTGGTGGTGGTGGTGGTAATGATGGTTGATAAGATGATAATTGTACATTTTGAAATTGAGGGATTTCAGGTGTTTGTTGATTTTGGGAGATTATAGGATTAGGGTTTAAATCCGGAGGTTTTTGATAGTTTGGTTGCATGGGGTTAATATGGTAATTTTGGTAAGTTTGAGTTTGACCGCTTTGTTTCCAATATCCTTCATGGACATTGTTAATTGGTGCACTAGGCTGACAACAAAATCCATAATAAGAAGAAAACGTCAGTATGTGTGTGTGTGTGTGTGTGTGTGCATATATACATATAATGATGTGATTTCCATATATGTACACCACAAAATATTAAGAGAAACATATCAACTTCCACTAAAGATAGGCAAGAAGAAGAGGGAAATTAGGAATGTATTTTGAGTTAATATTTAAAATAGTTACACATTAAATTTGATAAATACATAATATAGGGGTACAAACTACTCTTAACCAATAACTCAGGTCTCATAAATCTAAAACAACAAAACTAGATGGTAATATATTAATAATAATATGACAATTATAACTTCTAAATATACATTAAACCTGATAGTTGCTACTCTGCTAGGATTGATGAATGATTTAGTGTTAATATATTATATTATAGGAAAAATTATACATGAAGGTGATATAATATACCAATTTGACAATATGGGGGGTATGTTTAATCTTCTAATTCATCAAGAAGGTAACATAATGTACCAACTTTTATTACCCTAAATATAAGAAACTCTTATTTAAGTTACTTTTAAGTCAACATTGACATATTATGTTATCAATCTTGGTTAATTTCCGTATATTATATTATATTATATCTGAACATTTTGCAATGCCAATCCATATTCGTTGAAGCCCAAATCCCTGCACAAACAATTAGCCTCCTACAATCTATTTTCTAGTCATTTCACAATAATTTAGTAAATTCACGTATGCAAGTATAAAAATGCAATAATATTATTTTATACGGGAAAAAAACAAAAACAATCCCCAAACCTGAACCGAGGGCAATGCAGTAATTTGGTGACTGTTTGGATCAGAATAACTGCTTGAACCAGCAGGAATTGAAGATACATTTTCTGTACCAGGAGCACAGGTGACTTCTGTTTGGCTATAGTAATCTGCCCATTGTTTATTATAATCTGGTTGTTGATATTGAGAAACTGCAGGAGCATTTTGAGCATTATAAGCACCATTAGATTCTGCAGAATAATTTGGATATTGATGACTGTAATTTGCATAACTTCCTTGATTCCACGTGTTTGTTTGATTCTGATTTTGATTATGATTGTAATTTGCAGTTGGATAACCGCCAGTTGTCTGATAATCACCAGGATTGTAATAAGTGGTTGAATAATTGGTGGGACCCGCATAGGACCCTAATGAGGAAATAGGCTGATGAGGAGCACCTGTGGTTTGATACGTTACTGGTGGTTGACCGTATGTTTGAATTTGACTTTGACTTTGACTTGCTACTTGCTGAGGGTATGATTGACTTGTCTGCTGCTGCTGTGGGTATGATTGATTTGGTTGTTGATGCTGTGGGTATGATTGATTTGGTTGCTGTTGGTAGTTACTATAGTAAGATGAATAATTTGTGTTTGGATATCCGTATGGATCATTATTTGGGTATGATGCATAATTGGAGTATTCTAAATTTGTTGCACCAGAAGTTGAAACGGTTGCAGCAGTTGGAACATAATAAGATGGTGTTTGTGCATGGCTTGGATCAACAGCATGATGCTTAAAAGGATTTCAGAACAAAAATGGTGTTAGTTGAGAACTCGATAATACACCATAATCATAAATCAATAAGAAAACGAGCTAAAATTTTGAATTGTTAATGACCTAATGTTTGTTCAAGCTCATTATGATATCAATGGTATCTCAACGTTTGCAATTAACTAATAGTAAGGTTTATAAGATTTTTGATGATTTCAATAACCAAAAAAGAGTTTAATTCGTACCTCAAGTGAAATTTTAGGGTCCAGGGTGGTTATGGTGTCAGTTACTCCTCCTTGATTCATCATAAGCAGTTAAGGACCTTCAAAATAACACAAAACAATTAGCTTAAAACCCCAAATTTCCATAAATTTGCAGGTCGACCTAATAGATACACCTAAAATCGATCATAATAATAAAAAAAAACCCTAACTAGATTACTGGAAATCACTAATCAAACTTACCAATCCCCTGCGTCAATCGCGAGCTTGAAAGCGCAATACAGCTCGTCGCCGACGATTCTGTTAATTGAAGGAGGGATGAAAAATTAACAAAAACAAGAAATCTGAAAGAAAAATTATGAAAAAATTAACGTGTTGGTAGAAATTTAAGAATTAAGGAAGATCGGAGAGAACGAGAACGATAAAGGGGGATTTTCAACTAGGCGTCTACGTTGGGTCCAATTTGGGGTTTTCTGAATGCTGACGGTGACGGTGACGGTGACGGTGACGGTGACGGTGAGAAAGTGGGTTAAAATTAGAGGGAATTACATCTAAGGTCCCTGTGGTTTACCACTTATTGCAGTCACAGTCCCTAAACTTCATTAAGTACATTGGGAGTCCCTGGTGTTGCCACTTTGTTGCACCCGTAGTCCCTGAAGCAAACGGACGTTAATTAATGCCGTTAAGTCCCCCATGTGCACACCACATGATGGGTAGTATGGTAATTGTCCACCCCTTCCTCATATTTAAACCTGAGTAAATTACATGGAAGGTCCCTGTGGTATACTACTTATTACAGTCTTAGTCCCTAATCTTCATTTATTACACCGGAAGTCCCTTGTGTATACACTTTGTTACACGCATGTAGGCCTGTAAACGAACCGAACGTTTAACGAATCGTTTGCGAACCGTTCGGTGGGAGTTCATTTATGTTCGTTCGTTTAACTAAATAAACGAACACAGACAAGATTTTGTGTTCGTTTAGTTAAACAAACGAACACGAACAAATGCCCGTTCGTTCGTTCACGTTCGTGAACATCCGTTCGTGTTTGTTTGTTTACGTTCGTTTGTTAGTGTTCCTTTGAGTTTGTTTGTGTTCGTTTGTGTTTGTTTGTGTTTGTTTCGTGTTCGTTTGTGTTTGTTTCGTGTACTTTTGTGTTTTTTTATGCTCGTTTGTGTTCGTTTATGTTAAGAAAATTTAGTGTTCACGAACGGTTCATGAACTAGGGTAACAAACATAAACGAACGGGCATTTGTTCGTGTTCGTTTGTTTAACTAAACGAACACAAAATCTTGTCTCTGTTCGTTTGTTTAGCTAAACGAACGAACATAAATGAACTCCCGCCGAACGGTTCGCAAACGATTCGGTGAACGTTCGGTTCGTTTACAGTCCTACATGCGTGTAACAAAGTGTATACACCAGGGACTTCCGGTGTAATAAATGAAGATCGGGGACTAACACTGTAATAAGTAGTATACCACAGTGACCTTCCATGTAATTTACTCAGGTTTAAATATGAGGAAGGGGTGGATAATTACCATACTACCCATCATGTGGTGTGCACATGGGAGACTTAACGGCATTAATTAACGTCCGTTTGCTTCAGGGACTACGGGTGCAACAAAGTGGCAACACCAGGGACTCCCAGTGTACTTAATGAAGTTTAGGGACTGTGGCTGCAATAAGTAGTAAACCACAGGGACCTTAGATGTAATTCGCTCTTAAAATTAGGAAGCATGGTTGTAAATGTAGTTACTAAATTATGAAAGGGTTACTTTGTACAAACGTGATAATAGCATTTAATTACTTTCTGTCACTAGAAATGTTACTTTGTACAAATATTTTATTGACAATGGCATTTAATATCTTATTATTTTCTTAAATGCTAAGTTTAATATTTTTCATGTTTTTTTTTTATTATTCTTATTAGTTTTAATCCCGTGTAATTTAAAGAAGTATTTAAAAAATAATTAAAGTTAGATGTATTAAACTTAGCTTAGCTTTCAATACATCTTGCACTTAGCTTTCACATAATATAGGTAGAAAAATGTATTATTTAAGCAGCTAAGCTTTCACATAATACATCTTAAGATTATACTTCCTCCGATTCAAAATAAGTGACATACTTTCTTTTTTAGGGTGATTCAAAATAAGTGACACATTTTGAAAAATTACGTTATTTGGCAAAAAATAATGGGATCCACACTCACTAACTATCTACTTTAACAAAGTAAAATGACTCTTTTACCCTTATTTTTTTACTTTTAAACATCATTAACCTCATCTTATTCAAAAGTTGTGGGACTCAATCCCCACTAACCATCCAATTAATCTAATTTTATCATTATTATAATCTTTTGCTTCAAAAAGCGTAAAACTCAAAATGCGTCACTTATTTTAAATAGGAGGAAGTATGAAAGTTGAATTTAACAGGTCAAATGAGATTAAAGAGATTAAGTCAAACATGTCAAAATTCCATGCATAAACTCTTGTAATTCATGATTTTAAAGGGACACAAAGACAAATACTTCATGATTTTATCTAAAATAACAATAAACAGAAATTAAAAGTTATTACATAATTTTGTCATGTATTACAATAAAAAGTTTTTAACAGCCGAGTAAAGTAAATTTCAATGAGTATATATTTTATACCCGTCATAAAAAACTATGTAAAGTTATTAATTGTTAGTTGTAACTCGTAAGTCTCCGTATCTTGTTGGTAAAACTTACTACTTGAAATTCAGCATATCTTCTTATTTTTTTATTTCATTCTTGTTCTTGCAAAATAACTAAAACAAGTGAATTTTAACTTTTATGTTTCCTTCCCTCACATTACAACACTTATGTGACTTTGAATTTGTTGATACAGGTTACGTTTCATATCATACGTGTACGAAAGGGGTTGATTCAAAACATAAGACCATCGTCACTTTACATATCATAATTTCCCAACGTATATTGATTTAAACTTATTTATTAATGATTAAACAACTAAATTAATAAAAAAAATCGTTTGAATTCTGCATGGTTCAATTGGAATATAAAAATCGTTTGAATATAAACATCAATTAATGAAATACACCACTAAATTCGTATATAGATGAACCGCAAAATCAAGTTATATACTGGGATTTGGGAATTAAATACAATAAAGCGAACGATCCATTGCATTGAATAAAGGAGTCAACGAATCAAACATCTCCCAAATCTCATCTTTTTCTTTCTTCTCAGCAATCTCCGGCGACTTTTTGGCTTCAGGCGACTCGTCTCCGGTAACATGTTCACCGATGGCGGAAGAAACATACGGCGGACACTTGACCTCCGGCGACTGTTTGATTTCACTGGTAATTACACGTTCTCCGGTGGAAGCAGATGGTGGAGAGTCAACCGCGTCATCATCGAGAATAATTAGGTCAAAATCGTTAGATCCAACTGAACTAGCACACTCATAACTGCGATCGTCGTCGTCTTGGATTTCGTTGTAACCGGAAATTGAGAGATCATTAACCGGAAGTCTTTTGATTCTTCTGAAATCATCGTCTGTTGATCCTTTTCTCTTGATAGCCATTGTTGATTAGTGTTGTCGATTGTGATTTCACCGAAGAGAAAGAAGATGGAGTATATATAGATGTGTTTGAGAGATTATTGTTTTTTTGTTAACAATACCATAATTAAACTCAATTTTGCCACAACATTTTGATAACAAATTTACAAGTCAACATTTCCTTATTGATAAAAAAAACTTTTATGCCAACAGATCTCCTAATCTTTTGATGAATTTTATTGATCATCCAGTAGCTTAAAGATATAATAATTAGTTTGAAAATCCACGTTTAAATATGAGAAATGACATTTACTACCATTTGGTCTTACTCATAGTATACACACTTGATAGAATGACATGTGTACTCCACTAATTCAATATCTTAATATTATCTGACACATATCTTCATCTAATGAGTAGGACCAAATAGTAGGATTAAATAGCATTACTCGCTAAATATTCTATCTTAAAGACCATATGAGCTGATTCGTACAGAGCAACTTTTATCCATACAGAGCAAATTCATCACAAATGACAGTCATGCCCTTAATGGGAGGGGTGAAATGTAAAATGTGTTAAAAGTAAAGGAAGGACATGATTTGAGATGAATTTGTTCTGTATGGATAAAAGTTGCTCTGTACGAATCAGCTCCCTTAGTATAGATATATCCTTAAAACACAACTCTAACAAACGATAAACAATAGATTTCCTACTCAAAATATTTTCTAAGTTTAGATATATTCAAATACTCCGTATAATTAGTAGGAGGGTAAAAAAACATTTTTTGACAACATTTTAGTATGTCATTAATTATAAAATATATTTATATACTTGAATGTTTTAATATTTGTATGCGCCACTTTCACTACACTTCCCAAAAGGGACGGGAAAAAGTCACTAGAAAGAACGGGGTCATTCACCGAGTAAACAATTTTTATAGAGTTTGATGTAAATTATTTAAGAAAATTGTGAAATATAATATGTTTTTTTTATTAAAAGTAAGTAAGAATTTAACCAATCAATAATTAGCTAATAAGAACATAGAAAGTAGATTGCCTCAATCTATACATATATTCCAAAACAAAATTACATAAATTTTCTGTCATAACATAATTAAAATGAATAATATGATTGAAATACAATCATGTATAACAATTTTTCATAACATACTCTTTATTATGATTTGGATTATACAACACTTTCTATTTCAATCACTATCATATTTTATCTTATAAAACTTTTATAATTAGATATAGATACACAATTAAGGTTTAAAATACCACAAAAACTTTATGCAATTTTTTTCGTTTCTAGACACACAAACATTAATGAAGCCACATTGGTAAAATGGCATGATTTTATCATTGGTAGAAAGACTCAGAGAGAGCCAAACACTACTTATGGGATGATTCACACAAACTGTACATTTAAACATTGAAATACAATGAAGTGAAGGTTTTATAGTTGGTTTAGGTACAAAAACAAACAGTTACAAAGACAGAAGCTGATTGATTAGCATATATATTATTTATATTTATATCATATGCAGGCACTTTTTAGGAATTATTATGAGATATATGCTTTTATGACGTCAGAATAGTTGCAAACCAGCCCTGTTCTTGGGCAAGTAATTTTTCCATTATTGTTACTTGCCATTTCTTCAAGAGCCTGCAAAACAATATTAAATAATTAATTAATATTAACAATAGCAAATAATTATAATTAATAAACTCTAACCTTAGTACTGTAAACATAGCCATTTGGTAGAACAAGTGGCGGGTTCTCGGTATCCATTAATTCTTTTGTTATATAACAAACAAGTTTTGAATGATGCTGTTTTGAAAATGGCAATGGCGTTGCAAGCTTCCGGAAGCTTTCTTGAGATAAAGGATCTTCTTTTGTACAATCATCCTCATAACAGAATCTAAATACGGTTAACAATTTTCCACATTTATATTAAAAAAAATAATAAAAAAAAAATGAGATTATGATAATACTTACGGGGTTTTGAGAGCAGATAATCCTGCTTGGAGATATATATTCAATAAAGGCTCAAGAGTCATCCCATATAACCTACAAAACTCTTGTTTGAATTGTTCTATTAAGTAATCCCATTGTTTTGCTTCAAATAAAACCTGCCACAAAGTGACAAAAACCATAACTTATTTAATTATTTACAAAAGAAAAATTAAATAATTTATTCAGAACAACATTAACCTTGTATATCTCACATCCAGTATTACTTGTAAAAGCCAATGTAGCAAAAACTTTCTGAAGCTCTTTCATATATGTAGCTGCCCATGGTGCAAGGTACTTTCGGGCATACATAACTGCCCGAATATTCTTTTCACTGCGTACTAATTCAATGAATTCTTGTAGTCTTAATTGAAACTCAAATTTGCTCTGTTATCAACAAAAACACTCAAATGTTATACATTTTCTTATATTAGTAGCAATTAAAAGTTTTAAAACAATACCTTGGATTTCTTTAGCCTAGACTTGTTCTCAGCACACCAAGCTAGAGCAGGTGCTACCTCCTTATTACGAAGAGCATCAATGACTCTTTTTGCTTCATAAAAGATTTCAATATCAACAAGATCCTGTCAAACAATTTATTTATATTTAATAAATAAGTCTTATTATTGGGCGAAAGATTTCCTATAAGTTTAACAGAATATACCTGTATGTTACTGCTTTCTGCAAGCTTTGTTGCAGTATCATAGTATGACATACGCAACATATAGTCAACCAGAATTCGCTTCAATCGTGTGTTATTCCACTCTGATAAATTGTCAGCATCAGCAGATTCCAGATGATCAAGTCGAGCTCGACATCGTTGTGCTTGAAGTTGCTCAACCCGATTTCCATCTTCCAACTGTGTTGTTACAAAATTATCAGTCCCTAATTGACCAATTAATCAAGAAGCACGATTCATAGTCATCCAATTAATCAATACAAATACTATCACGTACATCATTTGCATAATTGAAACCCTAGCAAAGAAATTACAAATCAGGTTTATGTAACTTCCGCTTAAGACCTTGCAATTTATTAGTCACTGTTTGATCAACTATTTTCCTGTCAAGATTCCTAATCATCCAATTAATTCATTCATTAATTAATACAATTACAATCAAGTACTGCATTTAGAAAATTGAAACCCTAGCAAACTAATTACAATTTTTAGGTTTATGAACAATCACCTTCCGTTTAAGACCTTGTAATCTGGAGACGAGCGAATTGAGATGCTGAACGGCGTCGTCTTGGGAGAGATCAGCGGAATCCGATAGACCGGACATGACGGCGGAGACTTCTTTCTCGAAGACACGGTGGTTCGCGCGGATCGTCTTCTTGTAGTGTTCGAATGGGACTCTAAGGAACTGATGTTCTAATTTGAAGGATTCGGTGAGTTGCGTGAGTTTGGAAGAAGGAACTCCGGCGTTGAGTGACGGGAGGGATGCGGCGGTGGCTGAGGCGGTGGTGGCGGTGGAGTTGCCGTTCAGAAGGGGTTCCATTTTTGTTGGGACAAAGGGAGGAATCTCAAATCAGGGGGAAGGTGTAGTCTGTAAAACGAGACATTGTTTTGGGAAGATGCATCTAGTAAGAGAAGATGTACTTGAACGACGTCGTTGCAGGTCTATTTTATTTTCTTCTTACACTAAAAAATGGCAAATTTGCCACTGCAAATATATAAAATGGTAAATTTGCCACTTAAGTTTAAAAGGCTTATATTTGCATTTAAGATTGGATGTTTGTACAAGTTAGCCATTAACCGTTAAGTACAAGTTAGCCAAAAGGAGAAAACCGTTTTTCAGAATAGCTTCGAAAAATGTATATGATGAAAAAAAATGTATGATGTCATGAGTAGCGTGCAACATGTAAGTCATGTAGAATATGAAAAATAAATGAAAATTGTGAATCTAAAATAATAGAAGATCATATAAAACATGTAAATGATATCCTCATGCTTATCCTAATTAATGAAGTTTTTTTCTAATTTATTCTGGTTTTAACTAAAAAGACTTTAGTTTATACACATTGTTCTTATATTTATATGAATGATTTGTTCCATTATTTCTTTCATTCATTCATGCATATGAATTATCAAATGCTACCTAAAGACTAAAGTTACCTAACATACAAAGTATATATAGCCAGAGTCGGCCTGAGGACAGATATAATAGGCCCAAGACTATAGCAAATTATTAAAGTGGGACTCATAATTTTCAAACCCTTCTTTATTTTCTTGAGTAAGTCAAAAATTATTACTTTTTTATCCTCCTCTTCTCAGTGACTCTACTCTAGTGCTCTATGAATGTGATAGCGATTGGAGAAATAAGTATATATTTATTTTTACAATTTTGATAGGGGCGCAAAATTAGTATTCGCCTAGGGGCCTAATAAACTCAGGGTCAACCCCGTATATAGCGTACACTGTAAAAAGAGCATATGCACTAATCAATATATATCTCAATCATTAAAACCAAATCTATAAAAAAAAGTTATAAGAAATAAAGATAATTAAAATCATTTAAAAAACTACAAATGACTATATTATAAGAATGAATTTGATGTATTACATAGTTGCATTTCATGGTTACCATAGTACACCAATGTAGGGGTGCTTATCGGGCCAAAACCGAACCGAACCGAACCGATAGAACCGATAACCGATAACGATGAATTTTCAAAACCGAAACCGAACCGATAACATGTTATCGGTTTCGGTTCGGTTCGGTGTCGGTTCGGTCCGGTTTCGGTTCGGTTATTTTAGGCCAAATGTTCATCCTTTTCCGAAAACCGAACCGAACCGAACCGATAGAACCGATAGAACCGATAACGATGAATTTTCAAAACCGAAACCGAACCGATAACATGTTATCGGTTTCGGTTCGGTCCGGTTTCGGTCGGTTATCGGTTCGGTTCGGTTTTTTCGGTCAAAATGCTCACCCCTACACCAATGCGTGGGGTTTTTAAATGAACGGAATAGATACGAACCGGGTTTCTTGTTCATTCGCTTAACTTTAAGCAAATGAAAATGAATGCATAAACTTGTTAAACTCGTTAATTTACGTTTCACGGAATGAAAATAAACACAAAAACGAACATATATATTTTCATGTTTTCGTTCGTCATCAAGAGAATAAATTCTTGAGTGTGTATGTATATGCTCGTTTATTAAGATGCTAAACTAACATAAAACCAACATAAACTAAGACAAGAAAATCCATAATTTGAATATTAATATCTAACAATCTTAATATTAGTTCAGAGTGATCCGAATAACCAAAGTATAAAGTAAGGCTACTAATTATTTATGTTTACACTAATTTGTGAAGAAGAGACGGGTTTACAATTTAGTTTTAATTTGGGGAAGAGGAAGAACAAGTGGGACCGCATGCAAAATGACAAATTGCCCTAATGTGAGGACCAAAAAGTAAAAAAAATGCAAACATTAGGTACTGCACATGCACTTATTGAAGTATGATGATCAAACGTACAATTTGACTGAACCACATGGATCATTCTTGCAATTAACCCTTAAAAGACAATTGGAACTAATAACTCAACCTACATACCAACATAATCCAAATAAATAATTACTTTGTTTCATAATGAGACAAAGTAAACCTATGGTTAGTATTACCTTAAAGAAATTGTGTATACAGATTTGGAAGCTCTCTTTTGTGCAAGAATATTGTCAAAATGGTGCCAAAAAGGCTGATTCCGGTGGTATAAAGACCAGTTAAAACATGTTAATGGTGGTTCAACTAATGACGTGTTAGAGAAACAATGTTGATAATCTTGAATCTTCAAAGCTTTATCAATTATTGGTTATTCAACAACATCAAAAGTACTTTATGTTACAAAATGCACTTCAATTTTTCACATGTTATTATAAGAATTGTTGATATTAATTTGTATTCAAGTATGCCACTTGAGTACAAATATCAAAAGTTATGATAGCATATGGAGAAGTAAATTGCATTTAGCTAACTTTTGATATTGTTGGCCAAATATCAAAAAATGGTTTCCAACATGAAAAAAACAATTTTCTAAAATGTAGCTCACAATATATATATATCTGTTTCATAATATATGCTTGATTCATTATGCATGAACCCTAATTACTAAAAACATAAAACAAACAAAAATACAAAAAAAAAAAGTTAACTAAATTTGATTACATCTTCAAGATCCAATAGATAAAACTGGATTTTGACCTTTCAAGTGGTCTAATTTAGATTTAAACTCGTTATGAAACAACACGAGCGACTTCTGACGAGAAGCAAAAGCAACGCTAAATCGTTTAATTTGTTCCTCAAGATCTTCCCTTTTCTGAATTTCATATCTCAAATCCTTCAAAATCTTCTCATTTTGCTGAGTCAACGAGTCAACTCTTTTTGATGAATCAGATACAGTTAAAAGTAAACCATCTCTTTCTTTTAGTAAAAGTTGAGACTCATTTTCAAGACTGTTAATTCTTTCGCTAGAAGCTTCTAGAAGGTGGTTACTCATAACTAACTCTTGCTCCAACTTCTTGTATCCTTCATTGACCAATTTGATTTCACCAATCATTTTGTTCTTCAAAGAAGCAATTTTTTGTGCCTAAAAAAATCACTAAGATGATGAATAACATCAAAATGGGCATGTAATTTTGTGTCCAAACAGCTACCTTAATATTTTCTTTAATTGGAGAATTTTTATTTTTAAATTCATTGACATGTGCTTCATAAGTTGACATGACAAATTCACACGTGCTAGAAAACAACTTTGCAATTGGAGACTTGTCTTCTGCTGCAAAACTCTGTTTTTCAAAAAAGTCAAAATCTGATTAAATTCATTTAAAAAATAAATAAAAAAATAAAAACATGGATTATACCTGAAGATTAGATAATATATCCTCATTTTCGGCTTTACAATTTGCCAAAGACTCGTTCAATTTTTGAGGAATTTCCTTTTGAAGCTTTGATATTTCTTCCATTAGTTGGTTGTTCAACACTATTTGTTCTTTATGTTGTTTCTGCAGTGTAATTTAATTTAATACATAATAAGATTTATATATTTATATAAATTATAATAAAGAAACTAACATCAATTTCATTTTTTTCATCAATGGCTTGCTTCAATTGCTTTCGAAGATTCTCCACTTCTTCTTTATAATTATAACGATCATCTTGACAATCCTATAAATTTTTATACAAAATAAAAAGGTAAAAAAAATAAAAATAAATAGTAAATAAAAAACAGAAATGAAAAGGTAAAAAAACTTACATCAACTTGTTTAGGTGGAGTCAACCCAATTGAGTCAAGGTCAGCTATGAAACCATTATTCATTTTAAACCATGTATCTTCATCAGCTACATCTCCAAATTCATTTTGAAACGGGCTAAAATCGGGTGTTTTGGAATTATATGATCGTTTAGCAACAAATGCATTTGGAGCAGGTTTATAAGTAGGAGTACTAAAAGCATCTACTTGTTGTGTGCTGCAACTGTCACTCGTTTCTTTTAAATTTTGTCTCAAATATTCACTACCCTGTAAACCAACTAACTAAATTTCAGCAAAAAAAAAAAAAAAAAAAAAAAAAAAACTAAAAACTAAAATAAAGATTAAATTTAGGGCACTAATTAATTACCTGGCCCGAAACTCTTTCTCTGTGTGATTTTCTCTCTTCCTCTAATTCCATAGCAAGCTTTTCGCGCTCTAACTCGTACTAATAAATCAAAAATAATATTAATATTAATATTAATATTAATATTAATATTAATATTAAATTTAAAAAATGTTTTATTTTATTTTATGGGTTATAAATGTTGTAAAGTCAATAAAGTCTACCTTGAGCATTTCATTTCTCAAATTCAAGATTTCTTGCTCCAAAACACCAGCATGAGAACCCTATGAATAAAAAAGTTCACCACATTCTAATTATAACCGTAAAAATAAATAAATAAATAAATAAAAATTCACCTCAAGTTTCTTGCGCAGTTCTTCAATCTCAATTTGTTGTCGTTTCAGTAACGCAGCATCTGTTAGAATCTAGAGAGAAATTTAAAAAAGGAAAGAAAAAAAAAGTTAACTCCAATTACTAGAATCAAGAAAGTCAAAGAAAGTCAAAGTTATGAATAATGTATACCTCGTTTACTTGAACACAATTGGTAATACGTTTTGCTCTACTTGCAAACTGCAGGGTTCCCTTTGTTTCCTCTATATGAACCTATATGTAGTTACATACAAATTAAATAAAAAATAATTAATATTAATTATTTAGTTATTTTTGGTGAATTTGAGTAGTATACCTCTTCTGGTGCAAGTGTACAGATTATTGAAGTTTTTGCATTGCCACCAAGTGCATTTTGTAGGATACGTGTGAGCTTGCTATCACGATACGGAATATGTCCCCTGCAAAAAAAATAAAAAAATAAATATATAAATCACCTTTTCGATTATATAATTTAGTTAGTTAATTATTAATAATTGTTAAATAGATTTAGTAAATACCTTTGTTTTGCACCATCACTCAATTTATTAATCACATTTCCAAGAATCATTAAACTTTTGTTGATGTGTTTTCCTTCTTTTAATCGAACGCCACCAGCTCCAGTTTTCGCTATCCGTTCAGATCCAGCTAAATCAACCAAATTCTAGTTTAAGATAATTAAAAAAAACATTATTTAATCTTCTATTATATCATTTTTTAAAATTTAATAATAAAATTAAAAGGTAACAAACATACCAAGACAGAAACACGAATAACATCATCCTCATAATCAGTAGAGCCTAAGTCTTTCCCCTTGCTCTCAATCACCTGAAAAGTAACACTATATATAAGAAACAGACTAAATTACAAAACAGTCCCTCAAATTTTTTTATTGCACACATAGTCCCTAATCTTTGAATTTGAGACATCAGCGACCTTAAAAACTTAATGTGACATACCATGCGAAAGATAGTGTGGGATCTACTGCTTCTAACATTCATATTAGTTTCACCGAAGTGCCTGTTAACTGCCAAAAAAAAAAGAAAAAAAAGAATCAGATATACGTACATATAATATATATACATATATACTAGTTCCAAACCTTCTCCCATTTCAATGAGCTTCAGTACTTGCTCAGCACTATTAACAATCTCTTCCCTAAGGCCCGCAACAAATATTCCACGCTAAAATTAAAAAATAAAAATTAATATTATTCAGTAAAAATAATTTTTTTAAAAAAAATGTGTTATATACATCACAAATACCTCCAAACTTTCATGAATCTGAAGTTTCTGATTCTCAACAGCAAAAAGATCATTAATTTCTTCATTATATATCTCCATGTACGACACTCGAATCAGAAACTCTCTATCACTTGACTGCAAAAAAGAATAAATTACAGATTTCATCCCTAGATTTGTTTTTATTACACAAATAGTCCCTAATAAGTACAAAATTATAAAAAACATACACACCATGTTAGTCTTGCTAAAAACATCTTTAACAGCCCGATGAATAATTCCAGGATCATTTTCAGACCCGTTCATAGTAAATGTTTTTCCACTACTTGTTTGCCCATATGCAAATGCAGTACCTACACAATTAGCAAATAATTTTAAGATTATGAATTAAATTAAAGTAATTAAATTAAACAATTACCATTAAATCCGTCAACAACAGCATGAATGATGTCCTTAGTAAGGAGGTCATAAACGCTAGAATTAGAGCAATCTTGATCGAAAACATGATCTACACAATTAATAAAATACGAAATTAAAAGAATTTTATACAAATAGAAGATTACAAATGTTTAGGGTTTCAATTTACGTACCGAAAGTGTAAGAAAGAGAAGGGGGAAGTGGGGTTCCGACTAGAGATCTGTGCAGAGAAATACGGTTGTCATCAACCTTCCAATAACTGCCATGATTTGAATTGGAATCATCTTCTGATTTCACTGGGGGCCTCACTCGAACAGCTACACAGATTTTCTCCATATTTATGTGTTGATTTGATGATTTTTGTCTGCAAAATTAGTTTTTGAATAATTAGATGTGGTTATGAAATTAGAATCGTATAAAACTGTTTGTTATTGTGAAAATTTCAGAATGTTTGTTTTTGCGAATCAAAATTTTTGTCGACCGTTAAAAGGATCTGAAGTTCAATTTTTTAAATATTTAGGGTTTTTTTTTTGTTGCCAAAATTGAACTATATTTCGGTCCCTAAATTTGTTAAAGATTGAACTTTTACTTATAAAATTGTCAAAAATTAAACTTCTGTTCCTAAATTTTTTGATGAGCAAGAAATTTTTGGTACCCAGTATTATCAAATTTGAGATCTTTAACTAACTTTCTTGATAATCTTCCGTAAAAAAATAAAAAAAAACTTAATGGAATGTGTTTTTAAGTCATAAATTTAACAGTCAAAGTATAATTCATTAGATTGTCTCAGAAACCAGAAAAATACATATAGATTAAAATAATAACTACACCATATCACGATTTGTAATTTTTACTTTACAAGATTTACCATTTACTAAAACAACGATCTGTATAAAAACAAGATTCTCCATCGTCAATGTACCAAAAATTCGAAAAACAACAAAGACAAGAGTTGTTCATCAGCAAGAACACA
The DNA here is from genome assembly GCA_963853835.1 of Calendula officinalis. Lineage (NCBI taxonomy): Eukaryota > Viridiplantae > Streptophyta > Magnoliopsida > Asterales > Asteraceae > Calendula > Calendula officinalis. The sequence continues at coordinate 84,999,727 of OY970823.1, forward strand.
CAAAAAAAATTCAATTTTAGAAACAAATTAAAAAAAAATCACTACACTTTGAGAAACAAATTAGAAAAGAAAATAGAAATCTGAACATAAAATTGAACCAATAGCAGGTCACAAACAACTAAATGGAACCAAAATCAATTTTAACTTCAGATCGAACCAACAGGTTGCAGATCGAACACAAATTCGAACAGGGCGATGAACTTACCTGATGTGCAGCGGTGGTGTTGAACTGAAGGCGGCGACGGCGTTGGGGAAGATTCCGGCGACTGGCGTAGGCTGTGGAACAACAGAACGAGAGAGAAAGGGGGGTGTTTGGGAAAGAGATTGTAAAGATTTGAAATTGAGAAGAGGGAATTGGGACTTTATTGGGCCGTTGAAATGGTTTAAATAAACATCGGATAATTTGATTAGGAAAGTGGTTGAATAATTAAAAAAAAAAGTTTGTTGCCTATTCAACTCATAAAAATACATGCTTCATTAAAGACAATTTTCAATAAAAAGTAAGATATTACGGTTTTGTTAATGACAGTTAGTTTTTAAAATGTCTTTAAAAAATATTGCATATTTTATCTTCTTATTGACAAATAAGAGTTTTTTATGGCACAAAATAATTAGACACTAGTAAAAGAACAGTTAACCTTTATCAATTGTTTGAGATTATGGATCTTATAATAGTATTATATTTTAGGATTCTAAAAGGTTCGTTTTGGCTTTCGTCATATCTCGCTAATATTTGAGGATTGACCATGGCACAACGTCATGGTCCAAGACTTGGGCGTAAGACTTGCATATACTGAGATCCAACTTGGCACATATTTATCCGTAATAAGTTTTTTTTAGACGAATTAAGACAACTGAGCTACATGAGCCAAATATATATAGTTTATTCGTTTGAATATGTCAAACAAAGAAAAAAATCGATGAACCATATATCTTTGTTCATCTTTGTTTATATAATCATATATATAATTATTATTTGTGTACAAAATTATCATTTACGTAACGTCTTAGGAAACGTCATGACCTCGTCATAGTTTCACCATTACTTCTTAAACTTGAACTTAATCATATCGCCATATTATTTAAAAAACTTGTAAGTAAACTACGATTATATTTATCAAAGGGTCTTTGGCCTAACGGTATAGTGTTTGTCCCACAACTTTGAGGTTAGGGGTTCAAGTCCTGATAGCGGTGAGGTTTATTCTTCATAGGTTGAGGGTTCGAGGAAGACATATTGTTCCTAGTTGATGTTACTGTTTAGGTTCGAACTACTAACTTACTAATTTGCGGTTAAAAAATAAACGATTATATTTTTACAGTTTCCCATATGTTTAAAAAAACTGTTTAGGACCCGTGCGCCACCGTGAGTGCCATCTCGTCGACGACTCAACGGTGGCGGTCAACTCCGTCCGTGTCGCCGCCGCTCAGATGACATTTGTCAACGATCTCGCTACCAATTATGTTTTTATCTCAAACGGGTCAAGTAACTCAATTAAAAGAAAACAACATGTTTTAACCTATATTTAGGTCGTTTAGCAAATTAGGGTTTGAATTCAGATGATGCACACTTGTGTAATTCTCATGTGTTAATTGATGATACTGGAAATATTAGAAGTACCTTCCAGAAGATGCACTTGTAAGGATTTTTGTTTATGGAGAGCAAACCAAATCTAAATGATTTTTAGTGACAGTTTCCAAATTAAGTAAAAGATTTTTTCTTGATATTTGAAGGTTTGATGTGGATGTTCCTAAACTTAGTTAAATAGGCCATCTACTACCCTAAACTATTAAAGGTGTATTATGGTATCTGAACTTGCCAATATGGTCAATTTACTACCTGACTCACTAATCTGGTCCTGAATTCTCTGGCCATTTACTTCTAATTTTAATATATTGAGATGGACTTACATTTTTTTTAGTTTGTCAAAAAGTTATAAGAGAACTAAATTATGTATGAAAACAAGACTAAATTAATGACTCTGGGTAGTAAATTGACCAGCTTGGCAAGTTCAATGTACCATGATGCACCTTTAATAGTTCAGAGCAGTAAATGTCTAGTCAACCAAGTTCAGGGCACTAAAATGCATGTTTGGTTTTCTAAGAATCAAATGAAAAATGTGAATTATCTTCAGTATGTACATCAATTGACATATTAAACAATGTATTTTGCAGATAAATCGTCCACTGGAATTGTGATTGCAGATGTAGATTTTTCATTGATTGAATCAGTGAGAACAAAGATGCCAATTTCTCAGATAAAAATCCAAGTTTTTCCACCATTTTATACGCATGAATTTGTTATAAAGTTTGATTTATTTTTATTCAGCACCGAAAGCCCGCTGAGTTCTGGAAACAAGCCTCCATGTGAATTCTGTTACCTTTTTGGTATCGTCGTTTTATATTTTCAAAAAAAAGTTACGATTATATTCTCCTTAGAATTTGCTCGTGAGAAACTAGTTTGTGTTTTGCTGTAAAGTTAAAACAAACACTTGAATTTCAATTCAATTTATTTTAGGTATTTTGTATCTTATTTCTTCGATTAATACTTGTAATTTTTTATTTTTCTTTATTAAGGTTAGACATTTAAAATTACTTATGTTACTATACTTTTAAACAAGTATATGTATATCAACTATCTACATATTTCGAACTAATATTCTTGTATTTATTGCTGTATTTTTCCATTCGAGGACCAACATAAACGCTCGTTGGCGTAAAAAATCATCGGTGCAAATGGTTTCAGAAATATAGACTACCATGTAAAAAGTAGGCAACAATTTTAGAAAATACTAGAAAAAAAAAGTAATAGAGAATAATTGTTATTTAAGACCGGTCTCAACCATTATACAAATGCCAAATCAACGTCACATCAGCTTATACTCTAACCGACATTAAACTGACATACACATGCTAACAGTATCCTTTCCCTCTAGTTTTTTGAGACCACAATTACAAAATACACATACACAAAATACTCATTTGGGCCTCACCTCACCAACCGATCTCTCCCTCCATCTCGTACTCAAACTGCAGTTACAACCTGACGGCGCCCAACCGACGGGGCGTGCCAAGGGTGGGCAACAAAAAAAAATTTGAATAGCTACAGGTAAATTCCGTAGCAAAAAGTTAATTTCCCGTAGCAAAAAGTTGATTTTCCGTAGCTAATCAGGAATAGCTACGGAATTCAACAAAATTCCGTAACAAATTTCTTCCTCGCAAATGAGTCACGTCGTAATTTGTCGCAATTTTCTGTAGTTATACCGAATTTTTCTTATAGTTGTACCATCGGTTTGGGAAAATCACTCATCTTACGGAATAGTTAGCACCCATCTAACCATGTTTTCTGATTTTATAAATTGGAAAATGCAATCACATTGGAAAATACTTCCCAAATTTTCAACACTTCACTAAGGTACAAAAATCATCTTAAATTCTAATTCTAGAAGCAATTTGACTCCTTGTGGAATAAATATCTCCGAATATTAATTCTGATTGTTGATAATGATGTATGTACCCAAATACTGCATGATAAATCCGACATCAAAGATATTTATATAATTATGTTATACATTTCTACAAAATAGAAAATACAATCTTAATAATTGAAAAATTGAAATACGATGGAAAATCATGAAGAAACCACCACAATCGCCACCGTACCCATGACGGCTAAAGTTAGTCCGGCAGCCAAAAAGACACTTCTAATCTTGAGTTGCATCTTGTTATCCATCGGAAACTGCGGCGGCCCATTAATCATGCGGCTCTACTTCATCCACGGCGGCAACCGCGTCTGGCTGTCGTCGTTCCTGGAAACCGCCGGTTGGCCGGTCATAATCATCGTCCTCATAATTCTCTACTTCCGCCGCCGTGCACAAGCAACCGGAAACAACAAACCCACAACGTTCATCTACATGCGTCCACGGCTGTTCTCCGCGGCGGCGTTCATCGGTTTCCTCACCGGTTTGGACGACTACCTCTACGCTTACGGCGTCGCCCGCCTCCCCATCTCCACCTCCGCCCTGATCCTGACCCCACATCTTGCTTTCGTGGCGGTCTTTGCTTACCTGCTCGTGAAGCAGAAGTTCACGGCGTATTCTATCAACGCGGTGGTGCTTTTGACGGTTGGGGCGGCGGTGCTGGCGTTGCATACGAGCGGTGACCGGCCGGAAGGAGAGAGTAGGAAGGAGTATTTGATGGGGTTTGTGATGACGGTGGCGGCGGCGTTGTTGTACGGATTTGTGTTGCCGTTGGTAGAACTAACGTACAATAAAGCAAAGCAGGAGATTACGTATACATTGGTGGTGGAGGTACACGTAATTATGTGTTTCTTTGCTACACTATTTTGTACGGTTGGGATGATCTTTAACAACGACTTCAAGGTGCAACTCAATACCACACTTTTTATTCGCTCCTTTACGTACCTAACCAGATAACATAACATTAAGATATACTCCGATTTAATTTGTATAGGGAATTCTTATTCGATAACTTTTATTCGTATAAAATAACTCGATCTATATCAAAAGATAATTACTTCATCTACAAATGATGAGTAACATTTTGGTATACACAGTTTTTGACAAACTATTTTTCTTGTGGGGACAAACCTTTTTTGAAATGTAATATCGGTTAGGGGTGTTTAAAACAGGGTATCCGCATTTTTGGATACCTGAAATTCGGGTACCCGGATTTTCGGATAATGATTTTTACTACTCGCATTTGGTACCCGGATTTCGGATACTCGGATTTCGGGTACCCGTAATTTCGGGTACCCGAAATCCGGGTATCCGGTATCCCAAAAAAACAAAATATTAATATGTTTTTCGAATATTTCGAGTATTTTTTCGGATATTTCGGATATTTTTCAGATATTTCGGGTACTTTTAAAATATTTTAGGTATTTTTGGATATTTTGGGTATTTCTCAAATATTTTGGGTATTTTTTGTATATATTTTTATTTTCGGGTAATTTTTCGGGTATCGGGTATTCGGAAATCTTGAAAAACACAACCCGTATTTGGTACCCGGAATTCGGATACCCGGATTTTCAGATATCGGGTAATTTTCGGATACCCGATTTTTCGGAATTTTTGAACACCCCTAACATCGGTGGTTTGTCCATCTTTTTGGCAGTTTATGGAGGTGAGTGGTTTTGTTGTGTTATTATCGGGTAGAGAAACAAGTTTTGTGACCGTTTCTTTTGTAAAAAATAATAATGAACATTTCTTTTGTATTTATTGATTAGGGAAATATAGTTTATCTTTTTATGAAACTTCAGAATTTACTGAATAACATGTATGCTCTTTACAGGTGATTCCAAGGGAGGCAAAAGATTTTGAATTAGGACAAACGAAATATTATACTATATTGTGTTTTAGTGCCTTAATTTGGCAATGTTTCTTCTTGGGAGTAATAGGAGTGATCTTTTGTGCATCATCGTTGTTATCAGGGATCATAATAGCTGTTCTTCTTCCAATAACAGAGATATTAGCTGTTATTTTTTATAAAGAGAAATTTCCACCTGAGAAAGGTGTTGCACTTGTTTTGTCTTTATGGGGATTTGCTTCTTACTTCTACGGGGAATATAAGCTCGCGAAAACATTGAAGAATGGTGTGCAAGCTTCTCGACAATCAACGGAGCTAGCTCGAGCCAATTACTTATCAGTATAATCGTAGGCCTTGTACACTTTTACTTGATTTAGAATTTGCATTTTAAAGTAACTAAGATATTTATCACCTTACACTACTACAAACAGGGTAATAAAACCTAATCTCATTAGTTGGAATACCCAAAGTTCTATAGACCAATTCGTAGCACCTTAATTATTTTCTATTTTTAAAAGTGTATTTCGGTTATAAGGGCTTCTCTGGGTGGCAGAGTTTATGCTCGTGATATACATGACTTAACTGTTATCGTAACCATTTGAATTTGAAAAAACAAACAACACCTAAGTTACTTTTGGGGTTATAGTGTAGCCCGTTTGAATTGGGTATATCTTAGTTACTTTTGGCGTGAAAGATCCTCACATTAATTTAAATCCAACAACGATCAACAGATTATAATATTTTACTTTGAATTTTATTTTATTTTAAAATTCCAGCTAACACAGACTTCGTCTGGTTACCTTAGATTGGGTATACAAACTTTTAACATGTTACATATTTTTAACTAGAGTATACCAGCACGATCCTGCACGGACTTCCATATAACGCTAAAAATATTGTTTAACGTATAGTTATATATACAATCTGTCAACTCAAAAACTATGTGGTTACAATAAGAATATAATTTGTTATTTTGGAAATTCATGCGTGTTAGTTAAAACTAACTTTATACAGGAAACTGTGAACGATATTGTACTATTGTAGTGTTTGCAGAAGATGATTGGTAATGACAAGAAAATAAAATAGATAGACTAGCATATAATAATAACTTACATAAAGTTTGTCCCGTTTGTTATCAGAGTTAATTTTCACACTACAAATTTTAATGTCTACATTATATGTACATTATTTCTGTAGTTGGTCTGAGGCACTGTGTTTATACTCATGTGGGCTGCAGGTCGTGAGTTCGAATCCCTCTGAGAGCGTTGTATTTGCGTAATTTAATTCATACCTCACACGGACACATATGAGGAATTTTCCTTGGAAATTCCTTTGGGGGCTGGGTTTGCCCGCTTATGCGGAGCTCGAACTCGGGGTGCTCGTTGAAAAATTACGAATAGGCTTCCGTTATTTCATTTGCCGTTTCCAAAAAAATTCAGTAGATTATACAACTAGATAAAGCATTCATGGTAGTAAATGAATTTTTAACATATGATATAAAAACTAAAAATCTATCATTTTTTTTGTTAACCTTAAACATACCCACCACGTCGTCGTTTTGATTGACCAGTCCCAAATACCAAAATCCACACTGCAAGAGATAAGGCAGAACACCCAATACAAAATCCACATCTCCATTTTCTCCCAATCCAAAGACCAAACGAAGATGGAAGCCACCCTGTCCTTCTCGCCACCGTCTTCCACCGCCGTATCCCTAAAATCCCATTTCCACAACCCCCTTCTCCACCATCCCACCACCACCGTCCACCGTAAACCCAACCGATTCCCCCTCACAATCCGCTCCGCAATCAGCCGTACAAAAAAGGAAGAAACCATAGAAACAGTCAAGCAACAGCTCGAAGACTGCCACCTCATCGCCGGAATCAAATACAAAGGCTTCACCGTCCAACAATTTCAACAGCTCCGTACAACCTTCCCGGAATCCACCAAACTCATAGTCGCTAAAAACACATTAGTCCTGAAAGCAATCGAAGGCACAAAATGGGAAGCGTTGAAACCCTGTATGAAGGGAATGAACGCGTGGCTGTTTGTTCACAGTGAGGAGATTCCGGCGGCTATCAAACCCTACCGGACTTTTCAAAAAGAGAAGAAATTGGAAGACAACGATTTCTCTGGGGCGGTTTTTGAAGGGAAATATTACGCGCCGGAGGAATTTAAGGCGTTGGAAACTATGCCGACGAGAGCTGAGGTGTACGCGAAATTGTTGGGTTCTTTGAAAGGTCCGGCGACGTCGGTGGTCGGAACATTACAAGCTCCGGCGAGAAATTTGGTTATGACTTTGAAGGCGTATGTGAAGAAATTGGAAGAAGAGAGTGGTGCAGGGCAATGAGGAAATGTTTCACAATTGTAAGTTATTTTTGTGCAATTTTATGAATTAAAGCTGAATTTCAGGGTTATTATGTAGAATTTTGTAAAATTTTAATGCTACATTGCTAAATTAAAATGTTGAAATTTACACTTTCAAGATTTCTGTTATGTCCATTATGTTGCATATATATTGTTGAACATTTTGGTGATCTGTGTTATAAAGACTAGTCATGTGATATAACTATAAGAATTGAGATATAATCATATTGTTGAACAATTTTGTGTTGTTAGTTTAAAGTTTAAATTGGTTTAATGATATAATATTTGCGATATAAGTATATTGTTGTTTACTAAAAATTGGATTTGTAATTTTTAATATAATAGAATGAAGATGTAACTCATGTAAGCGTATGGTTCGTTGTTGATTTTAGATCAGAGTTACATTTTAAATGTGCCTTGCATTGTTAGCTATTAGCTAATAATAAGAGTTTCATCTTTTAGTCTAGATTGATCTTTAAATTTAAACAAAATGGGACTCCTAAGTTGATTGTGTAATGTAATTGTGTAAACTCATCTTATGATATCTCCAAAAAAACTTGGAATTTTGAGCAATTTTGTGTCTTACTGTTAAATGAAAAGTGGGATATAACCAAATTCTTGATCTCTGTTTTTTCTTATGAAAATGGGCACTTCGTGTCATGCTATATTTAGGGCTTTTTTGGTTTTAGGTTTAGAAATGGAAGAATGGAATGATAGTGAAATAAATTGTTATGCCTTCTACTCTGCTAGGCAAAACATCTACTTAATTAAGAGCTTTCTTTAGTTGAAATATTGAATCATCACTAAACAATGCAATTTAGTGTCCTTTAAGATCGTTTTATGGGCCTCTGCTAATATGATTTAAATTAGATTCAGAGATATTCTAATTGTTAATTGTTACCTCTAACACTATCTTTTTTTTTTTTCGCGAGTCAAAATCTGCTTTCTTAATATTGAGCTAGTGAGCATGCAAGTATTTAACCTTATACCTTATAACTTGGATAATTATTAGAGATGCATCTTTGTTGTTGTTTAGTGAACCATAAAAGAGCATAGTGATCATTTGATTTGTGATCGATTTGAAGTTTTAATGATTATTTTTGGTTTAGGAGACATTGTTAATAAACTAAATATAACCTCTTTCAAACCACATCTGGATAATTATTATGTAATGATATTAATCTTATTTTGGGAATCAATGAAAAATTGCAACATCATTTCGAAATAAAAAACAATTTGGTGCGCAATTTTTCAAATTTTTTTCAAACTAGCATATTTAAGTTGCTAAATTTGGTGAGTTGGTGATTGGAAATAAAATGTGTTGTATAAGAAGTTTGGGAGAAGATTTAACGAAAATTGGAACTTAAGGGGATCAAATGTCATTTAAGCAGATTGGAATTAGGTTTGTGCGTGTTAGTATCATCCTAATTACCATAAATCACTTGGCAATTAGTAAATTATGTCACACAATCGGTATCCTAATACAAATGTTTAAGTCATTATGTGCATGTTTAAGTTGTGGGTAAACATGGTAGGCAAAAACAAACAGTAATCTTGATGAACTTGTAATAAATCGATCATATGTGAATGTTACAATACTTCATGCTACGCTACAAGGGATTACAAAACTCCAATACGTGATTTAACTCAACAATAAAATTAAGCTTCTTGTAAACCAAACCAAATCGAATTAGAAAGATTTGGGTTGCAATGGTCAATGTATGACTTCCAATGCATGAGGTACAAGTCAACACAGCATCATCAGCCCAAAGAAACCTCTTCCATTTGATGACCATTCCTCTCTTTTTCTAAACTATTATTCATAATCTTTAATTCATCACTAGACTTCACATGCTTTGTTTCTTCAACAGATTTTTCCTGCACAAATATCAAAACTTGTACCACTTGCAAAGGGTAAAAATGGAATTAAACTTGAAACCTATTTGTTAAATGATGCAAGAACAAACCTTGTTCTTGTCAAGCCACCCAAATATACTAATTCTTCTTGTAGGTATATCTTCTTGACTAGTCAAAGGATCTTCATTCCTTGATCTAAAAATATTAATTATTTAAATAATAAGATTAACATTATATCATGTTGTACAATACAAATATGAGAATTTGGTCCCATGAAAATTGCAACTTTTTTTTTATCTGACAAGAAAAATCACTATTAGTCTAACTCTAAAAAACAATATGTAAATATCTGCTTTTAGATTGAAATAAAATAATAATAAGAGTAAATTACATGGATGGTCCTTTAATTTATAGCAAGTTTCACCAATGGTCCTTTAGTTTCAAAAAGTACACTGATGGTCCTTAATTCTGAAAGGTTTTTCACCGATGGTCCTTTACACCAACTGACGTTAATTTATTTTGTTAACTCAACCCATGTGCAATGCACGTGAGGGTAAAAAAGTCATTTTTCATTTATTTTCTTTTTATTCTTAAACTAAAAACTTTTATTTAAGATAAAAAAATTAATTTAAGAATGAAAAGAAATTAAAAATGGCTTTTTTACCCTCACGTGCATTGCACATGGGTTGAGTTAACATAATAAATTAACGTCAACGTCAGTTAGTGTAAAGGACCATCGGTGAAAAACCTTTCAGAATTAAGGACCATCAGTGTACTTTTTGAAACTAAAGGACCATTAGTGAAATTTGCTATAAACTTCAAGGACCATCCGTCTAATTTACTCTAAAAATAAATAAATAAAAAATGTTGGAAAGTAGGTACCTAGGAGAAGGTTGTGCTTTATGTTGACCAGATTGGTATTGTAAAGTAGCTTCCAGCATTGATTCTGCCATAACAAGTCTCTCTTGCATTTCACCAAGTGAACCACTTGCTGCTTCATATTTTTCCTGAAATTTTAAAATTAAATATCCTGATATTAAATTCTCATTAATTATTTTTTTATTTAAAAATTAAAATATTACCTGAAGCACTTGAGCAGCATATCTTTGTGCTGCAGCATCTTGCTCAGCATATACGCGTGCATCTTCGGTTACCCTTTGTTCTTGCTCTACTCTCATCAAAACCTTTTAAATAATATATAATAAATAATAAATAATAGAAACTATTAAACAATTAAACACGTGTTTACTGTATGTATATATGGATCATAAACTAAAACCTGAAGCATTGCATTCTCTTGTTCCTGTTTGCAATCTAGGGCTTGCTGTAACTCACCAACTTCTCGTTCTAATTCTTCTACCTAAATTATTATCTAATGTTTTAATAACGGCTCAAATAATTAAAATAAAATAATTAAGTGAAAAAGTAACAAAAATAAAGCAGAAAGTTTATACCTTTGCAGTTAATTGTCTACGGTTATCCTGTTTGACCATCTCCATTAAGGCAGTTTCCAACTCCTCAGCTCTAAAAATTAAGACAAATAATTATAATTATTAGATCTTACATTATGAGAAATATTTGTGAAAGTTGCATAAAGTCTATTTTTAGTGCATATAAACTCTTAAATTGTTTCTTTAAAAGCTTTTAGATTACTATTGTTATAACGTTGTTTTTAAAATCATTATTATTAATAATGAAATTAAAAATTAAATTTTTTTGTAATTACAATGAATATAAATAATTAACCTGAGTGTTGAAGAACGTTTTTCCTCCAGTATCATGCACAATTCGTTCTTCAACCACAAGACCTGCAAAATTTGTAAACAAAAGAATCTTTGAATATTTATATGCTTAACATGATAGCCTTATAATAATAGTTGAGGTTAATTGTGTTTCAGTCATCAAACTTTCACCGAGTTGGCGTTTTAACCCTTGAAACTTTTCTTGCAATGATTTTATTCTACGTTTTGGTTGACTTAATGTTTTAACCTCTTCTTTTGACATGTTAACCGGTTATTATGTGTTGAGGTGTAACTTTTCTTAGGGTTAAATATGGTTTAACTTTTAAACTTCACATATTTGACATTTTGACAATTTTAACCTTCAAAACCTTTTTTAGGGTTAAATATGGTTCAAATCTTTCAATTTTCATCTACTTGGCAATTTAATCTCAATTTAGCATGTCAGAATGGCTTGTTTATCAAGATTAAAACATAATTAATCCTAATAATGAAAAGAAAAATAGTGATTTAAGAAAATATAACCTGTTCTTGAAGATCTGGAACAGAATCGATCTCAACATCCCCTGATACACCAATATAAACATCATTTTCATTAGAAGACTCGGAATTAATTCGTGATAATACTCCATTATCGCCTGTTTGACCCGTTTGACCCATTTTATTTTGTTTTAACATGCAAAGACCCTTTGATCTTTCCTCAAGTGCAGCTTTTACAGCTGGTCTGTGTTTATCTCTGAGAATTTGTAATCTTGACTCGTTTACATTATGATAACCCATGCAAGCGGTCAACACGAGTTGACTACTGTCAAAGGTTGACCCGGCTAATGACTGCAGTAATGTGATTGCATCTCCAGCATCTTTTGTTGTCACTAATGCGGGCCCTACAAAGAACGGGTATTTTTTATGGGTCGGATTGACCCGTTTGAAAAACGGGTTGAAATTGACAGAAAAGACAAAGAAAGACAGGTACCGTACAACTCCATTAAAGCAAGGGCTGTTCGAAACAACATAACACGATTTCCTTGAAATAAAAGCACATCCCAAACTCTAAGAACTGGAGACAAAAGAAACCGACAAATAATCAGAATATTATAATAATAAATATTATTTTTTTATATTTAAGAGAAATTGCCAATAAAGATAATTAAAGATCCTAACTTTGACAGTGTGGGGTGCCAAAAACTTTCCTTGCTCATCAAAAGAAGTGAAAGATTAAAATTTTAACAAATTTAGGAGGTGAGTTTAATTTTTGACAAATTAAGGGACCCAAATGTAACTCAAATATGACAAAGTTTATGATAAATAAATATGAAATTTGGATATTAGAAACTAACCACTTTCCCAAGGAAGCATATTCATAAATATTGAAAGGAACCATGGCCCTGATACCCATGCTACTTGCACTCCAAGGTAATCCAGATGATTAACTGCAACAAGTGACACATCAGCAAGAGAACCAATCTAATTTAATTTTTTTAAATGTGATTAAAAAGATTAAAAACAAACCCAATTTGGGAAACCTCTCACGCACCAACTCCTCAAACACAAGTTGATCAACCTGAAAATATATATTATTAATAATTACACGATTTTATTTAATTTAGTAAAGTTTTAATCACAGTTACCTGAGACTCTATCATTTCTTCTGAATAATATCCCTCGAAATAATCATCAAGAATTCCCATTAAAGCCCTGATATCAAGTTACAATATCAAATTCAGCAAAATACATAAATATGTGATTGTGATGAACCCTAAACTCACCAAAAGGCATTTTCTTCAGGCATCAGCAGAAGTAACAATCCAGCAAAGAAATTCATGGCCTACATAAAAAAAATAAAACATAATAATAATAGTAATAATAATAGTAATAATAATAATAATAATAATAATAATTTTAATTTTAATAATAATCATAATATAGAAGGAAATATGCACCTGACAGTAGCCAACAGAGGGTTTATGTCTAGCATATGCAGTGAGTAAACGTCTCAAAGCATTTCTACCATCATCATCCAATGCAGGATGACCTGGAAAGGTTCTTGGCAAATCCTGCATATATACAAAATATGTATATAAATAAATAATTAAATAATATATATACATAATTAAAAGTAAGCATAATAAAAAATGAAAAACCTAGTTTACATTATCACCTTCTCAATTTGCACTTTCCATTTTTCGGGTAAGCATACAGATTCAGTAGTTGAAGTCTCATTCTTTGTATCGGAATCTAAAAGATTTTTATAATAATTTTCAATTCGACGTGTTTTTACACCCACAAAAGCTTGCCATAGCTGCAATAAGTGATGAATTATAAGTAAATCCAAAAAAATTATTAAAAAAACAAATTAATTTCAAAGCAAAGGTGTCAAAACTTACACAAGTTGAAGTTTTAATGCGTAAAAGCTCCTCAAAAAATTAAAAAAGAAAAAAAACATAATTTTTGTGATCATATGTGACACACACACACTAACTATCTAGAAAAGAGTCGGAATTTTTTGGGGCAATAATTGTGTCGGTCAACGGGTCGACCCAACCCAATCTGTTTCAAATCATACCAAAAAACTGACCCGTTACCCGACCCGCCCAATGCATACCTCTCCTCTAAGAGCCATTGGCACTCCCCCTTGAACAAGACATTCCAACTCTTCTTTCCATGGAATCAATGATTCCAATTCCATACTGATAGTTAAATTGTTGACCAAACCATCAATTGAGTCAACATGTTGACTTAGATCTGATTCCGATCTCTCCAAATCATAAAATTCTTCTTCACAATCTTCTTCAACGCCTGTTTTATCTCCATAATCTTCCTCAATTTGATCAAGATTAATCTTTTTCTTAACACGTGCATTCATCATATCCTCAATGGATTGAAGAGATGGTCTAATTTGAGCCCAAATTTGTGCTTGATGAATAGGGCCCGTTTCTTCTTTTTGATCGTTTTCATGACTACCTTTTTCAAGACTAAAATCGTCTTCTTGTGTGGTGTTACTTTCATCTAAAGTTAAGCCAGTTTCAGGTAATTGAGTAGATTCTGATTGTCGTTTTAGAAAGTCTTTCCATCTATCAGATCGTTCTTCCTCTTCCACCTAAATCCATGAAAAATGTATACAAATAAAATCAAAATAATTGTGCCCAAAACTAAAGTTTCCATCGAAAAATGAAAGCTAGATAACAAAAAGTACCTTGTAAATGCTTGAATATTCACGGTATCTCTGTACGTGTTGAGGTCTAACTGCAAAACCATAAGCATCTCTGTCCAATATAAAACCAAAATCAGTTCACATTCAGTAGCATCCTCAATCATGTATCAACTTTAAGGTTACAAGCAAATCACTCAACTTCAAAATCCAACAATTGATTAATTTGTGTACATGTAATATATATAATATATTGCATGTTGGAATTTATGTAGGATCATTAAGTTTTTGACATCGATTATATCCATTCTGTAGGTGTCATTTCATATGCAAAGATTTAGTGCTAGTTGAACAGTCATTAACCCTATTTTATATCTTCTTAATGTTTTCCTAATGTAAAATAATGGATCCTTTAGATCCATTAAAAGTTTTGCAAATTCAAAAGCAACCACGTTTACATCCGAAGTCAATGAGAAATTATTTTGTTGACACAAAGCTACTTCTAAATCAAATCTCAATTATAACAAAACAACAAATGAGAAGAAGAACTATTACAGACTACATTTTTGTTCTATCAATTTCTGCACCAATATCAAAATCACAAAGTTAATTCAAGTAAAACATAATCAAGGATCCAATAAATTTCATCACGAATATAAAATTTATTAATGACCTTCCATTAAACTAAAATGTCACAGCATTGAAATTCAAAATTCTCGGAGGCACATTAACATCGTTACATGATCATTATCCCAAACGAAGCAAAACAGAAAGGAACAAACAAATAATCTGATTGCAAGTGAGAATAATGCGTGAGATAGATGATAGATCCAACACAGACAGTTAAGCGGGTGAAATGCGGAGCAATGCCCTAAAAAGACGGATAGAATATGTGAGAATATACCTCTTGTGTTCTTGATTGGCAGTAGAAGGATTGAAAACTGGTGATTTGGGCTTCATTATCGGATTTGTTTGATAAAATTGATCTAGTTCCGCAGTTGAAGCACCTCGTCTCCTTGAATTGCTGCTAGAATTATGCAAGGGAGAGAGAGAGATTAAGTGACTCTACTGTCTAGTTCCGATTTCTACCAACTAAAAGTATGTGCGTGACTTATGTGTGTGTGTGTGAGAGAGAGAGAGAGAGGGAGAGAGAGAGACAGAGAGAGAGAGAGAGAGATAGAGAGAGAGAGAGAGAGAGAGAGAGAGAAGCATGGCCGGACGTCACGCGGAGAAGCCCTCACGTCGCATACGCGCTCGTCGCCATTTGTGGTAAACTTTTAATTTCATAGAAAAATGGTATTTTTTATAGAGAAATACTTGATAGATAGTATTTGTGATTACTTTATCTTGATACTCAATAATATGTTTAATCAAATTAATTATTAAATTTTGTATAATATTATTTTGATAGTAGTCATAAATAATGGATATCAACTGAAAAAAAATATATATTCCAAACTCAAACAAAAAATAATTCAATTCGAAAGCACATATACTTATAGGGTTAATAAAATTCATGGGGTGGTTTTCATTAGTTATTTTACAACTTTTTAAAGCACAAAGTTTGTTCTTAAACATTGCCCTAAGGTGCTGTTTGGTTCGCATAATGTTTCTGATGGAATTGGAATCTGGGAAGAAATTGGAATTCGTCAGGAATTGGAATCCAATTCCATAGTCTGTTTGGTTGGCATGGAAGGGGATTGAAATCAGATTCAATATTTTGTGTTGGTTGACATGAATTGGAATTAAAATTTTCTAAAATGACGAATTTACCCTTATTACTAGTAGTGGTTGGTTGGTGGTGGTGGGTGGTGGTTGTAACGACCCGAAATTTTAAGAAAAAAAATATGGAAAAAAATATGATAAATAAGGATAATTCATTTCAGAACCGTAGGAATTGGTTTCGTGTCATTTGGACATCGTATGAGGAAGTTATGGACGAAACCGGGTCGAGCCAAGGACCGAAAAGTGCAGCCCTGCTGCAATGGGAAAGTTCACGGCGTGAACTTTTGTTCACGACCGTGAAGTAGCTACAGGGAGTTGAGCATGTTGGCGCGAACTACTTCCCGACTGGTTACCGATCGCGAAGTGCCAGAGACGCGAAGTTCGCGTCGCGAACTTAAGATGGCGATCGCGAACTGTTGACGAGCAGTATTAAAACGGGTTTGAGCTAGGGTTTCTTCATTTTTCCACCCAACACTTGTGCAGCCGATTTTAGAGAGAGAAGGGGTGATTTTGGTGATTCCAAGCTCAAATCTTCACCATCTTGGAGGATCTAAACATCAAAGGTAAGATATCTTGATTGTTGATGTTATCTAGCTAGTTATGAACTTTGTATGGGTAGAAATGGTGGTTTGGGGAACCATCCATGTTATCTTTGGGGAAGATGACTAATTATGGGTGTAGAACACTCATTGTAAGCTTGTAATCAATGTGTACAAGTTGGATCTGAGTTTATGATGGAAATCTTGAACTAGGGTTTGAGATTTCACCAAGTTGGATGAACTTGGTGGTTAAGAATGTTGTTATGGGTTTATTGGTAACTAGTTATGGATAATAACTAGATTTTATGATGATATGGATGATAGGTCAAGAAGGCCTATAGATTGGTGATATCTCACAAGTTGGAAAGCAAGGATTCGTGTTGTTGGACACGATTTGGAGTTAGCTTGGCTAAGGTGAGTACATGAGACTTTTACTGGGTACATAGCAAATGATTTTGAATACTATGATGTTTTAAGAGTCTTTATTAATAAACATTTTTAATAAAGATATGATTGACATGATGAGAAAATGCTAGTAATAGACTATTTTAGTATGTCTAAATGATTGATGATTTTGAAAGAGATTATGATTATGAAAAGTAATTAATGAGTTTTTATAAATAAGATGTATGAATAAAGATAATGATTTGAAAGAGCTTGATAATCGATTTATTAATAATATGTATTAATAAAGCTTGAGACAATGATTCTAAAGTAATGAGTATCGATTAGTATATTATACTAATAAAAGTAGATATTGAAATACTAAGAGGATAAGTAATAAGTGACTAGTAATAAACATGTATTCTAGTCAAAGAAGAGTCGAAGTAACATGATTTTGATAAAAGATAGATATGTTTTAAATTAGCAAAGGACTTGGTAAAGTCAAGATTTAAAATGAAATAATAAAGAGAATAGCATGATAAATTAGAATAAATGTATTCTAATAAGTGATGAAAGGAGCTGATGCTCATATTTGATGAAAGGAGCTGAGGCTCATATGTGAAATGAAAAATCCGGAATAAGACCGCCCAGAAATGGGGGAGCATGAGACGTCTACTTGGGGTGGTACCTCCCTGCGCAAAGAGTAGAATGTCACAGTTTACGACACTCAATGATGAGTGAGTATGACGACCCGGGAACGGGGAGAGCTTATGAATCTCGGTAAGATGGGGGTTCCCAATTACCTTGATAGTTTACCTATGACGTCCCATATCGGGAGAGTTGGCTTCGGAGAGGTCCGTCGCATATGTGATAATGAAAGTGTAAGTTTGGAGATAACTTACAAGTATGTGATTAGATGACGAGTAAGCTTACGGTAAGCTTATTAGTTTATACGGTTAAATGAATGGAAGATGAATATTGAATTAATAAGAAATGATAAGGATAAGTATTTTTAATGTTATAAATAATATTTTATAAATCTTTTGAGAACGGGTCGAAAACCCATGTATCTCACGAGACTATTTTGTCTCACGTACTACTTGTTTTTGGCTATGTACTCAGGTTCAGGATCGATGGATTAGAGGGTCGCGTTAGAAGTGGCCTAGTGTTGATCAGTTCGGGAGCTCGTAGGTAGTTCTCGTTTATCCTATGGTTATGATATTATTTTTGTAACACCGGATTTTATAACTCTGATAAATGTTTTATTGGTTTTTGTTAAACCGTATTTTGGGAACATTGGACATTGTATTATTTTTATTTAAAAATATGTTTAAAAGGTGTTTTGAAAAACGAGGTGTTACAACTTGGTATCAGAGCTATAGTTTAAGTGAATTAGGTAGGTTTGACCTCCCTAGTCTTAAGCTATGCTAAGTAGGACCATATGTTTTCCATAGGATGTCCTTGATCAGTCCGTTGAGACAGTAAAGTATGGGTATATTAGGGTCGATCCCTAAGTGAAAGGATAATGTTTTGGGCTATATGGGTTATGTTTGACTAATAAGTCAATCTTTGAATTTTGATGGTTTATTATGTTGATATAGAAAATGGTGAACCCAAGAAGTGGAGAGATTCCACGAGATCATGAGACGGATTCAAATCGAATCCCGACTCATCCCGGTAATAATGGAGAAGGTTCCGGTTTGGATGCAAATCAAACCCCGGTAACTATGGAAGCTATCCAGAAATTATTTACCCAAATAAGGGAAGTGGTGAATGAGGATGTGAACCGGATCTTGACTAACCGGTTCAATGAAGAGAAGAATGATAATTCTAAGTCCCGTGGGGGAAGTAAGTCTTCGGGTAGCAAGACCCGTACTGTGGAACCATCGACCGAGGAAAGCGATGATTCGGGGTCAGAGGAACGGGAAGGATGTACATACAAGACATTCATGACGTGCAACCCCGGTGTGTATTATGGAAGTTCGGAACCGAAGGTCACGATGCGTTGGATTCGGGAAACCGAGCAAGTGCTAGAAAGTAGCAAGTGTTTAAAGAAAGACATGGTCATTTATGCATCCCGACAGTTGAAGGATGAAGCGTTGACATGGTGGGATACCATGTATGAGACTTTGGGAAAGAAAGTGTACAAGATGTCGTGGAAGGAGTTCACGAGAAGGTTGAAGGAAAAGTTTTGTCCCGAGAGAGATCTAGAAGAGTTGCAAGAAGAGTTCATGTTCATCAAGAAGGGAAATATGTCGGTGGAAGAATACACCAAAAAGTTTACGGGATTACTTCCGTTTGTAATCAAGTCCTATCCTACGGAGCGTATGAAGGTGGTTCGGTATGCAAATGGACTACCACCGGAGTTTGAATTGGAAGTCAAGCGAGCGACCACGTTGGATGAGGCCATTAGTACCGCTCGGAGTGTTGAAAGGGTGTTTCGGCGAAGGGCACAAGAGTCGGCATCAGGAAAAGAAAAGAAGAAGTTTGATAGTAGCTTGGGATTAACAAAGAGAGAAGGATTGGGGTCGAGTTCGTCAAAGCATAGTGGTATTGGAAGTTGTCAAAGTTGTGGGAAGAATCATCATGGGGAATGTAAGGCAAATTCGGCTATATGCTTCAAGTGTGGTCGAGTAGGACACCGAGCAAAGGATTGCAAAGTAAGGAACCTCGAGGAAGTGGAATGCTACACTTGTCACGAGGTGGGACACTTTAGTAGTGCGTGCCCAAGGAAGAGGACCGACACGTCAGCATCAACCGCCAACAGGAATCGGGTGAAGGAAACCCGTGGGGCCGCTTCAGGTAATGCATTTATGAAATTTTGATAGATAATTAGAATTCAATTGCTTTTATGTCGCACAAATTGGTGCTTATGTGATATAAGTATGGAAATAATATTAGATAGAATATATGATGTGAAAAATAAGTTTGGGAGATAATCTCCCCGAGTTATTATGCGTATGGTTATGGGTTGGCGACCGGTATGACGCGGGAAATAAGAATAGAAAGGATTATGTCATTATAAATTATCGGAAGGTGAATCATAAGAATAGTAACTGTGCTCAAAGAAAGGGTAGTAGTACAGTGAAGTACTAAGTTTCGGTAAGACTGGTGAAGTATGAATGGAAAGCCATAGAAATAATGATTTTGAAAATAGAACTTTAGTGTTCGGTGGGAATCCTGATAAGTAGTGCAGATATTCAAGTCAGGATTGACGTATGCAATGGCAAGGGTGAATAGTTTGTTGTTGGTAAAGTTAAAAAAAAAAAAAAAAAAAAAAAAAAAAAAAAAAAAAACTAAAAAAATAAAAAAAATAAAATAAAAAAAAAAAATAAAAAAAATGATGAGATAGTTCAAGGTTGGGTATCGATCGGAGTCAATGGGTTGACTCATAAGGACCGTGTGAATCGGTAAGATATGGATAATTAAAAGGGTGTTAGTGGTTACCTTGGTGGTAAATGAAAGATCAGAAGATATTAATGTTGAGAAAGCATGTTTAGTAAAGGTCGATTGATAAATAAATTGGTTAGTGAATTTGTGCATACCGTGTGGTATTGGGTGTAAGTGGAAAAGTGAAAATGTGGATAGAAAATGGGGTTGATTGTGAAAGAAAATTATAGCATGATGTTAAGCGAATGAGGCATACATGAATGGTATGCAAGATGAAATGGTATTGTATGAGTCACTTTGGATTGGAGGCTTTCTGATCATTGTGACAGTTTGGGCCTTGATGGATTGGAGGCTTTCCGATCATCTCGGTGGTATAGTTAAAGTATGAACTGATGTATCAGAATTGTGAGGTTTATATCTGTCGAATGTAGAACCGTATGGTTAGTTGTTGTTATGATTTTTATGGCAAGTGAGAACTTGGATTGAAAACACGGGTAGTGTTTAAGTATAAGTAAGTGTAGGAGGTGCCTACGAGTTCATGGTTTATGAAAAAGGAATGCTTTAGGAAGCAAAGTGGTTAGAAGCCAATGAGTGGTGAAAGAGGTATAAGGGGTGGCTAGGCCACAATTGGATATGATTGAGACTCTAGAGCCGGTAATCGGGAAATTCAAGTATGGTATAAGGATGTTTGAAGGAGATTATAAAAAGGTATAAGTAATTGGATGAAAGTTAAAAAGTAATAGAAATTTGGTATTGATTCAAGTGGAAGTGGTTAATCGATTGTAGAAAATTGAAATCAGAGAAGAGAGAAACAATTGAGAAAGGAAATTTAAATATTGGAATCGGGAATGAAAAGCTTGGGAAGCGATGCCTTAGTAATAAAGAATATGTGGAATTTAGCAAGGTAAGTTGACTTATTCATAAGTCAAGGTTAGTCAACTAGTAGATTGTTGACTTTGGTAAAAATTGGATTTTTGATTTTTGTTTAAAGGAGGTTAGTCGAGGATAAGGGCATAATGTATCATGTATGTGTGTATGATAGTGGTTGATTGATTAATGGAAATAATTGTAGTCAAAGGGTGCGACTTTGACCTTTGGGCAATTCGAATGAAATTTAGAAATCGAGTATGATTGTTGTTGGACCGTGAGAGTAAGATTGATGGTTAAGGAATTGACGATTAATAGAACCACTAATGGATAAGGAAAATTTTTAAGATTTGGTTGACTTTGTGCTAAGTCAAAGATGGAACGATGTTGACAATTTGGTCAAAGCGAGGGGTTGACTATCATTTTGGTCAAATGGTTATTAGTAATGATTGGGTCATATCATCCCAATGGGAATAAATAGTTTGGTTAAATGATGGGAAATGTTAAGGTCGAATTGTGAAATTTTGACCCGTTCGGGTGTTAGGAATTCGAGTTTGGATCTTTGGCCGTTTGGGCATAACGGGTCGAGTGGGCAATTAATTGCGTAAGTATTATTGATTCATAAGTTGGAAGTGGAATGAGGATCGGAAATCCTTGAGTTGATTCCGAGGACGGAATCCTTTTAAGGGGTGGATAGTTGTAACGACCCGAAATTTTAAGAAAAAAAATATGGAAAAAAATATGATAAATAAGGATAATTCATTTCAGAACCGTAGGAATTGGTTTCGTGTCATTTGGACATCGTATGAGGAAGTTATGGACGAAACCGGGTCGAGCCAAGGACCGAAAAGTGCAGCCCTGCTGCAATGGGAAAGTTCACGGCGTGAACTTTTGTTCACGACCGTGAAGTAGCTACAGGGAGTTGAGCATGTTGGCGCGAACTACTTCCCGACTGGTTACCGATCGCGAAGTGCCAGAGACGCGAAGTTCGCGTCGCGAACTTAAGATGGCGATCGCGAACTGTTGACGAGCAGTATTAAAACGGGTTTGAGCTAGGGTTTCTTCATTTTTCCACCCAACACTTGTGCATCCGATTTTAGAGAGAGAAGGGGTGATTTTGGTGATTCCAAGCTCAAATCTTCACCATCTTGGAGGATCTAAACATCAAAGGTAAGATATCTTGATTGTTGATGTTATCTAGCTAGTTATGAACTTTGTATGGGTAGAAATGGTGGTTTGGGGAACCATCCATGTTATCTTTGGGGAAGATGACTAATTATGGGTGTAGAACACTCATTGTAAGCTTGTAATCAATGTGTACAAGTTGGATCTGAGTTTATGATGGAAATCTTGAACTAGGGTTTGAGATTTCACCAAGTTGGATGAACTTGGTGGTTAAGAATGTTGTTATGGGTTTATTGGTAACTAGTTATGGATAATAACTAGATTTTATGATGATATGGATGATAGGTCAAGAAGGCCTATAGATTGGTGATATCTCACAAGTTGGAAAGCAAGGATTCGTGTTGTTGGACACGATTTGGAGTTAGCTTGGCTAAGGTGAGTACATGAGACTTTTACTGGGTACATAGCAAATGATTTTGAATACTATGATGTTTTAAGAGTCTTTATTAATAAACATTTTTAATAAAGATATGATTGACATGATGAGAAAATGCTAGTAATAGACTATTTTAGTATGTCTAAATGATTGATGATTTTGAAAGAGATTATGATTATGAAAAGTAATTAATGAGTTTTTATAAATAAGATGTATGAATAAAGATAATGATTTGAAAGAGCTTGATAATCGATTTATTAATAATATGTATTAATAAAGCTTGAGACAATGATTCTAAAGTAATGAGTATCGATTAGTATATTATACTAATAAAAGTAGATATTGAAATACTAAGAGGATAAGTAATAAGTGACTAGTAATAAACATGTATTCTAGTCAAAGAAGAGTCGAAGTAACATGATTTTGATAAAAGATAGATATGTTTTAAATTAGCAAAGGACTTGGTAAAGTCAAGATTTAAAATGAAATAATAAAGAGAATAGCATGATAAATTAGAATAAATGTATTCTAATAAGTGATGAAAGGAGCTGATGCTCATATTTGATGAAAGGAGCTGAGGCTCATATGTGAAATGAAAAATCCGGAATAAGACCGCCCAGAAATGGGGGAGCATGAGACGTCTACTTGGGGTGGTACCTCCCTGCGCAAAGAGTAGAATGTCACAGTTTACGACACTCAATGATGAGTGAGTATGACGACCCGGGAACGGGGAGAGCTTATGAATCTCGGTAAGATGGGGGTTCCCAATTACCTTGATAGTTTACCTATGACGTCCCATATCGGGAGAGTTGGCTTCGGAGAGGTCCGTCGCATATGTGATAATGAAAGTGTAAGTTTGGAGATAACTTACAAGTATGTGATTAGATGACGAGTAAGCTTACGGTAAGCTTATTAGTTTATACGGTTAAATGAATGGAAGATGAATATTGAATTAATAAGAAATGATAAGGATAAGTATTTTTAATGTTATAAATAATATTTTATAAATCTTTTGAGAACGGGTCGAAAACCCATGTATCTCACGAGACTATTTTGTCTCACGTACTACTTGTTTTTGGCTATGTACTCAGGTTCAGGATCGATGGATTAGAGGGTCGCGTTAGAAGTGGCCTAGTGTTGATCAGTTCGGGAGCTCGTAGGTAGTTCTCGTTTATCCTATGGTTATGATATTATTTTTGTAACACCGGATTTTATAACTCTGATAAATGTTTTATTGGTTTTTGTTAAACCGTATTTTGGGAACATTGGACATTGTATTATTTTTATTTAAAAATATGTTTAAAAGGTGTTTTGAAAAACGAGGTGTTACAGTGGTGATCAAGGGTGATGGCAGCGGTGGTGGCGAAGGCGCCTGTAGGTGGTGGTGGTGGCAGTATAGGTGGTGGTGGCGGCGATGGGTGGTGGTGGCGGGGGTGGCGGCGGGGGGTGGTGGTGGCGGGTGGCGGTGGCGGTAGGTGGTGGATGGTGGCGGTAGGTGGTGGTGGTGGCGGTAGGTGGTGGTGGCTATGGCGGGTGGCGGCGGCGGTGGATGGTGGCGGTAGGTGATGGTGGTGGCTGTGGCGGGTGGTGGTGGCTGTGGCGGGTGGTGGTGGTGGCGGCGGGTGGTGGTGATGGTGGCGGCGATGGTGATGGTGGTTGTGGTGGTGGATAAATGGTATAAATGTAAAAGAACATTCCATCCAACCTTGGAATTCAATTCCATCCACATTTGGATGGAATTAAGATTCCTCCATTTGGTGGAATTGAGATTCCATCATTTAGGAATCAAATTCCATCAATTTTTTGAACCAAACACTGGAATCTGATGGAATTGGATTCCAATTCCCTCAGATTTCATTATATTCCAGCGAACCAAACAGCACCTAAGGGCATTGTTTAACATTTCTCATATTTAAATACGTGTTGTTTTAATCGAAAAATAATGAAATGTAGAAAGCACGAGTTTGTTTATTAATACTACCTCTGTATCACTATAAGTGATACACTTGAAGAATTACGGTTTTTGAGGTAAAAGATTAAAAAGTGGTTTAAAATAAATTAAAGTAGATAGTTAGTGGATAATAGGTCCCACTTATTTTGAATGAAGTGATATTAATGATGTTTAAAAGTAAAAGTAAGGGTAAAAGAGTAATTTCACTTTATTAAAGTAGATAGTTAGTGGATAATGAGTCCCACTTTTTTACCAAATAAGGTAAGTTTTGGAAGTGTATCGCTTATTTTGTTTCACTCCTAAATAAAAAGTGTATCACTTATTTTGATAGGGAGGTACTATATCAATTCATAAAATATGACTGCACCGAAAAAGCTATGAAGTTATGTTTTCTTCATAAAGACACAATTTTTTTATTTTTTATATTAATTTCAACTACAATTTTTACAGGGTACATTTACAAAAGTTTTTAATTTATGGTTTATTTTTTAGAAAAAGTTATATTTTTTTTTAATTTTAACTTTGTTAATATCTGTCGATACTTTTATCATTAAAACTTAAAGTTAAAATTATATATCACATAATAACATTTTTTTCAACACTAAGATTTTTTCAAAAAACCATCGTTAACTATCTTTTGATTTTTTTTGAAAAAAATAGAAATAAGGGGTTTTTATGGAATGAAAGAATTACATTACATATGGGGATGGCAATGAATCGAAAGTGGATCGGGTGATGCGATGTCCGCATCCTTGTCCATTTAGATTTACACCTTCCATATCCACATTCATATCCATTTAATATCATTTCATCTATCCATATCCATATTCATATTCATCGGATGATAGCGGGTAAATGGACATCCGTTGGATGTCGAAAGAAATTTGTTTTATGAAGAAAGTACGATAGTTTTATAAATAAATTTGCAATTTTTGTTGAATATGTATATAGTTTATTCCAAAAGAATATACAAACGAAAACATAATTACGAACCTACATTTGATGCATCGAGGCATAGAACATAGTTTGTAACTAATCCTCAAATATTGATAGATACAAATGAGAACATAACTTAATATATATAAGTCTAGAGTATGGTTTGTAATGTTTAAATTTTAGTTATATTCAAGTTATGTTGTGTATAAATTTTATTGAATAAAAGATGTGTAGACATATATTATTAATCATGTGAAATTGTAATATATAAAAAACTCAGTTTCGGGTTAAATGGATTCATACATGGATTAAAAATCATAATCCGTATCCGCTCCAATAAACATCCTTATCCGCTCCACATCCAACTTCATCCATATCCACCATAGGTGGAGCGGATCGGGTGGATTATCATCGGATCGGATGATAGTTGCATCTAGGGGTGTGCATTTCGGATTATCCGAAAATTCAGATATCCGAAAATCCGATATTTCGAATATCCGAAATTTCGGATAGTGGATTTTCGCTATCCGAATCCGAATCCGAAATTTCGGATATCCGAAATTTCGAATACAAATATCGGATAATCCAAAATATCCGAAAATCCGAAGTTTCGCAATTCGTTGAATAATATTACCAGCAAAGTAAGCCAATTAGCGCAATGATTTCAATATTTATAAACTAAAAATAAGATCTTTAACTATATGGAACTTGAAGTTATCATAAAAATATTAATGTAGACAAAAATATCAGTGTACTCTTGATATTAGATAATATTAAATTTTTACATATAAAAATCAACAAAAAATCGGATATCGGATATCCGAAATATCCGAAAATTCGTAATAATGGTATCCGAATCCGAAAATTCGGATATACGAATTTTGGATATCCGATTTTTCGGATAATTTCATATTGGATTTCGGATATTTTTTTTCGGATTTTCATATACCAGATATATTTGCACGTTGCATCCCCAATTACATACTAGTATAACAAAAATAATTTGGCCAGCTGGGCCTGTATAAATTAAGCCCACTTTACACACCCGGATATTTTCGTTATGTATAAAGCCCGCAAAATCTGAACCCTAGTTTCCTTCATTTTCACTAGAATTCAGCCTCCAATATTCAGTGAACCTCGCTTCTGCTCCGAGTACTCATCATCAAATGGGTAGGTTTTTCCTTCCGACGCTTGATGATTCTTCTGATTTTGATCCTGATTGTATTTGAATTTCGTTGTCTGATTTGCTGTCAATTATTTCTCGAAATACAGCTCGAATTAAAGTTCACGAGCTTAGAGGCAAATCGAAGGCCGATTTGTTTACTCAATTGAAGGATCTTAAAGCTGAACTTGCTCTTCTTCGTGTCGCCAAGGTCACCGGTGGCGCGCCAAACAAGCTCTCAAAGATGTAATACATTTTCTCTCTCTAATTTGTATGAATAAAATGTGATATATTGTGCTTTCTTCATTAGCTTTTTAGATTGATGTTACTAGATGTAAATTATAATCTATTCACTTGCGCTAATTTTATTGTATATTAATAGTTCTATAGGTTTTATAAGTTGGCACTCATGTTCCCCTTTTAACATTCGGTTCAGAAATTTTGTATACATAATTAGTCAGTTACCAGATTCTGAAGCCTATTTGATACAAAGCAAACTTTACAGAAATAAATTAGACAAAATACTTTATTATTTAAATAAAGCTCTAACTCTGTCAGCTGTCTCTGTTTATCAAAGGTGTCAAATTTCTCACATTTTGAAGTTATGGGTGGATGATGGTGCAGTGGATGCAATTTTGCATTGGCTTTCAAGGATTATTTAGCATTCTGGTCCCTGATTCTGTATTTTAGCAGATAGTTTTTCAAATTGTTATGTATTTTTCCTAATTATTTACCTAATATGAAACCCAAAATCCATCACTTGAGTTAAATTCTCAACGTTTGTTATATAGAACACTACCTAGAATATTTTTTATCAGCCTATGACTGGCTTTGTGAAATGAATATGCAATTAATTGCACTAACAAACTTAATTTATATATGTTTTTTGTGCAGCAAGGTGGTTAGAACATCAATTGCTCAGGTGCTGACTGTGATTTCTCAGACTCAGAAATCTGCTCTTAGGGAAGCTTACAAGAACAAGAAATACCTTCCTCTTGACTTGCGCCCCAAGAAAACCAGAGCCATTCGCAGGCGTCTCACCAAGCATCAGGTAATGTCTAATCTTGATTATACTACAATTTAATTTTAATAGAATTTTGCTTTCTTAATAAGTGTAATGTGTTTAATTATTTTAAAACAAAAACATAGGATATGGTTTTTGAGATTTTTGGTGTTTTTTGATATAGGCTTCGTTGAAGACAGAACGAGAGAAGAAGAAAGAAAAGTATTTCCCATTGAGGAAGTATGCAATTAAGGCTTAAGTAATTGAAGAAATTTAGCTCATTTTTTTATTTGAATTTTATGTACGGTTTTATCCTACGTTTTTCTTGGATTCAAATGTTTTCAGTTAAACATCAGATCTTGCTTTGGATTGTTGGAAGCAGTTTGTTTGTTTTTTTCTTTTTTTAATTTCGCCTATAACTATGCAATTGCTACTATTACTAAATATTATTGTAAGTTTGTCTTTCTAACTAGTAAAAACCGTTCCTTGGAGCAATTGTATTTTTATATGAAATATTAAAATCTAACAGTGAACATTTTTCATTTGTTATTAGTAAGCTTTTTACGTTACAAAATATCAGGAAATAATTTTATTAATTAAGGTATAACCGTAGCTTACATATACGTAACAGAATTATTGTTAGTTAGGGACAAAATTTTTGACGTTTGTTATGTGATCATTTGGTCAAAATTTTACTTTGTTCACTTTCAGAGGATGCGTAATGGGTGTTTTGAGTGCTTAACTTTTTAAACTTCAATTTTATAAAAAGGAAAAAACAAAACGTACAATTAGAAGATGAGAACACAGTCTACTTAGGTGCTGTTTAATAGGAATAAAATGATTAAGTACTGAATGATTCAGCATATGTTCTAAGGAAAAATGATTCATCAGTTTTTTGCTGTCCCATTAAGCATATACTTCATTTAGAGGCGCTAAACAAACGCACTGAATGCTGAATGATTAAGCATTCAGCGCTGAATGATTCCATTAAGCTGCAAACAAACACAACCTTACAGATTTACTGGCCACTTACGTTTCTCCCAATATTACACGTTTTCTTACTCATTAGTTTTACTACATAATAATTAATATCATATTATCCTCTTTACAACATTTACTGAAAAAATAAAATTTTAAATATTATAAAATGAGTAAAGACATAAAACAATTTGACGATAAAATGAGTTATATTGGGTAATTTGTAGTTTTAAACACTTAACTGTTAACCTTGTTTAGTTATATCGTAAGTTAAATCATATAGGCAGCGACTTGAAATTTTAAAGCAACTGTTTCTATGATATTGCACACATTAGCAGTTGCATATTTATAGGCGAAATTAACAAGAAAACTACTTCCAACAATTCAAAGCAAGATCGATCTTATATTTAACTGAAGACCAAGAAAAACGTTGGACAAAACCATACATAAAACCCAAATTAAAAAATGACCTAAATCTCCTTCTCAATTACTTATGCCTTAATTGCATATTTCCTCAATGGAAAATACTTTTCTTTCTTCTTTTCTCGTTCAGTCTTCAACGAAGCCTGCATCACACAACACCAAAAATCTCAAAGACCATATAGTATGTTTCTTTTTACAACAATTAACTGATTCCAATTTTTTAAACAAATTAAACTTATTAAGAAAGTAAAATTCTATTAAAATTAAATTGTAGGATAATAAAGATTAGGCATTACCTGATGCTTGGTGAGACGCCTGCGAATGGCTCTGGTTTTCTTGGGGCGCAAGTCAAGAGGAAGATATTTCTTGTTCTTGTAAGCTTCCCTAAGAGCAGATTTCTGAGTTTGTGAAATTACAGTCAGCACCTGAGCAATTGATGTCCTAACCACCTTGCTGCACAAACAACATATATAAATTAAGTGCATTAGTACAATAATAAATGTTAAAAGGTTGAGTTTTGTTAAGAACAGAATCTAGAACAAATTAGATTTCCCCCTAGGCAACCAATTATCCAAATTCTATTTGAGATAATGTAATTTGGATCGAAATCTGTACTGTTTGTAAATAACTAATGTAATACTGAAGCGGACCAAATTAAATACTTGATTCTCATTGAAACAAAATCAAAATCAGAATTGCTAAAATACAGATTCTTGGATCAGAATTCTAAAAAATCATTGAAACCATTGCTAAATTACAACCAATACACCACCATCCACCTTTAACTTCAAAATATGAACAATTTGACACACAATTTCACTTTGACAAACAGAGACAGAAAACAGAGTCTGCTTTATACCAGTTAGGGTTCAATAATCTGTTAACTGACTAATTATGTATACAAACATCGGAACCACATTATCAAAGGGAAACATGAGTGCCAGTAAAATTAGTGCAAGTGAATAGTTATAACTTACATCTACTATCATCAAACTATAAGGGGATAATGAAGAGTGCAAACAAAGTCACATTTTATTCATACAAAAATTGAGATAGAAAATGTATTACATCTTTGAGAGCTTGTTCGGCGCGCCACCAGTAACCTTGGCGACACGAAGAAGAGCAAGTTCAGCTTTAAGATCCTTCAATTGAGTAAACAAATCGGCCTTCGATCTGCTTCTAAGCTCATGAACTTTAATTCGAGCTGTATTTCGCGAAATTAAAATTTTGACGGCAAATCAGACAATGAAATTCAAATACAATCAGAATCAAAATAAGCATCAAGCATCGAAAGGAAAAACCTACCCATTTGATGATGTGTAATCGGAGCAGAAGCGAGGTTCACTGTATATTGGAGGCTTCAAGAAAATGGAGGAAATTAGGGTTCAAATTTCGCGGGCTTTATATATACGGAAGGATCGGGAATGTAAAGTGGGCTTTAAAAGGTGAATTACAGACCCAATTGGGCCAATTTATAGTTTGTATAAAAGAAATGATATTTAGTCAATTAGTCTTGTCATTTGAAACTACTCATAAGTCTATTCATAAGTCTATTCACTTAATAGAATGATATATGTATTTCATTAATTCTCTCTCTTAATATTATCTTTTGATTTTGACACGTGTCTTCATCTAATGAGTAGACCTATGAGTAGGTTTAAATGATAAACTTAAATACCATTACTCTTTGTATAATATTCCCAAATAATGTAGTTTTATTACAGTAGTAGTTGTTTTCTAGATGTTATAAACCAATGTCTTTATGCCACATGACAACTTTTTAAGCCCTCTTTATACCACGTATATTTTCCTTAGCTCTCTCCTGTAAAAATTAATAAAGAGAAATGGTATTAAGTGCAATATGTGTGCTTCATTTGATTATAATAAGTGTCGAAATTAAGAAATGATCTGAAGAAAAAGAATTAGTAATTACATATGTTAAGTTTAGAAATAAGTAGACATATAAGTAAAAAGAAAATATAAGAAGATATATCATTTCTAATAAATAAAAAGAGAGTAACAATTGTATAGTATCTATAATGATCACAAGACAGATTGAGATATTTGAAATTAAAACAAAATACCGGGCCACTTTTTTTTTTCTTTCGTGAGTTTGTGGACATAAGTTATTAGGAAGAGGGTAAATAGTTCCCTTTTTTCTCTATTAATTGATCTAAAAGCTTTTATGATTATAGACTGCATTAGACCTTGAAACAAGAACGATTAATTACTACTGCTTTAAAACAAGCTCGTATTTTATCTTTGTTACCTCTTCTTAAGTGGATGAACAAAGCCAAATCTTTATGCTTTTGGATTCGTGTAGCTATGGTGTCAAACGATTTGTCGGGTCAGGTTAAAACTATTTTCGAGTTGATGATTTGCATTACATTATTAAAATGGAAGGTGATTCTTACACGTTATTGAGACACATAAAGTACATATTTTATGTACGTTGTTATACTTATAAAATGATGATATTGTAGACAGCTCTTTATGCTTATTTAGACATAACACTTAAATTGGACGGTGAACTCCAATGTGTTATCCTTAATTAAGTGATACTTGAAAAGAAACTCTGATTATCTTCATCCTAATCCCAATCCCTGTAGAAGAGAATACGACATTTTAGTATGATCTTTCAATCTCAATCCGGTCTTGTAATTTCGATCTTGCGGAATAAAACATGATTTTAGGTAAAATCTCAATCCGTTCGGTTCCTATGCTTATATAACAAGAAAAATAAATTCAACCCTAAGTTACATGCTTATTTCATATTCGCCTTCTCTGATGTTATACTTAATATTTCTGTTGTACATTAAAAATTTAAAGTAGAAGACCTAAATTTAATACTATGTAGTTTATAATTAAATAGACAGAATACTATATTTGTGAGTTACGTCATCCTAAATTATTTTTTCTTCAGATTCATTGTTAAATGTATATAATTATTATTAGTACCTTATATTCCAAGACGCACAAATTATTTTATGTATTATATAATATAACATAATAATTAAAAAGTCGTTATTTTATTGATGATTTTGAATTAATAGACTCTGAAAAAAATTAATTGACTTTGACAAGTCAGATTGCCGACCTTTTGGGACCCAAGCATCGGATACACCCGCTTGGAAGTTGGAAGCCCTTGCCGGCTTCATGTATAAACATCTATTGACTAATTTTATAATTAATAAGTAACAATTTTATAATTAATAAGTAACAATTTTATATATCGGAGCCTTAAGTTATTTATACCATTTAGACCTACTCATAGGCCTACTCATTAGATAAAGACACGTGTTAAAATCAAAGGATAATATTAGGAGAGAGATTTAGTGGAATACACATGTCAACCTATCAAGTGAGTAGTCCTATGAGTAAGTTTAAAGGGTAAGACTAAATATCATTTCTCTTTATAGAATTATAGGTACCAATTTCTAGTTGACTAAAGAGCTAAGAAATGACGTTGTTTACAAGCCAGCCTTGAAAACAAGAGGGTAAATCTCTGATATAGTTGACTTTTTTTATCAAGTGTATCTCAGAACTCTCCCAATGTGCGCATTTTCTTACATCGTCTATTTTACTAAATTAGTGCATGACCCACTTTCTTGTTAACAAGAAGTTGACAAATATATACCAAAATCTATTTTTCTTCTTTTCAGTATTATGACTATTATCACATAAGCGCTACATTGTCATCCTTTAGTTATATCTTTTAATTATATGCACAACTTAAAATATTGTTAAAAATTAAAAACAATATTTATAATGATAAAATAAAAAATATAATAATTATTATAGACAGTATTTCGTCAATAACACTTGGCCACGTGCCTTAGATCATTAGATATGGTTAGTATGTTAAAGTCATGTTAAAGATTTTTTGGCTTTTTAACATGAGTTTAATACACATGTTATTTGAATCCTCGTTGTTTTTTTAAAGCCAAATATGATGTTAAATGGGCCCTATGCTTGCTTTTCTTCTCAGTGTTACCTGCTTGCTTTCCTTCTTCTATGTGTTTGGCAAATTTCACTTTGGCAGACAAATGGCGGTATGGAAAGCGCTCCTGTATGCACTTAGAGCATTAGGTGTGGTAACATAAGTCGGATTTGAGATGAACTATGTCCAATTGGTGGTGGCGCCTATGCTTTTATTTTTATTGTTATTATTATTAGATTAATTTACAAATTTCATATTAAATTAAATATTCCACTTTATATATCTCAAATAAAATAACTTTTGAAGTGTATCACTTATTTTGGAACATATATAAATTAAAAGTGTATCACATATTATGACACAGAGGTAATATAATATTATGTACCGAAAAGAGATGAATATTTCATATCTAAAAGAACGCGAAGTTTCAACGATGAAGTCCTACTTTTTAATGAACAATGACTTTCGTTATTATCAAATCCAATAAATAAAATACGCATGCGATCCATCAATAATACAATATTTAATCCAACATCTAATCATATAATTTAGTCTAATATTTTTTACCAAAACGAATTGGAAGTCGGAAGAGCAGTTAAGTAAAGTCATCAGCTTCAGTTTAATTACAGCTATATTATGAATAAACAAGTTGAATCGATACAGCTTTATTTAATACACAAGTGGAGTTTTGGTACATCTTGATCTGATTAGTTGGTGTTTGTTGAATCAGATCTTTAACAATTGTTACTTAATTAATAGTTTCTAAGTAAAATAATAAGTTTACCACATATTATTAGATAATAGATACAAGTTGCGTCGCGTTGGGTTGCAAATATACACATCATATTTATAAACTAATATAAGTTATTAATTTCGTTAAGACTACTTGATATGTCATCAATTTTAATATGTTATCAATTGCGTGATGTTTCTATTTTACATTTCTTCAATTTGGATTAGAAAACAAAACAAAAAACAATAGCATTTGACAAATGTTATTTTGGTAATGTGTACCATCTTTTAATGATAGTTCTAAGAAACTAATATCAACTATTAGATCAATGCTAATTAATATCAAAATTATCATATGCTTTATATATGCAAGGGTATCTTTGACATTTGATACTTTTATAATTTTCTTTAATAATTTTTTTTTTCAGAAAAAAGCAGATCACGTGTTATTATACAAATTAATCACATGTGATTGTATACTTGATCACACATGATTACACAAAACATCATTGTATGCTTGATCACATCTGATTATACAAAACACTCACATGTAATCAAATATATAATTACATTTGATTATCACATAATGTTATTTTTTTAACTAAAAAAATATAAATATAATAACTAAAAAACATAAAAATTAAAAAAAATACTTTTACGTGACTGTCAAATGTCAAAAATACATTTTCATATATAAATCATGTGATTAATGTTTATAATTAATTATTATTGATCTAAACATTGGTTAAAAGTCGGAGCACATTGAACATTTCACTATTAGATACATACACACCTATGTTTTATACTACGACAATCGTATCCCCATGATGTGGGAT
Source organism: Calendula officinalis (assembly GCA_963853835.1). NCBI lineage: Eukaryota > Viridiplantae > Streptophyta > Magnoliopsida > Asterales > Asteraceae > Calendula > Calendula officinalis. Next base: position 85,034,590 of record OY970823.1, read on the forward strand.
TAATCGATGCTCTTTGTTGATTGTTTTCTTAAATGAAGAATGGTTAAGCCAATTAAGATTTGTAGTTGTTTGAACATGCTTAGGCGTCTCTTAAATATTACGTATTTCCTAACTCGTTAGTAGCACAACATCAATATTTTATCTACTGATGAGTACTGATAAGATCGTGACAACATCAACTCATCACCACTTAAAAAAATAAGTATTAAGAAATTGATTAACTGTACCATGTGACTGTAGGTTTAAGTTCTCTTTATAATAAAATTAGTGTTGATTTAATAAGTACAACCGTTAAAAAAATAAAATAAATAGTCAACATTTGTTTTATTTGTACGTTATGACTCATGATACCCACAATACCCTTACGAAAAGGCAGAATTTTAAAACTAACAAACAAACAGATAATAAATTAAAGATATATAAAGATCCAGTTGCCAAATTTAAAAGGATAAACTGTTCACATACAACTCGTCAATATAAGCAGAGATCACGTCTATTACTCCACACATATCATTATCTCAAATTCTAAATCTCGCTGCACATTCTTCACAAAATATTTGAATTTATTTCTTTTCCCAATTTCATCGCGACAAATCTTTTGTTATTCCATATAATCTCAGGAACAATCAAAGCTTGTGCTTTTACAGAGATTCAAACAACACTCTGTTTAATGGTATGTCTCTGTTCTCACCGCTTCTGTTTTCCAAGATTCTTTGTTAAATTATTTGTTTTTTCTTAATTTGTTGATTTTTTTCGTTGTGGGTTTGTTTATTTTGTTTATTTTAGGCGACTGAAGCTTCAAATTTCAAATATGAAGAGGTAATGTATACATAAAAAATTGGTTCTTAATCAATGCTCTGTTTTTCGTCTTTCTTATGAATATGCATGAAAACTGGGACTTAAAATCACGTTGTTTGAATTTTACCAGGAGTTTATCGTAAATTCGAAAGGATTATCACTTTTTACGTGTCGATGGTTGCCCGTTGATGCTGAATCAAGAGCTTTAATCTTTCTTAATCATGGATATGGGATGGAATGCAGTGTCTCCATGAAAGGTCAGTTTTGTCATTCAATAATTATGAAAGTCAAACCGTTTAATTTCAAAGTCAAACATAATGAAGATTGTATTGGTTCATCCATGAAAATTGATAACTACGGAGTATAATAATGCACTGTAAATTGCTTAAAATACATGCGTTTTAGGGTTTCAAAATTAATGTTGTTTTAATATAATTCCTCTGTATCAATATAAGTATAAGTGACATAAATTGACTTACATGTTTTTTGAGGTAAAAGATTAAAATAAACTTTAAAATAGATTAAAGTGCATAGTTAGTGGAGAATGAGTCTCACTTTTCTTGAATAAAGTGATATTAATGAGTTTTAAAAGTAAAAGTAAAGGTATAAGGGTAATTTCATTTTATTAAAGTGGATAGTTAGTGGGTATGAGTCCCACTATTTTTAATAAATAAGGAAAGTTTTCAAAGTGTGTCACTTATTTTGATACACCCCAAAATGGAAAGTATGTCAATTATTTTGATACGGAGGAGTACAAAGTTTTACTTTTTTTAACCTGTTCTTCATTTTAATTGGATTATAATTATGATGGAATATAAACAGGAGTTGCATTAAGGCTTGTGAAGGCGGGATTTGCGGTTTATGGAATTGATAATCAAGGCCATGGGAAATCTTCTGGAATTCAGGGTTATATTCCCTCTTTTGATGACCTTGTTACCGACTCCTCGGATTTTTTCTCAAGCATATGTGGTATGTTTATTTATATTTTCTTTATATTTTTTTAGAGTTTTGATAATGACAACCCTAAGGGCGGTCAATAGACATACATCAGATACTTGTACATCAATCTATAACTATTCCCTTGAATCTTAGGAACTATTCCCCCCATGAATTAATGTACAGCTTTATCAAAACCCTTTTTTTTAATAAGAGATTTTCTGATATGTGCCCCATTAACACATTATAATAATATTAAATGTTTTTTATGTTTTTCTATTTAATTTTTAAAAAAGATTCATTTTTAATTATGGTAAGAATAATATTGATATAACACAAAAATACTAATTACTCATAAATATCATTTTACTCTAAGTAAAAAAAAATTGTTTATTAAATGTTAATTATCGTATGTCATGATGCACACATTAACAAAACCATTTTAATAAACTTTTTTCTAACGTATGTCATAGAGCGCATGTTAACGTGCCCTAGGACCTAGAGTATACATTATAAGAACCATAATTAGTAACAGGGGCGTCTCCGATATTTTAAGTGTCTTGTGCGAAAATATGAAAATGACCCCCTGAATGCTAGATTTTTATAAAAATTTGGACTTTTTAATTTTTTTTTCTATTAAATTATTAAGTTGACTTAAATTTTAATATTATATGTATAAGATATTCATAAAAATTGGGGCCCTATAAAATATGGGCCCTGTGCGGCTGCACCTCCTGCACCTCTTTAAAGACACCCCTGATTAGTAAATAACAAGTTCATTAAATGCGATTTAAGGTGTATACACTGCAAAAAACTCTTTTAAGAAATAAGACTAATGATATGTATATTCTTTGTTTCAGGCGTACCAATTTGGTATGTAAATCGTATTACTTCAAATAAAGTCCAGATTATTGAACTTAATGATTAAAAAGGTCGACTTTTCAATTTTGACCAGGTCAACTAAGACCGAGTTGAATGGGAATTTTGATCGACTTTCTTGTTTCATAGGATGACTATGAACATATGTAGACAATATTACAGTTCACATGTTTTTTAATTGAAAAGTATTAGACTATTAGGGAGTAGTATTTAAAGTAAAAGAGAAATAAAATTTTATGGGTATTTAATATATGGAAAATGATAGAAGGTAAAATACACAAAAGACAACCCCTGAATTTTAGGAGTTTTATTTTTTTAATCAATGTATAAGCTTTTTATGCATGTTAGTGACATGGCTGTCATTAACAAAACCCTTAATATATTTACATTTTAATGAATGGGTACTTTTTATTTTCTTCAGAAATGAAAGAAAACAAAAGAAAGATGAGAATATTGCTTGGAGAATCCATGGGAGGAGCAATGGTTCTTCTATTACATAGGAAGAAACCAGAGTATTGGGATGGTGGTGTCTTGGTAGCACCCATGTGCAAGGTGCGTGCTCCTTCTCTCTTCTATTCAAAATTGGGAATAACTATGTTTATACACGTGCGTGTATGTATCAATGTATGTATATATGCATTTTGGTAAAAGTACTAAACAAAAATTTAACACGAAAAAAATCTTTGTAAAGCACATTGTTAAAACCTTGAGGACTAGAATGCAATTTCCAAAACTTAAAATGCAATGCATGAAAACATGAAAAACGTACATAGAAGTACAAATGAAGAAATGAGTTTGTGGTCAACTAGTATGTATTTAAATGTTAATACGTTATAATTTGTAACTTAAGAATCATATTTTGTGGTGTAGACATTAAAACTATGGTGCAAAAATAAATTCACTTTTTCTACATAAAGTTGCTACTTGCTTGACCTAAAAACTGGCAGCATTGAGATTCCACAAATTAAAGAAACCAAGTTGCTATTTCATTTAATTTTTAATTTTATAGAAAATACTGTTATATGTCACTCTTCCGTAACATCTCAAACTCAAACAAACAAGGTTTTATGTCCGTCCTTAAATTTGTTTGCTAAAATGTACCACGCATCATGGATGAAATGATCGGGACAACAAGAATGACAATGATTTGAGCCTAACATCGAGAATTAGTGTTTTGAAAAAATATACTTTCTAACAACATTTGCATAATGTTTACCAAAAAAATATATTAGTAATTGCTTATCATATTTCATTATTATCGTTTTGTAAGAAGCTATTGATTTATATATGTATATTATTATAATGATTTATTCCTTAATCTTGGTTTTGTTTTATAATTTTAGATTGCAGATGATATGAAGCCACCTCAATTGGTGATTAGTGTGTTGACAAAACTTACAAAAATTATTCCAACATGGAAAATTGTCCCTGGTCAAGATATTGTTGATGTTGCTTTTAGAGACCCTGAAATCAGAAAAGAGGTAAAAACAATTTTTATCCTAAATTTTGTTAATTTTATAATAAATTGTTTAAATGCTTAAGATTTACAAATTTTATTGTTTATGTGCTAGGTTCGTAATAACCCGTTATGTTATAAAGGCCGATTACGTCTTCAAACTGCCAATCAACTGCTAAACGTTAGTTTGGACCTCGAAAAGAGGCTTCAAGAGGTACGTCTTTACGTTTTTTTTTTATAAAAGAAATCTTTAAAAAGGCCATCTAATTAAATATTTTGTTGTTCTAGAATAACATTGTGACATACGATTCAGAATAAGTGCTATATTTTCTTAAAATGAGTGATTCAAAATAAGTGTTACACTTTACTTATTTGGTAAATTTTTATATATAAAATTACCATTTTATCACTACTTAACTTTATTAAACCTCATTAATTATTCTCTTCTTTCTTTTTCTTCAATAAAGCCAAGATTGTAGTGGGACCCTCTTTACTAATTATCCTCTTTAATCTATCATAATCTCTATTACAATATTTTGAATCAAAAAACGTTAAAGTAAAAATGTAGCACTTATTTTGAATCGGAGGAAGTATCTTATAAGTAACTATGCATTTTTGTTTAATCAGGTAACCTTTCCGTTTTTTGTTGGGCATGGAGAAGCGGATAAGGTGACTGATCCAACAGTGAGCAAACTTTTATATGAAACTGCTTCAAGTTTTGACAAAACGATCAAATTGTATCCTGAAATGTGGCATTCTCTATCGTACGGAGAGTTCAGTGACAACTTAGATATTGTATTTGCGGATATTATTAATTGGATCGATGGGAGAATTTCTAGTGGAAACTTGAGATTGGAGAGAGAACAAAAGAATGCAAATGACGAGTTATATAACGATAGCTCGAGCAAAACAAAGATGATGGACTAATCACGGACTTGATATACGAAGTATAAAAAATTGTTGTCGTCAATATACATGAATTGCAAATTCGGAAATATTGAATACAAATATTAAATAGTGTAGACAAGAAAATGGTTAATATTTTTTAACAGTGAATATGTATTAAAACAAGGAATGTTACACCGCGTTACATCGTGATTTTAAATTTATTTTTTAAACTAATTTTTTTGACGTAAAGAGACAATTTTCAAAGATTTGGAGTGATGTTTTAAAATTTACAAATAAAAGATGTAATATGAATATACTGAGTGGTTAGAAAGTACAATTTTTTAATTCAAATATAAAATTAATTTAAGGGTTTTGATAATTTTTTAATTCAAATACTGAGTGATCATAAGATATGCATTAAAAACTTGTATATTAATCTACAACTGACTCCTAAATTTTAGGAACTACTCTATTGTACAACTTTTTATGCACTTAGTGATAGCCCTAAGGGCTGTCATTATCAAAACTCTTAATTTAATATCCAGTGTTATAAAAATCATGCTTGGGATCAAGGAGGTATATAAGCCTCATAATATGTCATTTTAATTTATAATTTATGTTAAAAGAAACTTATTTATAAGAAATATTGTAATATTGAGCTCATTTTGATCGTATTTCAGTAAACAATTTAATGATATACTTTTTAAAAATTAAATATTTCATCATGTTTTAAATATATGTTAAATTAAAATAGCAATTTTAATATTTTTGCCATTTATAAATAATTTAAGGGTTAAAAATTAAAATTTTATAAGTATTTACAAATATAACCATATTCTAAGAAGTTATTTTAAAACTTCTGTAAATCTCATTTGTTTCCTATCACTAACCACCCTTCTATTAGGGGGCTTTCTGAAAATTTTCTAAACCCTGTTTCATAAGTTGAGATACCCGTTTAATAAATCTAATGAATATTAATATAATATTAAGAAATTAACCATGATTGTATTATATATACAACTAGCTTCGACAATTAGACATCCAACCCGTAATCGCAACGACCCAATTGCAAGAGCGGAGCTCTACCATCCGAACTAGTAGAAGAAAGACAAGTAGTCAAGGAAGGCTGATTTTGAAGAGTTTGATGGCATAGATGAAGTGGCTCGAAGTCTGATAGGGAAAGCTTCGAGGTATAAAATGCATATATATGAATAAAAAAATACAAAATCATACAACCAACACTTATTATTAAAATGATGAATAAACATTATGTTATACATTAATAGTTGTTTCCAAATTAAAGACGAATTTTTTTTCTCCGTATTTGACGTTTGTTTGGAGTTGAGTTAATATAGTATCATCTTGTTCACAATAAATAATTTTCAATTTTTCTTGCTCTCCACTCTTCCATACAATTCACTATGTGAGAATAACGGTGTTGGAGCAAAACTTAAAGACAACGTTTCTCTAAGAGATAAATGCTAATATTCATGTTTACATATATAATTTAGAAGGAATATTTTTTAGGAAATTTCCGATGAATATTTTCACTCAAAAGCTAATTTAAGGTTATAATAATCTTTTTGTATTTAAATTAACATTAAACGTCCTAGTATTGTTGAACTTTTTTTGTTGATAATCTATAAGAATTCAAAATTTGCATTCAAAATTTAGTACAACTGCTTTCGTTCAAAATTTGTGTCCATATGTATTTTAACTACTTTCAAGTGATAATTAGGGGGTGGCAATTGAGTTGGGTTTGGGTTAGCAGGTTCGGGTTAGCGGGTTGACGGGTTGGAATCACTAAACTCAAACTCGACCTGCTAGAATTTTGGGTTAGAAAAAGCAACCTTAACCCGGACTCATTTAGACCAAGGTAACCCAGACCCAACCTATGTAACCCAAAAACTTAACAGGTTGGAGGGTCAAGTGGGTTAGCGGGTCGGAACCAGGTTGGCGGGTTAGGAACAAAAAAATGAACCTAAATACAAGACTAATCTCAATCCAATTAATAAAAATAACAAAGTTCAACTTCAAATACATAATTAAGAGGATAATCTCAATCCAATTGCGTGAGATTTGAAGGAGAACTTCAAATTTGAAAGGTCAAAAAGAAATGAAAATACTTTAGGTAAGATAACTAATTTAAGGGGTATCTTATATTATTTATGTATATACTATGTACATATTTTTTTGAAAAATCTTTAAAACTTATACGGGTTGGCGGGTCGACCCGGGTTCACTTAAGACAACCCGGACCCAACGTGATTTATAAACAGGTTGGACGTGTCGACCTGTTTTTTACCCGAACCCATTTATGGTCAACCCAAACCCGACCTTTTCCGTGTTGGGTTCGTGTCGGATTGCGGATCATGTCATGAATCGCCACCCCTAGTGATAATAATTGTTTTCAAATAGTGATGAATATGATCAAAATGCCCTTTGACATGACATTACACATCATCATATTAAACCAACAGAAATGTGTAGAATGGACATGTCACAAAAAAATGTCATGCTTAGCTCCATATATAGGTAAAAGATGACATAATAGTAAGATGAAGTAGGATCGAGTGATGACTATTTTTTGGGTGTGGACTGTGAGGTCTAATCTGAGCCTTGAATCGAACAAAATAAATGGTGATAATTCAATGTGAAAAAATAAACAATGTTTGAAATTGACGGAGGTTTTGTATAAAGTTTAGCAAAAATAGTGGAGGAAAAATAAAATTAAGGATTAAAATGGTCATTTTGAAACAGTATCTATCTCCTTGTACCACTTGCCACCTTGTGATTTGGTGGGTTTTTTCCCACTCACTTCGTTTTTTGCTCATAACTTTTGTTTTATTTGTAAAAAAAACTAAAAAAACTAAAGTTCTTAAAATTAAATTTTCTACAAAATGAGTAGTCAAATAATATATAAATATATAATTTGGATCATTTTGTTAATTTATGATCATTTTATTAATTTTGCACGATTGTTAATTTTTGGATCATTTTGTTATTTATGAGTCATTGTAAATTTTGGATCATTTTTTTTTTAAATTTTCATGACTATATTTATTTTGTAGAAAATTTAATTTTAATTTTTAGCATTTTTAAATTTTTTAATTTACAAATAAAAAAAAGTTATGGGCGAAAAACGAAGTTGGGGGGGGGGGGGGGCATCCAATTAAAGGAGGACAAGTGGCTAAAGGAAGAAAGATGGGTTTCAAAAAAGACCTTAATACCCTTTTAAAAATGAGTGATCGAAATTTGTCCTCGCAGTCGGGTTTCGCTGAGTCGGGAATGACAATGAGAATATATGTTTTGTTGAGAGTTTGAAAGGAGGACAAGTGGCTAAAGGAGGAAAGATGGGTTTCAAAAAAGACCTTAATACCCTTTTAAAAATGAGTGGTCGAAATTTATCCTCGCAGTCAGGTTTCGCCGAGTCGGGAATGACAATGAGAATATATGTTTTGTTGAGAGTTTGAATGTCTTTATTTAAAATAGTGTATAATATATGTAAAATATAGAGGTATTTGAAAAACAAAAACAAAAACAAAAATCTAAAAGAAAATTGCATATATCATTTTCGAACTACACCTAATCTTCTCAAATTCGCTCACAACGGAACTTAAACTCATAACCAATATGTTATAAACAACACCTTACTAAGTGTGAGCATAGCAGGGTACCCGTCGGTTCCAACCGGAACCAGAATCTTTAATACTGGTTCCTCAATTTTCAGATTCGGAAGCTCCGGTTCCAGTGTCGGTTCTAATTACCCTGTCTCTAAAATCAAAAAATATATAAATAAATAAATAAATAAAGCTTAAAAATTAATCATTTTTATCTATTAATATTTGAATAATTATAATTTCCAAAGACTAGACTAGAAGAGAAGAAGAAAAGATAGATGAGAAGAAGACGCAAAAGAGAAGGGATGAAGAAGAATCCGTCGATGGTCGCTCCGGTGGCCGAATCAGGGTCGGAATGTGAAGAGAGGGACGCAACCAAACAAGTAGTCGTTTGTTTGAATATTTGTACATAAACTAATTAATTACTCTCTAATCATTGACTTAAGACTTAAGAGCTATTTAGGGAATTTTTTTATTTAATAAAGAATTGTAAATAAACGGTTATTACTGGTTGATGCCATATGTCGGTCCTTTTATCAGACGAAGACAAATCTGTAAGAACACCATCAAATATCACCACACAAATGATAACTCACATATCCAAATGCTTCAATCATTTATCCAAAAATAAAATAAAATTTTAACTTTTATATTTCAAATAATTATTTGGATTCATGCCTACAAATATGAAAACTAATTTATTATATTTTCTATTTCAAAATAAGTGATATATTTCATATTTTATATTTTGAGGTAAAATATCATAATAAGGGTTAATTAGATTAAAATGGATAGTTTGTGAATGATGAGTCTCATATATTTTAATTAAAATAAAGTTAATGATATTTAAAAGGAAAAATAAGAGTAAACTTGTCATTTCACTATATTAAATGACATAATTAGTAGTTGTATCCTATTATTTTTTACATTATGTTAAGTTTTTAAAGTGTATAACTTATTTTGAAACACCCCAAAATAAAAAGTATATTATTTATTTTGAAATGGAGGAAGTATATTAATTTATATTTGCTTTCGATCTTTAAATAAGGTTTGTTGCAAAGATATTTTAGATACTGAAATTTGATCGGCTTAATTACCTTGTTAAGTAAGTATCATATGCTTACTTTTAACCGTTGGTTTTCTTCCAAGAACTCCTTAAAACGCTTATTCTATAGAAACATGTTATTTTGACTTAAAAGAATAACAAAATGAGTTTTAAAATACTCACTTGCTCCATATTCCAAAAGCAACTGAAATCAAAACCGCATTATTCTTAAGTTAAATATAAATTTAGGGTTACGAGTTTGATTCCTTATTTGGTAAAATTTATCAGATGGTCATGAAAAGATTTGAAAATAGCTACGAAAATAATTAAGTCGCATAGATTAAGTGCTAATCTCAGCCACCGAGACATAATCCGAACAAAATTCAACAAACGGATGACAGATATTTTCGTTCTAATGTTGAACAAAAATAAAAGTATATGAAATAGACAATTGATGGACCAATAGTTTTAGCTTCATTTATTAAATAAACATACGAACAAAACATGGACAATTCTCACATCACATGATATCTCCCCAATGTTGCATTTTATGCTCAAGCTCTGCATTGGACAGCGACTTCTTCCGAGCAAATTTGATACACTAAGATTCCATATGCCCACCCCCACATGAATTTACCAAAATACCCCTATGTCATTTTATAAACAACCAAATCATAGTCCAAGGGCGATCTCGTCAATTCATCATTGAACGGATGACCAATAATGCAAGGTACATCATACATAAGTCGATACTAGACATAATTTACATATTACGACATATGCTATAATGTAATATTGAAAGAAAGGAAGTTACTAGTCATCATCTTTATCTGAGTTGTTTGATTGGTTGTCGGATATTATCTTTTGAATCAACTCGCTCGTTTGTGCTTCAGTCATACGATTTGATCCACTTGAAGATTGAGATTGCGAGTATGACTCGAAGAACTCCTTGTTCTCTTTCTCTAACTCGCTCCACACTACATAATGATGATAATTATATTTAATGAGAATAGAAGAGGAAATTTCGACACATTAACATGTAAAAAGGTTGAATGACGTTGTGTTTTTATCTAAAACGTCGGGTTAAAATTAAAGTTTTTAGCTAAAAGTGGAATGTGCATATGAGTAAAACAGGTTTAAAATGTAACGAACTTTAAAAAAGATTTTTCTAAGGGTATGAGATAAAAATATTTATTGATGTCAGAGTTATCATTTATGTTTGAAAAATGTATTTAATAATTGTTATAATTATACTTTCTTTAATGCATTTTTCAAAATCACTTTATGACCTTAAGATACGAGTTAGTCAAACATTTTTAAAAATATACAAAATCTCTCTCTTTTTTTTTTTTTTGAAACGGTAAATAATTATATATATATATCTCCTATGCTTGGGATTGAACCCAAGACCTCCTTGTTAGTTTCTCTCCATGTTAGTCAAGTGGGCTAGCCCCAAATTTGAAGATGAGAATAAAGAGAGAGAATAACTGAAGTCGTAGAACACTGAATATTCATTGAAGGTATTAGATCCAAATTTAGGATTATTTTTTAGCCTACTTAACATTTCTTTATTGTAATCATATTGTTTTTGTACTCATAGGTAACACATAAAAATTTTATTAAAATAAATGGACAAGAAAAAACATTTTTGTAAATTCAACCACACTCATTTTAACTTGTTACCCAATTAACTGGTCATCTAGCTTGTTGCCTCATAAATAGAGCATCAAGTGCAAAGAGAATGGTCTACAAATTACGGTTCAATGATCACTCGGGGATTAAAACCCATGATATCTAAAAGCATTACCATGTGGGAGAGTTAATTTCGCTAAGTACTCCTTATGTTAAGCTGTTGATGTGCTAGTAATGTTCGTGTGTAGCTAACGTGATCATATGTAACAAGAATAACACACACGCACACAAATAAACCCAATATCGATCATATTCACATACCAAAGAGAATTGCGAGTTAAAGAAAGATAAATAAATGTGGCGGTCACTTAGATCAATAGCACTTGTTGTGATCGAAAGCACGTGTACGTATGGAAAAGAACCAAGAACCGCTTTTCACGCCAAAACTAAGATCAAGAAAATAAATTATGGAGATCTAACGCATGGGCATGCATGATCGATATTTATGCTTGTAGGAAACTAACCGGTTGAGGTGATGACCGGCTTGATGTTTGCATGTTTAGAAAGAGCTTCCATGCACTCTTGTTTGCTCATTCGGAAGATCAAACACTTTTCTATCATATGTTGTACCTAGATCACAAACATATGTGTTAACTATATATATATCACTATTTTTAACAAAAAATTTCTACAAATTATGTGTTTTTTTTTTGTTCTTGTTACCATGTGTATGTAAGAAGCCGAAGAGTCACCCATGATCATATAGCTAGAGTGATCGATTTGAGCAAGCTTAATTTGATCATGAGATAACAAAAACGTATTTGAAAGTTATAATATAGTGTTGAAAATGAAGGAGATCGAATTGAAGGTGGTAAAGTGGGCCAATGAGTCCATGTGAACGATAGGTGATAACTGGCTGAGAAGAAACTAGAGGATATTTGGAAATGAACATTTCTGTCTTGTAGGAATCCTATTAGGCAGCCACCCAGCCACGTGACATTGGGTCCCGCTTTAGACATTCTCTAAACCTAAAAACACCATTTCACCAATCCCAAATGCTTACCATAAACAGCCAATGAATTTATCATCCTCAACAACCTTGATCAGCAAATCAGGATGTGACAAATGGCATTCTTGATCAACCACTCATGACTAAATGATTAAGCACTGCATAATTAACAGTCTGAATGATTAAAAGATTTTATTTAAAACTTATTTTGAATGTGAGAAACTCTTTTATAAGAATTCTTTTATAAGAATTCTGACTGCTTAGGGATTAATGATTCAACATTTTTTTGTTATCTTATTCAACATATATTTCATTGAGACATTAAACAAACGAACTAAATGCTGAATAATTCAACATTCAACATTGAATGGTTTTATTAAGCTGCAAACAGTCACCACCTAAGTATAGCGAATACAAATGGGGTATGCAGTATGCTACTACTTACTGTGGCCACGTTGGCATATAGGATTTGCCCATGTGGCAAATTCAAGCACAATTATTGGTGGACGCCTAGAGAAATATATATGACAATATTGATCTGGAGTATAGTACTTCTTCGTTTTTTACACTTGATCTTTTCTATTTTCACTATATATTGTTTTGAAATTTGAAAAGCCTGAGATATTAATTATTACGGTATCATTCGTACAGATTCAGTGTTTCTTAAGGTTTCGGTTTTTTCTAGCAGATTTTTGTCAAGTGGTTGGTTTGTCATCTTCCTATTGTGATGACAGTTGAGAAAAAAAAAGTCGATACAAGTTTCAAGTGGCACATAAGGAGGGCCACAATTATAACTTAGCTTTAAAGGTTTTTTACCGGTGGTCCTTATTTTTAAAAGGTTTTTCACCGATTGTGCTTTATGAAAACGACCGTTAATTTTTCACGTTAAGTGACCTCACGTGAGAGTATTTTGGTCATTTCGTCTTTCCCTTCCCATTTACTCCGAGTAAATTACATGGTTGGTCCTTTAGGTTTATAACAAATTTCACGAATGGTCCTTTAGGTTTATATCAAATTTCACCAATGATGAAAATACCCTCACGTGCATCACACGTGAGGTCACTTAACGTGAAAAGTTAACAGTCGTTTTCATAAAGGACCAGCGGTGAAAAACTTTTCAAAAATAAGGACCATCGGTGCAATTTTTGAAACTAAAGGACCATTGGTGAAATTTGATATAAACTTAAAGGACCATCCATGTAATTAACTCGATTTTATAAGCTTATCTATAAAACCATAAAACTTAATGATTTCTAAAAGCCATGGAAAACAGCTCTTTAAAGCTAAGTTATAACTGTGACCCTCCTTATGTACCTTCCGAAATATTAACGACTATATGAGTACAAATGGTCACAACTATAAGGATGTATGGCATGTATATAATACTTATGATAGAGAATAAAAGTTGAGTACTAAAAGGTGACCACTACTTTTAACTTCATTGCCATGTGCAGAAAACCAACGGCCTTAAAGTTTTTCCAAAACCCAAACAAAAAGTCACTAAAGAATATTGTTATATTACTCATAGTACCGTACTGCAACAAATATGCAAATTGTACATATTTTTTTCTTCACGGAATATAATGTAATGTTTAAACTTTTTGTCACCTTGTTCTGACTTATAAAGGGAAAATAAGTATATATGTGCATTGAAACCTTAGTCGAATTGGAAATTTTGCATAGATAACTAAAGAATAAATTGTTGTTTTTATTTCTCAAGTTTTTTGGTATAATATGAAAATATCGCCCGTGTGACATTCAAACGTACGGCTACCTTCTAAACATGTGGTACGGGGCAAACCACCAATACTTTGGCCTCCATGACGGTTGAAACTGATGTAGAGTAAAAACCAAAAACACATATTAGTCTCGTTGATTCTTAAGCCCATGACAATTTAATCCAAAAACGCGTTGATTCAAAGAGTGTCGTGAACATGTTCTTCACAATTGTTCAACTCAAGAACACATATTTTGGGGAAAATCAACTTCATAAAAATTTAAAATGAAATTTCCGTAAACAAATCCTAAAATAAGCCTAAATTTTCGAATGGGCCTGAGAACACAAACGGATTAAAAATTGGGCCTAAAAGTCTAAAATTAACAAACTCCAAAAATTAAACAAAAAACTGAAATTGCAAATAACTCCCAAAATATAGCGTATTTGCGCCGAAAGTTCCGTAAAATACACCTATGGTTGTTTATAACTAGGGCGTAGTCCTCGTCGTTAGCTTCGATTGGCTGGTCGTACACATGAAACGGATACTTGTAGCAAAGCTTATGCCCATTTTAGCTAGTGTAGCTCCTATTCTAACAGGATCTTGGATATCAAAGAGCAAAATAATTTGTTCCTCCACACTTAGGTCTATATCATTTGGGCTGCATCAAAAACATAATAAAAACACAGATGAATCACATGTCCAATAATCCAGATCAACGTATAGCATTTTGTATGCATGAATCTCAAATAAAAGAACCGAAACAGGGCCCATGTTCACAAGTTGACAAATTACAAACTTGATCACACAAAAGAACATATACAACATCACATAGATACCAAATGAAACCGAAAGATGAACGAACAAAAGCACATGGACCACTTTTGCAACTTACCAATATATGTACATTTGATACATATACAGTCAAATGAGAGGTGTAAACACCCTTACATTACATATTGATAAGGATGACCTTATCTTAAATAAGTATTAAGCTACAACCACAAAATCCTCACACATTCCACAATTTGGTTCGACACTGGTGCATATCGGCTAAGCCTTATCTAACCCGAATTCTGCTCATTTGGCTTATGTAGTTATGTTGCTAGCATTCAACATCACAATATGCGCTTTCGGTGGCATGTGATTTCTTGTAATCTACGAAACTCCCATGATTAATTATGCCTTCACATATATACAAATTATATGATAATTTGTGGGGTTCTTAAAGCTAACTGTTTGTAAGAGGAGTAGCTCAAGACATTTATAAACATATTACACATTCATTGTTCGTCTAATGTGGGACTTTGTTCAACATGCCCCCTCACTTGTGGCGTCCCTTTTTTTCGCTCCTAACACGTGGATATTTATGGATTACGTGGAGCCAGTTGCGGCCGTTTGACCAACCACAGATGAACTTTGTTCTGATACAATGTAATTTTGTAAGGTTATATCTTAAAATCAATTGGTTGTAAGAGGAGTAGCTCAGCGCACTTATAAACATATTACAGATTCATTGGTTGTCCAATGTGACACATTACTTAATAATAAGCACTGAAATTTTGCAAAATTTGGCAAGCCACTCCATAATTTATTTTCTTTCTAATAAATATAAAGGGAAAATTAGCGAGAAAGGTAATTGGATATCCTAAGCGTGACAATATGAGGTCTCGTTGAAAGGAATGAAATTTAGGTCAGTTTTTGATAAATTTATGTTCCCAAATTTAAGGATTTTTGTTACATTTCTTAATAATTTTTTTCTATTATATATATAGTACATTAATCGAAATACGAAATTTGTTTGTGCTGTTTTCAATATAAGCTATTGAGGGCAAAATCTCATACACAAGACCTAAGGTACTATTATTATATACTCCGTATATGATTCCCAAATTCTCCAAATCCTGGATCTATTCTCAGATAATGTAAACTTGAACCACCAATAATATCTATGAGCCCCACAAATTTTACTGTGAAACAGCTATAGGTATAATAGGACGAGTGTTTTAAAACCCGGGTTCGACCGGCCGGTCCGACTGGAAAATGAAAATATACCAGGCCGAATCGACCGGTTTAAAGTCCATTTTTGAACCGCTCCGAACCGGCAGGGCTAACTGTGAACCCCGGTTGGACAGGCCGGTCGAACCCGAGTTTTTGTAAGTTTGGTAAATTTTTGTAATTTTTTGTTGGAAAATTAATTTTGTAATTTTTTAGATTTTTATAATCTTTGTCTTGTAATTTTGTAAGATTTTTTTTGCATTTATATACTTTTTACATAACTAATTTAACATAAATATTCAATAACATTGTAATCCGGTTTAACCCATCAGTTGAACCGGTCCGACTGGTTCGACCATTTTTAGAGCATCACCCGGTCCGATTCAAAATCCGGGATTTATAACATTGAATATGACAAAACATTCTACAAGGTTACAATGAAATCTCGGGCATATATAGATATCAAAGATTAACCAATAAATATCCCAAAATTGAATGTGAGACTGCTACAAATAATAAGACAAAAACATTCGATCTGCATGTACTATCATAAACACTCAATCTAAATGTTATGGTGTCGTTACTCTTGTAGTGGTTGATGAAATTATTTCTTGGGGTACTAGAAAGAAAAAATGTTTAATCTTATTTAAAAAATCAATCTCGTTATAGGCAAATTGTTTGATAGATATTGGTGTCTTTCAAAGAGAGGCTGCCTTTTTTACTTCCCTCCTAGTTTCGAAAGATTCTAAATTACTTTGCACTTATCTTAGCACATTAATTGGGGCCAAAATGAACAAAGCTTCCAATTGTCGCCCATCGTGGATAAATTCAATAGCAAATTATCAAAACGACATCTCTGAAATTCCGAAGACCCTGTGCGAATATAAGAAAATGGGCCCCTAAATACAAGATATATTATAAAAAGTGGACATTCAAAATTTTTTCTTGTTAATTTATTAAGTTGGCTTAAAACTTTAAGATTATACATATAAAATATATATAAAAATTTGGGGTAGTGATTTTGGGATCACACAAATTATTTCACCTACCACAACCATTGTTTTACAGTACTTGTACAATATGCTTTAAATATTGTACAGTATGGTAGGTGAAGTAATTTGTGTGATCCCAAAATCACTACCCAAAAATTTGGGCCTCCTCCGAAATGTGGGCCCTGTACAACTGCACCTGTTACACCTCCTTAAAGACATCCTAATTATCAACTTGAAAAGCTAAAACTTATCTTTTTGGATAGACTCACATAACAAGTCCGTTTTAAGAGCCCTTGGCATATATTATTTCTCCATCTTCAAAGCACCTCTAAAGGTCATATAAAGTCTTGAAACCTTTTGTAGGAGATTATTCTTTGGTGGTAATGCAAGTGAAAATAAAATTTCTTAGGATAGCTTGGAAGAATGTTTGCATGCTTAAAAAATAGAGTAATGGTATTGAGTCCTATCATTTAGTCTTACTCATAATCCTACTCATTAAATAAAGACACGTGTCAAAATCAAGTGATAATATTAGTAAAGAGAATTAGTGGATTACACATGTAATTTTATCAAGTGAATAAGACTATGATTAAGAACAAATAGTATGACTAAATATTATTTTCTCTAAAAAAAAATATATGATGTACATGGAATTGGCTCTTTTCAAGCAATCACTTACTTGCCAAATGGTAGTTGCTATTAAAAAATGAGCCCAATACCCAAAGTCCCAACTTATTAAATCTATATACGATATGGACTATGGACGTCCAAAATGGAGCCCATAGGCCATAGAGCAACATTATTGCGATTCCTGATTGCGTGTCCAATTTCAACAACCTTCCCAATGCTTTTAGAAAAAAAGAATTGGAAACGGGCTCACCACCTACTTTTATTAAATTAATAATTTGATTTTGAATCCACACTATAATATTTATGATGAAATGTTACGCGTACATCCGATTTTAACGTATTTAAGGGTTAAATTAAGCTTCTTACTGCTATTTAAGGGTTAAATTCCGTCAACGAAGAGCAACAATTCTAGAATTTTTTTTTGTCGACATATATTTTCTTTTTTGATAAGAAAATTTTACATGTGTATCCATTTAGGGAGGTTTTCCCTATACCACTTAAGTTATTTCGTGAACAACATTAGCATTGTTGTGCATTGCTTTAATAATACTTTTAAAAAATATACACACAATCCAAATATATGTACTCGTAAAATCAACAAAACTGTTTTTTTAAACATAAAATGTATTCTACTCATAAATACCACATATATCCAAATGAGACTTGAACCCTCAGCCATAAGGGATGGCAACACACCAATATATCACTAGTGCAACATACAACTCTAAACTTCTTTCCCTGCATCAATTTTGTTTGAAACGAAACCAAACTTAGATATTTTGCACGTATAATTTGTGGTATGTGCATGTGTGTAGGGTATGGAAAAGTGAAACACATACCATTTATAAACTAACTTCATTTAGTATCTTGTGTTGTTTACTTGTTTTGCCACTTCAAAATCATACGCTCTCCTGCATCACCAATTGCATTGAACCACTTTGGTCTTCTAGTCGATAGCATGATATATCCTATTAGCAATCCAATTAGGGTTCCACATCCATATCCCAAGATCACTGCTTTCCAAGATAATAAACTCTCATCCTCTTCCTCCTCGTGTTCATCACCTTCAACTTGTGGTTTGTTTGAACCCTCACACTTTTTGGTCAATGGAAGTCCACAAAGATCTTGATTCCCTCCAAACGAGTTTCCTTCAAATGTGTTAAACTGTTTCCCAAGTGGAATGCGTCCCACGAGATGGTTATGTGATAGATTTAAGGAACTAAGAAATGTTAAATCGACAAGGCTAGCAGGAATCTCTCCCGTGAGTTGATTCGAAGATAGATCTAATGACTCAATTTCTGATAGTTTCGCGAGACCATGTGGGATTCCACCTGTGAGACTATTATGGGATAAGTTAAGCACTTTCAATGACTTCAAATTTCCGATGATGTCTGGAATATCGCTTTCAAACTTATTTTTTGATAGATCAAGAATTGTGTAGTCGACCAAAAGTTTTGGAATATCTTGATCCAACCCTTTCACCGCAACTATGATAGTGTAATACACTCGACCGACGATCAAGTAATCTGGTTTTGTGCTATTTTTTACAACATTTTTCATGGCGTTGAAATTTTGAAAATATTTTAGAGGGAGTTCGCCTACAAACTCGTTATGAGACAAGTCAAGAACTCGTAGACTTGGAAATGGGAATTCAATAATAGAAGCGGTTCCAATAGGACCATGAAAATTGTTTGATCTAAAGACAAGAGCTTGCAAATTTGGAAGATCTCCTAACCAGATAGGGAATGTGTCATTTAACCGGTTGTTTCCTAAATCTAGTATTCTCAAATTTCGACATTTGGACAAAGAATCGGGTACCTCCCCTTCTAATTGATTTCCATTTAGAATAAACCCCTCTAATGCTCCATAATTCTCGAATACATTTGGAATAGTGCCACTTATAGAGTTATTTGAGAGTTCCAAAACTACCAAATTCACCCCAATCTCGCCTACCCAATCAGGAATGGGACTAAGTATATCGTTATTAGACATATCTAAACTTTTAATCTTTTTCATGGCTCGTAAAGACTCCGGAAACACCTTTAGTTTGCAAGAGGCAACACTTAAGAGCTTAAAACTAGGGTTGACATAGTGTTTTGTATTATTGGACATAATAGATAAACCACTAAATGAGAGATGGAGTTCTTCAAGGTTTTTAAGGCTTGATAACAACGTATCCAACTCCCAAATACCACTAAAATTATTGTTTGAAAGGTTTATGTAAGTGAGGTTGGTGAGTTGTTGAAATGTTTGCGGAATGGAACCATGATCAAGCACATCAATTTGGCCACCTAATTGATTGTATGGAACGGATAATCCTTTTAAAGATTGAAGAGAGAACAACTCAATCGGTAAGTTTCCCGTGAACAAGTTATTACCGAGCCTGATATATTCTAACGAAGGAAGAGCAAACAACGAAGAAGGCAACGTACCCGAAAGCTTGTTAGATGATAAATATAGAAAAACAAGATTACTAAGGTTTGCTAGCGATTTGGGAAGAGAACCTATCAAACCACAATCTGAGAAGTTCAAGTAAACCAAAGACTCGAGATGGCCAATCGAGCTAGGTATCTCTCCTGATAAGCCCGTTAATGAGAGATCTAGCCAATACAAAGGATTTTTAGAGCTCGTGTTAACTTCGGGCAATGCACCGATTATATTAGTATTTCCTGGCAAGTCAAGTTCTTCTAAATATTCAAGATTGAAAATGTTATCGGGTAATTTCCCTCGCAGACCGGTGGAGCTAAGATCGAGTGATATTAAAGAAGAAGAGATGTTCAAATAATTGGGTAACAACAAGCCGATATTAACTTTAGCAAGCCAAAGGTTTGCCAACATAGTAGAATTAGCAAGTAGATTGCTCAAAATGGAAGGTCTCATATGCAAATCAATCCCGTTATAAGAGAGATCAAGCAAGACCAAATTCGGAAGATTGATTTCTGATGGGATTTGACTTGTGAACATGTTATCCGACAAGTCGAGTTTTTTCAAATGTTGAAGATTGAAAATGCTACGAGGTAGTTTTCCTTGCAATCTAGTGGACCGTAGATTTAGTATCTTTATAGAAGATGAGATATTAAGATAACTAGGTAAAACTGAAGAGATATTAACATCTCCAAGTGAAAGTTCTTCCAAACTAGTATAATTTTGAAGCAAATTGATAAAAGCAAGAGGTTCAAGATTCAAATCATTGAAATCCATTTTGAGTCTTTGGAGTTTAGAAAGATGAAAGAGGGTTGTGTTAGGATTGATGGTACCTTGTAGCATACCGCAACTAAGATCTAGACCGATAACATCACCCGTTGAGTTTTGGCAAGTGACACCATTCCAATCACAACAATCTGTACTTGTGTTCCAATTCATCATAATTGGAATATTAGAACCTGAATCGCGCTGATCTTGGCATCTCGATTGACGTGAGGTGTCGTTTATTGAGAAGAGACTCCTTTTAAAGAGAAGCAAAGCAACTGATTGTCGAGTAGAACATCTTTGAGTGGTATTGGAAGAAGATGAAGTACAATAGACGAAGAAGCATGAAAGGAAAAAGAAGATAAGCAAATTTGAATTACTCATGATTCTCTTTAATTGCAAGTGTCCTCTTGTTATAGATGTACACACTTGCTATATACTCATAGATAGTAATAGTACAATTTGTTGGATCAAATAATTATAATCACAACCGAAGACTTGCAAGTTGCATACTCGTGATGTAACGAGAAACAATAGTCATTTGATGGGATTTCTTAATTAAGTTTAGAAGGAGTTGTAGGGTTTTCTGACTTGTTGAATTGGTTGGATCTTAAGCGTTTGATCTTTTTGGTAAGCTCATATAGACTTTTCAACCGATCTAATCAACTCGTACAAATGCATTTAATATTGAACAAAAGACATAGACTTTTTGATTGGGTACGTATGTAGGGCCTTAAACTTAATTACCTTGTCTAGTTGTTTAGAATTTCTAACTTTAAACGATGTCATTTCACACATTTAGAGCAGTGTGATCACACTATGAAGGCGTCATCCCATTGTGACCACACCTTATGCTCTTAATATAATAGTTTACAGATCGATTTGGGTTTTTACAAATCCTTGAATCGATAGGTTTTTTCATTATCTAATGTTTGCAAATATGATACACTTATGTACCAGTAGTTCTGATAAGTTGAATCCTTGAAAGAACATATGCATTATTCTTGGTCATTTTATTAACTTATTACCATGTCGATGCAATAATAAAACATTTTTATGGCGTAAAAATGGCTAATGAATATATGGGATTTTTGTTTTGGAAACGGCAAATAAAACAGCGGAAGCCTACTTGCACTATTTCAGCGAGCACCTCGGGTTCGAGCTTCTATACAAGGTAAACCCAGCCCCATAGAGTTAAAAATCCCCCATATTTAGCACCACAAAAAGATGTTTACAGGATTCGAACTCCAGACGTCATGCAGAGTAAACCCATGATTTACTTGTTTGTTTTAGTAGTTGGTATTTAATACGAAGGTTTTCATTTTCAAAGACTTCAATTTGCAGGTAGGGTCTTGATCGAATTTAATGTTTTTGTTGTTTACTTTGTGGTGGTTGTGTAGTCTTTTCGGTGCATTTCTTCTGGTTTTACAAAGTACATATAATTGACTAATAGTTAAGTTAGCCAAGCTGTTTGCGAGTTAGTCGAATTTGATTCGTGGATGAAAACTCGAGTTAAAAATGAGGTCAATTCACATTTGAGGATAATTTAGAGCTAGTTTAATGAATGAATTTAAGCTTATATTTCAGGTCAACAACTTATTTGGACTACAAGCTTAAACGGACGAGCTAATGTATATTAATTGTTACAAAAAATATAATTGTATATTATCCATTTATATAGTTATGTCCTTATAAATATATTATACGATTTATATAACATGATATAGAAATAAGTTTATTTCATATACATGAAATCTTTTAAATAAAGACTTAATTACAAGAATAGTCCATATGGTTTGGCCAAATTGCATGATTAACTACCGTCGTTCAATAAGTATAAGCATGGTATCCATGATTTGCATTTGTGTGCAACCGCTAACACTGTTAAAACTATTAAACTGACTCCGTTAAGTGATGCCCTCATGTGAGGGGCACATGCATCACTTAACGGGTCAGTTTAATAACAGGGGAAGGGATCACGGTTGCACAAAAGTGCAAATTAGCATTTTTTGTGCAAATTAGCATTATTGAACCATGATAACCAAACTTACAATTTAACCAAATCCGGCCATGAGCTATATACGCCTCAATAAACAATAAACCTGTAATCAGAAATTTTATTTTAAAATTACGAATTCTAAATAAATATAAAAATTAGGAAAATAATAATTTGTAAACTATGGAATTAGGGGGGTGGGTGTAGGGAGGCCAGCACAAGCGAGTTCTGCAAAAGTAAGCAGCGTCAACACTCGGCCAGCCTATAACCCCTCCATAAATTCGTGCGCATATAAACAAACCATAAGTTTGTCATGAGTTACGCTGCAACCGGCTCTCACCAATCGCTTTGTTTTCCTTACTCATTAGTTTAAGGCAATTTTAACCACTAGCCACATGCCTCCTATTTATACCCCTTCAAACCATCTTCATTTTTTGTCAATGAGCGATGTGGGATCATATGAATGAAAATAGCACACCTCATTTTCTTTTTAGAAGTTCGACATATGCAGTGACATCCAAACAGTATGCATTCCTCGAACATATTTTCTTTATTAGGGGAATAAACCCCCGCCTCATTATTAATCTCCTGAATAATGTCCTTAGCAAGGTTTGAAACCAAGACCTTATGAAGACAAACCCCTCAAGGCAACCTTTAGTGGCCAATTCAAGAAAAATTACTAAATCAGGACAGAATGGATATTATATGCAAACATGGAAATGATCGCACAATCATCTTTTCTTTTGTTGTTCCTTCTCAAAAATTATTTGAAACAATTTAAAAAGGTTGAGTTATATGAATGCTTTTCCTGATAACTGGAATGATATTGTTACACATTTGTCCCAATTGAATTGTGGTAATAATATCACTAGTGTTGTAAGGATAATTTTAGTTGTTGCAGCCGTTTATTGTATTTGGAAGGAACGGAATGATAGATTATTTAGCATGAAGATAAAGCCGGTTGAAGTTCTGCTGAATACTATCAAAGATAATATTAGGATGCAATTAATGAATTTGAAGGTCAAAAACTCTATGATGGTGAGGAAAGTTGCTAAAGATTGGACATATGCATTGACATCCAAACGAGCAGTATGCATTCCTCGAACATACTTCCTCCGATTCAAAATAAGTGCTACACTTTGTGTTTCACGGTTTTTGAGGCAAAATATTATAATGATGGTTAAATTAGATCAATTGAATGATTAATGGATAATGGGTCCCACACATTTTGAATAAAGTGGGGTTAATGATGTTTAAAAGTAAAAAGTAAGGGTAAATATGTCATTTCACTTTGTTAAAGTAGATAGTTAAACGTAATTTTTCAAAATGTAGCACTTATTTTGAATCACCCATATAAGAAAAGTGTAACACTTATTTTGAATCGGAGGAAGTATATTCTTTTTTAGAGGATTAAACCCCCAGCTCCTTATTAATCTTCTGAGTAATGTCCTTAGCAAAGCTTGAAACCAAGACCTCATTAAGACAAACCCCCAGACAATCTTTGGTTAACATTTGATCTAGACCAATTGATTATAGCATACCTCATATTATAGCATATAGTGTTGTAACTAGTAACCGAAATTAAGGGTCATGATCTCGGTTTCATATAATTTTCAATTAATGTCATTTAATGTATTTTACTTGTATACCGGTAATGTTTGTTACACTCCCTAAAATTACTCATGTAATTGCTCACTGTTACACGATTTTTGTTTCCACAATCGCTGTTGTTCTTTTTGGTTCCAAATCTGCAACTTTACCAAGGAATCAAATAAGATTTTTGTTATGTTTCAAATATACCACAGCCTATACAAAGAGAAATGGGGGAATCAATGTTTCATGAATCATACAAAAACATTTTTATCAAAAATATTGTTTAATTACAAAGCAGATTGCCGATAATGAGCATAACACAGGCATACACAACACAATAACTTACAGAGACTAAAAGAATCATCAACAAATTTGCTGATACATTTCAACTTCAATGCAAATGAATAGTAACATTAGTGAGATTTCCTGGATAACAACTTCAATTACAACCGATTTCAATTACATTACGGAGGATTTCGTCAAGTCAAACGCCCCCTAATACATTTACAAAATTTAGGAAAAATAACCAAAAGTGTGACCGACCTCCATATTTAAGGACCATCCGTGTAATTTTTAAGATTTAGAGATCAAATCTAAAATTTTTGACAAACGACAAGGACCATCTGTGTAATGTCTTTACCATAATATCCCCTTGCTACTTAAACCAGTAGTATTATATTTCTTAAAAGTTTAAGTAATAACAGGATTGGTAGAATGAAATTCTCGGAACATAATCTAACATTCTAAAGCAACATTTTTAATACACTATAGATTAAGAATTCTAATGATATCGAGGGCCAAATTGTAATTTACCACATACATTGACAAATATTTTAGGTCGTTTCCACTGTCTTTCCATTGTCGATATAAAACAACAAATAACATATACATTAACAATTACATTAAAAAATATGATGATATATAATTTTTGTTGTAATATTTGTTGAAATTCCAAACTTGTCGTTGTGACATGGACCTCCTCTTTCCCAAAACTCGTCGGATTTCTGACGACGGCAACATCTCGTCAAGATGAGTGCGGTCCAAAAACCGAACCGAAAACGATAAATTTTCAAAACCGAACCGATAACATGTTATCGGTTTTGGTTCGGTTTCAGGTTTTTTAGGCCAAATGCTCATCATTATCCAAAAGCCAAACCCAACCAAACAAAATCGAACAGAAACCGATAGAACCGAAACCGAAAACAATAAATTTTTAAAACCGAAACCGAACCGACAACATGTTATCGATTTCGGTCGGTTTTCGGTTCCGTTTTTTCGGCCCAAATGCTCAATCCTACTTTAGATCAATCCTCTTCATCCATCACCAAATCCAAATGACGAGCGTTAGGAGGAACATACCCGAACAACTTCATTACTTTACCAAGCGTTTTCAACACCATAAAAACGTCTTTCTTCCGTCGATCTTTCACCATGAAAACATGAACTTTACCCCCGATTTCAATCCAACTGCAACCCGGTTGTTTAACCACACCCCGTTCTCTCATAACTTTTCTAACCCGTTTAACACCGCCCCAATTCCCCTTTTCGGCATACATATTTGAAAGCAATACATACGGGCCCGAATTACTACCATCAATTTCAATCACCTTTTTAGCAACATATTCCCCTAATTCAATGTTTCTATGAACTTTGCAAGCACCGAGTAAACAACCCCATATAACCGAATCGGCTTCCATCGGCATTTTCTCTATTAAGTTTCTAGCTTCTTCAAGACAACCCGCTCGACCCAAAAGGTCAACCATACACGCGTAATGCTCACTTGTCGGTTCTATCCCATATTCTTTACTCATCGAGTTAAAGAAAACCCGACCCTGGTTAACTAAACCCGCGTGACTACAACCCGAGAGTAACCCAATCATTGTAACATGATCCGGTTTCTCGCCAGCTGTCAACATTTCCTTAAACAACTCAACCGTTTCAAACCCGTAACCGTTTTGAGCAAACCCGACTATAATTGCATTCCATGATACCCAATCTCTCTCACACATGTTTCTAAACACTCGTTTTCCATCATTAACCGAACCACATTTAACATACATATCTATAAGAGAATTTCCCACAAAAATATCACTTTCGGGACCCGATTCGAATTTAAACCCGTGTTTTACAACATGGGCATGAGCCTGTTGACCTAGTTTCAAGTTAGTTAGATTTGCACACGCGCTAAGAAGATTCCCGAAAGTGTAATGTGTCGGGAAAACATTTTCTTGTTTTAATTTTCTAAATAACCCTAACGCGGTTTCGTTTTCTCCATTTTGTGTGTATCCAGCAATCAATGCATTCCACGAGACTATATTTCTATCCGCCATTTTGACGAATATCGAGCGTGCGGTTTCCACATTCGCCGACTTTGCATAACCGCTAATGATCGAGGTCTCGGTTACGATGTTTTTATTCGGCATCGTATCGAAAATCCATCTCGCCGCAACGATTTTACCGCATTTTGCGTACATATCAACTAACGTGTTGCAAATGACGAGATCGTCCCTATATTTGTTATATTTCACAACTCGGGTGTGAATTTCACGACCCGTGTTTAGATTTGATAAACTAGCACACGCGCTTACAACACTCGCTAGCGTGACCTCATCGGGTTGGATCCCGAATTTCATCATTTTCTTGAAAATTTCTAGAGCTTCATTTGCGGGACCGTTTTGTTCATAACACGTGATTAAACTATTCCAAGAAACTAGATTACGTTTTCTCATTCCATCAAAAACTTTTTGAGCACAACACACGTTTCCACATTTTGAATACATGTCTATAAGAGCACTGCTTATATAAACATCTCCTTCATAAGGCGATTTCAAAACAGAACTATGAATTTGAGTACCAATTTGAATATTCCTCAAACCTGCACACGAGCTAAGAACACTTCCATATGAATACTGATTAAGAACAAAATCCTCAGAGTGCATACGTGCAAAAAACTCAACCGATTCATGAAACCGATCATGGCGAGCAAAACCCGACACCATGGAATTCCATGAACACTGGTCAGGCGCGGGCATTGACCGGAAAATGCGGGCGGCTTCATCTAAAAGGCCTGCGTTTGTTAAGGTGGATAAAACAGCATTCCAAGAGAATATGTTTCTTTGGGGCATTTTATCGAACACCTTGTGTGCATCATGTAGGAAACCAGATTTGCCATATACATCAATTAGCCTGTTTAAGATGAATGTTTCAGATGAAAATGGGGATTTGATTATCTGAGCATGTATGCATTGGGTTAATGATTTAGATTTGATGCATAGTTCCAATAAGTTTGCTAGAGGTGAGGAGTTGCTTACCAATCGCCATTCCATAGCATAAAAATGCAAGAAAGATTTAAGATTTAAGATTTAACATGGCCACATCTCTATCTCTATCTATATCTATATGCCTATATCTATATATCTATTAAACAAAAGGATTTTGAATCCATTTTTACTTGATAATGCCACCTCAATGATGACTCATTATTCCAGCCATGCTAAATCAACCTTCTGCGTGCCACGCTGGCATTAGTCCTGCGATTTTTTCGGCGGTTTTTTCATTCCATAAAGGCAATGAAACAGATGTTGAACAATTGAGACATTATGTGCAGTAACATAATTTTATCTGCATATTTGTAATGTTGCTGCAGTAACATACATATAATGAAGAATCAAATTGTGCAGTTGTCAAAGTAACACACATCTGAAGTCATTTAGGTATAGTAATCCATATAATTCTAAATAATTTGTTCGTATGTGTCAAAAATGTTACGAGAAAAAAAACACGAAAATTACCTGAAATTTGAAGCTGTCAGTGTAATCGAGGTGTCTAAAATAGCGCAAATCAGTATTCCTTACTAATGCTTATCTACAATCGTTCATGATTCCTCTATTTTCCCCAAAATCCGATTAATTCCGTGTCAAGAATTGCAAGAATTTCAAACACAACTGAAATCGAAGGAGTCGAGCCTTACAAAATAGGTAGTGATTCTCGTCTACTACAATAATTGCATTATTTACATGTACAGTATATAATATTACTTGTACATTATGGTACAGACATCAAAAATTATGCAATATTACTTGTACACTATGGTACAGAACATCAAAAATTGTGATAAGAAACTTAATTCCCTTACAAAATAGTGGTATGTTCTAATTACCTTCTTGTGGGTTGGGGTGTAAGATTTAATGGACTTTGTTTGGGCTGGTCCATTGTAAAGCCTACTTGGCTGGTCGATAGATTTAGTTGGGTTAGGGTAACTGATTGATAAAAAACCGGGGTTTTTTTATCCGACCCGGTTTAAAAATCAGTTTGAAATTGGATTTTGGATTTATCAGACCAGACTAGGAATGGCAAGGGAGTGGATGTGGATCGGGTGATGCGATGTCCACATTCATATCCATTTAGATTTACATCGTCCATATCCACATCCATATTCATTTAAAATCATTTCATCCATCCATATCCATATCCATCGGTTTATAGCGGGTAAATGGGCATTTGTTGGATATCGAAAAAAATTTGTTTTTTAAAGAAAGTATGATAGTTTCATAGATAAATTTGCAATTTTTATTAAATATGTATATAGTTTCTTTCAAAAGAATATACAAACGAAAACATAATTACGAACCTACATTAGACGCATCAAGACATAGAACATAGTTTGTAACTAATACCTAATTATTGATAGATACAAACGAAAACATAACTTAACGGTTTGTAATGTTTACAAATTTAGTTATATTCAATGTTATGTTATGTATAAATTTGATTGAATAAAAAATATGTAGACATATATTATTAATCATGTAAAATTGTAAAATAAAAAAGATTAATTTCGGATTAAATGGATTCATCCATGGATTGAAAATCATCATCCGTATCCGCTCCAATAAACATCCACATCCGCTCCACATCCGATATTCACCCATTTAACTTCATCCATATCCATCATCGGTGGAGCGGATCGGATGGATGATCATTGAGGCGGATTAGAGTTGCCATCCCTAGACCAGACCGGTTTTAAAACTGGCGGTTTGGGATCAAGTTGATGTTTTGGGGATGAATTGGTATTAAAACCGCTTTACAAAAAAAAAACAGAAAAAACTGGTTTGAACCAGACAACCAAATATCAAGTCTGTGCGTTTTTGAAATAGTTTGGACGATTAATCACTATTTGATTTCACTTATTTGGTTGGGATAAAAACCGACCAACTAAAACGAATAATCCTACTTTTAGGGCATGTTTGGGAAAACTTATTAGCGGAGCTTATGAGCTTATTAGAGCATCTCCAATGGTAGCTTTTTCTAAAGCTTATTACTATTCTAATAAGCATTTGAAAGACTTTTTACCATTGGAATGTCTAACTTTTTGAAAAGCTTATTACAAAGACTTATTCTCTACTAACCTTTTAACTAACTTTTAATGTTTGTCATTTTAGTCCCTTATGTTTAATATCTTTTCACTTTAAACCTTAGATATATTATATATAAATTCTTTATTATATTTTTATTACTTAATAAATAAGTTATATAATATTTAATGTCAATTAGTATAATATTTTTGTACTAGACATTTTAAAAGATATAATATTTAGTAAGATGTCAAAAAAATTGTCAAATTATATATAGGAGTATTTATAAAAATTTGAGATAGATAAAGGTAAATTAGAAATATTGTAAAAGAAAAAGTTTTTGGAGAGGTTAACCATTAGAGATGTTATTTATGAAAAGGTTTTTAGTTAGTGGAATGTTGATGTGACAAAACTAATAAGCTTTTACGAGGTTAACCATCGGGATGCTCTTAACTAATAAAATAATAAGCTTTGTTAGGATACAAAGAATTGTGTTGTCACACCGAATCAGGATCAAAATTATACTTTTAAGATCCGTTTTCTTTTATGCTATTTCACTTTTATTCAATGTTTGGTTGACTCGTAGGTTTCGAAAATTTTCGTTTTTTTAACAGCAAAGATAAAGAATAATCGCAGGTGAGCTTCGGCATTGCCATCACCCACCCCGACCACCCCGATATTTCATTATAATACTACCCGGTACAAAGTACCAAAACACCACCGATACACCAGTTGTTTGCACCAATATTTACAAAATAAAAGGACTACACAAGACTACCAAAAACATAAAGCCATAACGTAAAAAACATAATAATTCGCCTAGTTCCACGCATAATCAGGAGACGCCTCCCCAATTGGTTTCCAATCCAGAGTCTTTATTTTTATATATCTAGTGGATCTGTACACCAAGTCCCCCACTCGAATCCGCTCCACTTCGACTTTGAATGATGTTTTATCCAAAAAAATGCTTGTGCTTGTGCTTGAACATTAATTGTTTGGAAGGCGCCTGGGTTATTATTAAACACCAATTCATTCCTTGGTTTTCCAAATATGCCAATGTGTGGCAAATAGGGCTGTTAGGAATTGTTGTGCTTTCACCTTTGTATAATTTTCCCTAGCATGCCAATTTAATAAGAGGTCAATATTTCGGATACATCTTATATCGATAGACCACCATTTACAAAAGTTTAGCCATATTTCCCGTGTTTTTCCGCAACTCCAAATAAATGATCCTCGTCTTCGATCTCTCTTTCACAAAAAACACAAACCGCCGATGGAAGAATTATACCCCTTTTTAGGAGATTAAAACATGTAGGCAAGCGATTATTATATAGTCTCCATATAAAAATATTAACACTTATTGGAACCACTTTTACCCACGACGATTTGAACACCACATTTGGACCGGAAAAAACACCTTCAAGAGCACATCTAGCCGATGCCACTGTATAATTACCATCGGGTTCGAAGCCCCATTTAGGTGTCCATTGGCCATTTTCCGGGTTCACACTATATTGAAACCATGAGTCTAGTGGGATGTTCAATTTATCACATTGACCACGGATTTTTACTATATTGTTCCATACCCCCGGAAATTTACTAGATGGAGAAAAAGGAAAAGAGATATTGTGAATACCTCCTATCACCTTCTTCCATAATGATCCATCCTCTTTCTTCAACCTCCACCATCATTTTGCCAAAAGAGCAAGGTTTTGGGACTTTAGGCTTGGTACATTCAAACCGCCGATTTCAATTGGATCGTGCATTTTCTTCCAACTTACCCATTGAATTTTTCTTTCTCCATTTTTTGAACCCCAAAAAAAATTAGCTCGAATTGACTCTAATTTTTTAAGCACACCTTCCGGTACTTTGAATAATGAGAAATAATAAATCCCAAGAGCTCCAAGGACGGCTTTGCTAAATGTTAGTCTTCCTCCATATGACAAGGAGGATGCCTTCCATGAAGATAGTTTTTTTTTTTTTTGAAACTTGTTGATGATAATATCCCAATGTGTCATTCGGTGCATAGGAGCCCCGATTAGTAGACCCAAATACTTGAATGGAGTTGACCCAATTCCACAATTTAACCGATTTGATACTCTAGCCACCTCTTGATCTTCAACCCCGAAACCGAATATGTGACTTTTTGACATGTTTACTTTTAAACCGGATGCTAAATAAAAACAATTTAATATGCGAGAAATATTCCTTGCATTTGATTCAGACCATTCCCCTATAAAAATAGTATCGTCAGCATATTGTAAATGTGAGATCGGATGATCTACACCTGGGATATGAATACCATGGAATACTCCTTTTTCCGATGCTTCACTCATGGCAATATGTATGCATTCAACCGCAATGATGAATAAAAAGGGGCCATCGGGTCGCCTTGCCTTAAACCTCTACATATCTTAAATTCCTCCGTAAGTGACCCATTTAGAAGGACCGCTGCTCTTGCAGAAAAAAAGCATGTTTTAATCCATCTTCTCCATTTTTCCCCAAAACTCATCTGTTCCATAATTGAGTCAAGAAATTCCCAACTCAAAGTGTCATATGCCTTTTCAAAGTCCACCTTAAATACTAGGAGTTGTTTTTTAATTTTTTTAAACCACGATATGACTTCACTTAAGATAATTAGGCCATCCAGAATGTTTCGGCCTTCAATAAAGGCCGATTGCTCGATGCTATTAATGTTTGAAACTAGAGTAAACCAATGACTGTTTGTGAAATGGAAAAAAGTCGATACAAACTAATTTGTCTTTTTAAAAAGTGACCTATCCTTTATTTGATAAATGTGAAATTCATGCCAAAAATAAACATTGACCGGATTAATCATAAGTTTCATCTCACAAATTCAAAGCACAGTGTGGTGCATGTTGAGCTTCGATGGAGAGAAATGTGATATGTTCTTAGTTGATTCGGGTTGACCCGTCGGTTGAACCTGTTGACCCGTGACCCGGCCATCTTGACCGGCCAAGTAATAACCTAAGTTTTAAAAATTTGCTAAAACCAAATACATCTAGTTAATAGTTATGCTTAGTAATAGAGTCCTTTACAATTTTAGTAATTTAAATAAGACGATAGTATTTTTTTACAAGAAACAATTTAATTTAGGAAAATATTATTGTTATTTTTCTTTTTTCTAAATTATACTTGTGCAGTAGCATTTTTAGATTTGTATTTTTATTTTTATAGTCTAACATTTTGCAAAAAAGAAAAAGAAACAAAAGAACAGTATCTACAAAAATTTCACTAATTAAGGTAAAAAGTATCTATGACACTTTTTTCATTTTTAGAAGATAGAGGGCAGTTTTGGTTAATCCTGAATTGGGTCTTAAAAGAAAAGGAAAAGCTAGCAACAAGGACAAAAGGCCTTGTGTAAGTCTGTGGGCCTTGAGACAATAAATTTACACCAAAACAGCAAAAACCCAAAAACTTGACAATATATTGACTGCTCTATGAGACAATAAATCTCATTAACTGTTGTTGTCTTTACTCAACTCCTGGCCATGAAATGCATATTCTTTTATTTTAAAAAATTCATAAATAAAAATATTTTACTTTAATAATAAATTGGTTGCAAGATCATAAGGTGTAATCATGTATATGTTGTAGTTATTAAATGATTTTATGGCTGAAAATTATGTTTAACCTTTTAACATGATAACATCATATTAGATGTATGTAAAACTCATGTTAAAAACAAAAAAAAAAAAAACTCTATAAGACTATTACATCGCTTTAACACCTTCATCATAGATTGTGCTCTAAAGCAACTTTCTAAAATAAGTTTTGCATGTAAAGATCAAATTTAACAATTTCTAAAGATAACAAAAGGAAACACGTTTAAGAAGTATTGCATTTTAAGATAAATATAAGGTAAGAGTGTTTTTTTATAAATAAAAAGCAACAAATATTACAAATGATGTGGGTTAAAGGCTTAAAGCCAAAAGCAATAGTTTTCATTTTCCATCTTAAAAGGTCAGTTTAATATTATACCGAGGATCTTTGTGTGCACGTAAGTTATAACGGTAAAAACGTCATATTTTTTAGCCTCAACATTCCTTAAGTTAACATTGCGTATTTAACCCTTTTTGTAAACCGATTGATAAAATGATTTTGCTTTTAAACACACAAGAAACATGAATTTTTTTGCACTAATATTTCTTGGATTTTGCTAACAAGTGCCTTAGGGTAATGGTTAACAATAATTTTAATGCATAAACAAAGTGTACATTAATTACACAAAAAACTACCCACTAAAATTCACTAACAACTCATAAGTGGTTATGCATAAATACTTGTACCTTAACCACTTTAGTAACCCATAATCATTGCCCTAAATACATTGTTTAGTAAAACCCATATTTCTTTTGTGGAATTATAAACTGGCAACGAATTGCACATGTAACCATCCTAAAACCTTAATTTTCAAAATCTTATAATTTTGGATGCTAATTTTTTATAATCTAGAAATTCACATCTTCTTTTAGTTTTTTTTTTCCGATTTTTTTCAAAAATTGGGCAGTTTTAAAAAAAAAAAACTTTCACAAATAATATTGTTTTTCTCTATTAAAAATGATGCATCTGAGTTCCCCGAACCCAGATTCACTCCACCTGGCTGTCATCTGACCTCCCCGAGCCGGGATCATCCTGCAATGGCATTTTCGTGAGTGAAGTAGTTGAGTTTGGTGATGCATGAAGAAGAAATATAATTACTGTGATAAACTTGTACATTGCAGCATATGTTTTTACCTTATGTTTGTTGACTTGTACTTTATGCTTGATAATCAATGACCTTGTACCTCATGCTTGTACATTGTACCTTATGCATACAACTTTAAAAACTCACTTAGACCACCCGTAACGCCAAAGTCGCCACCTTTGGTCGTCCGATGTGGCGACGCGTCCCCCCCTTACGCCCACACCACTTCGACGCGTCGAAGGTGCCCATCGGTCGTCTAGACGACCGATCAATTTTCAAAGGGGAAATGTTTTTTCAAAGGGGAATGATTTGGTCGCCTGGTTACGTGTGTTTGGTCGGGATTTTTTATGTGTTTGGTCGGGCTGATGTGGCGCAGAGGTGGCAGGGGTGACCAAACTACGCACAGTCTTATAACTTATGCTTGTAGACTTGTATATGATACATTGTAAAGTTTGATTTGTCCGATTCCATTAATGTTTTTTTTGCAATCACCAACACACCTTGACGTAGCCGAAGCTAGCTCTTGAGTTCCTTCACCTTGCCGTTTCAAAAAAAAAAAAAAAACCCCACACACACCCATCTCAAGATGCTTTTTCTGAATTTCATTATTCACACTCCAAACACTTTGCCATTTTCATGTATGTGCACTCTCCTCAACTTCATACCTTCAACCCATTACAATCCGAAAATGTTAGAAACTCTGAAAAGAACTCTGATATAAGTAGTACAGTATATTTCATGTGAAGTAAATACAAAACACATGAAATTTTAAAAAGAAAAAAAAAAGTGGGACCACCATTTGGTTATTTCAAAACACCCGCACAATATACTAGGGGTGTCAAATTGTACCGAATAAAACCAACCAACACTCTATCAACCAAACCAATTAAAGTTGGTAGCCAATATGTTTGTAGCCAACATGTTTGGTTGGTAGTACCGTACCAATCGAGTATACATGGTACGGTAATGGTACAAATATTTAAATATCATGGTAGTACCATACCAACCAATATATATATATATATATATATACATGTATATAAACTAATTCTTACAATATATACTTACATAAATTGTGGTTTATTAATTTTTATCTTTATAAAACTCTCCACCGTACAATATATCAA
Source organism: Calendula officinalis (assembly GCA_963853835.1). NCBI lineage: Eukaryota > Viridiplantae > Streptophyta > Magnoliopsida > Asterales > Asteraceae > Calendula > Calendula officinalis. The sequence continues at coordinate 85,070,155 of OY970823.1, forward strand.
ATTGATTTTTTAACGTAAATAATTTTTATATAGCATTAATAAATCATCGTTTTATTTATTTTGTTTTCGAATTTGGAAAATTTGTTAATATGTTTTAAATGATGGGTGATGATAAAATATCATATTATAAAACATATATTGTTTTTAATATTTTTTAGTTTCATATTAGTTTGTAATTTTGATATGAAGTACCAATTTGTACCAACCAACATTGTTGGTAGCCAAACAAATTGATACCAACTACCAAGTATACTTGGTATGGTACCGGTAGTCAAATTAGTATACCAATTATAGTTGGTACGGTACACGGTATGAGGAAATAACGCGTGGTACCGTACCATGTTCACCCCTACAATACACCACCAGCTTCATTCGCTCACCTCCTTTTTAAATCAGTCGTTCGCTCTCCTCTGTGAATAAGTCGAACCAGACTCCATCTCTCACCGGAGCTCCAGGTCCCAAGTGAAGGTATCATCCTCAACCTCTTTTAATTAATTATTCATGTATGTAATATTCTGTCGTTTTCATGCCTCTCGTTAGTTGTTTCCGTCACCGTGCTTGTAATGTTCGCATAGATGTCGCATAGTGTGTGTTCCTGTATACCCAATCTTTCCGGCGAGCTCCGGCGAGTCCCCATCTCGCGATCGAACTCTCTCCCCAGAGCAGAGGTTTATCCCAGTTAAACTCTTTAAAAACTTCATACGCATACGATCTAGCTTGTGGGTGTCGTTTTCCTCGTCAACCAACTTCCGGCGAGCAAAAGAAATATCCGGCAACAACCTCATCTCTCTCTACTCTCTCTCTCTAAAGATTTTCTGCTATAGAAGATATAGTCTCTAACCAAGAACCTATGTTTTCGTTATCTATCTCACTCTGTACTCGTTGTTTTGTGTGTGTTGTGAACAAACATTGTAAGTGTGTTATTACTGTGTGTTCATATTTGTTCCGGCGAGTTACTCTCCCAGCCGTAGCCATCGCAAAATTCAATTATCCAGCAGTAGTATTGTACTGATCCATCTTCGGTTCTAGCCCAAAGCAACAAAACCCACTTCGTTTTTATTTTGGAATCCAACATCATATTTTTGTAATTAATTAAATTGATCAAGATAAATAATTTTCATCATATTTTTAGAACTGGTTCTATTTTGATTTAATAAACTTTTGGCCTTAATTTAGATTATTTTGACTTTGCTTGTAACACTTAATGAATTTTGGTGCCATTATACCCACCTCAGATTATTTCATTGAATTACTTTGCTTTATATTTAATATAGATGAAACTGGAGTAGCCTGCACCGAATCAACCAATTCAACAAAACGAGGTTACGTCGATAGACATGGTAAGACTTGTAATAGTCAAAGTGTATGTATTTTGCTCCACCGGTGTATGGATTATATCCTATTCACTATATGAATGTGAGTGGCTCCTATTAATGTATCTAGCTTTGTTTACAGTTGCTAAATTAATTTCAGCATCATTGATACCATATTTGCACTCAACTGAGTATTTTAGGGGAGTTTCATACCCTCATTTGGGTAATATATTGTTGGGAGGACCGGGGCGATACTCAACCATCCTTATTTCAGTCATTTTTACTTTTGTAAGTATTTAATCTGTCACATCACAAGAAAAATAACATACAAAATAAATGTCACTCTAAGTCAAAAAAATATGTCATTAAAGGTCAGAGTAATTACAAAATTGTTTACCAATACAAGATATTGAAGGTTTTATTTGTTTTCTATTAAATTAATTCTTTGCCTAATTTTGTAGGTAACTTGTATTGACTGTATCATAGTTATAAACGACAACATTCAAGTTTTGTTTCCTACGTAAGCAAATTTAATTACAGTGTTAATTGTGTTTTATCTAGCATTTATATTAGCTTCCTGGAAGTTTGATGAATACTCACCATGGTTACCTGGTGGGTAACCCAAATTACTTGAAACCAAGTAAACGAAACCTTATTTGGTTCAATTTACGATAATAATTTTACAATTTCAATTAAACCGAATCCATTACTAAATTCAAATATGTTTAAATTTCCGCAAGCATTTCCATTCTTCTGTTGGTGACTGTCATTGTATGTGTAGCTTGTGAAGGCATTCATATATAGGTTTTTGTACTAATGGCAAAACGTTGTACCGTAGTGGTTCAAATCTACACATGGCAATAGGCTTTTATGCCTATTGATTTTCACGACATTCCTACCTCCCAAATATATATTGTGTAGTGAGAAACATAAGGATGTATACAAAACTTCTCTTGATCATGTACGTATTTTGTTTAATTTCTATATATTATTATTATTATTATTTGTGGTTTAATGTTGGTTTATGTATGTCATTGAATGAACCTTTTCAATAAGCATAATTCTTTATGCGGTAACTGGCGTAATATGGTATCTAATGTTCGGAGACGAGGTGAAATCAATTTTTACGCTCAATCTCCAAAAGGGATCGAATGCAACCGATGCTGCAATTTGCTGCACAGTGACCTTGTTTCAGATTGTAGAATAATCTAGATTTACATATTTTATAAAATTTCGAAACAAGGTTACTGTGCAGCAAATCGCGCGTCGGTTGCATTCGACCCCTTTTGAAGATTGAGCGTAAAAATTGATTTTACCTTCTCTCCGAACATTAGATACCCTATTACCCCGGTTACCGCGTAAAGAATTATGTTTATTGAAACGCTTCATTCAGAGATATACAAAACCAACATTAGACCATAAATAATAATAATAATATATAGAAATTAAACAAAATACTACATGATCGAGAGAAGTTTGTATGCATCCTTTTGTTTCTCACTACACTATATTCGGGACGTAAGAATGTCCTGAAAAGCAATAGGCATAGAAGCCTATTTCCATGTGTAGATTTGAACCATTACGGTATAACAATTTACCATTACTACTAAAACTATATTTAAAATGCCTTTACAGACTACAAATACAATGACAGTCACCAATAGAAAATGGAAATGCATGCGAATAAAAACATATTTGAATTTAGTTTTGGATTCAATTTAACTAAAATTGTAAAATTATAATCGTAACTGAACCAAATAAGGTTTCGTTTAATCGGTTTCAGGTAATTTGGGTTACTCACCAGGTAACCATGGTGAGTATTCATCGAAGTTCCAGGAAGCTACTATAAATACTAGATAAGACACAATTAAGACTGTAATTAAATTTGCTTCCCAAAAAAACAAAACTTGAATGTTGTCATCCATAACTATGATACAGTTAATACAAGTTGTCTGCAAAATTAAATAAGGAATTAATTTAATAAAAAACAAATAAACCAACAATATTTTGTGTTGGTAAAATAATTTTGCAATTATTTTTACCTTTAATGACATATATTTTGACTTAAAGTGATACTTTTTTAATGTTATTTTCTTGTGATGTGACAGATTAAGTACTTATAAAAGTAAAAATGACTGGAACAAGGATGGCTGAGTATCGCCACGGTCCTGCGAACAATATATTGCCCAAATGGGGGTATGAAACTCCATAAAGTCAGCTAGTTGAGTGCAATATGGTATCAATCCTGCTGAAATGAATTTAGCGACTGCAAACTACAGTAATACGAGCCACCCACATTCATATAGTGAATATGGTATAATCCACACACCGGTGGAGGAAACATACACTCCGACTATTACAAGTCGAAGCATGTCTGAGCAAAAAATATACATTGATAAAGTATATGATTAATTAAAAGACAATATTATGAAATTAGCGAACACTTTAAGCATTAGATGTTAAAGCATTAGCTTACTAATTTTTGTTTTTTCATAAGACATATTGTATTGATTCAAACTAATTTTCCAACTTAATCATGTTATGTATTATATAAACATGTGAAATCTATTAATTATCTTTGTTAATCACATTCTTCGATTTGAACACTTTTATTAAGTAAAAATACCAATGTTGTAGAATTCGCTACTCACTACCGTCCGTTCAACGACCTTTTAGCGAGTACTCGGCGTGTACCCGAATCGGGAATTTTTACGTATAAAAATATATAATATATATGTAATTTACCTAATTTTTAAAATAAATACATATTAAATGATAAATTTTAAGTTACATTATGCCCATGTATAAGATTAGTAGCATAAGGTAAGTAACATAACCTCATTCTCTTGTGGGCCTAACATTGTGTAACGACCCGAATTTTTGTGGTAAATAAATTATGAAAAAAAAAATGATAAATAAGGATAAATCATTTAAAGAACGTAGGAATTGGTTTCATGTCATTTGGACATCGTATGAGAAAGTTATGGACGAAATCATGTCGAAAAGGGCAACAAAAACTGCAGGCCAAAGTTCACGCCTCGAACTAAAGTTCACGAACGTGAACTTTGACCAGAGATGTCGGGTTTTTGATTTTAGGAAGTTCACGACGAGTTCACGGCGCGAACTTTGCTGAAACTGAATAAAATCGAGATTTCAGCCATTTATGCTCATCCTTCATCCCAACACACTCTCTCTAGAACCTTATACATATTTTGAGTGGAAAAGGTCATTTGGAGCTGATTTTGGGGTCCAAATCAAGTGATTTTGCTTCCATTGTTGAAGATCAAAGTAAATCTTCACTCCTTTGTAGTTGTAGCTTTAGATCTATGGATCTTGAGGCTTGGGTTTGAAACCCTAGTTCTTGGGGTTATGGGTTATGGTGAAATAAATGATGTATACACTTAATAGATGGTGTTTTAACAAGGGAATCAAGTGTATGGTTAAGATTTGTAAGAATCTTAAGGGTTGGTTAAACCTAGGGTTTGGTAAATCACCAAAATTGGGGGAATGTGTTAGTAAGTGGTATCTAGAGATAAATGGATACATTATTAGTAGTAAGTGATGTTGAACAACTTGTGATTGTTATATTTGGCTTTTGGTGAAGTCTTGGATAGTTGATCGATTGTGGAAGCAAAGAGGTTTCGTGTGAAGAACACGTTTGGAGCATTATTTGCTAAGGTGAGTACATGTGGACTTTACTGAGTACATAGCCTTTGAAATATGTTTTCTTTGCATGTGTTCGGTCTATTTGCTTAATTGTGTAGACTATTAGTATGTAGAGTTAGTTATATATTAGTATGAATATTAAAACTAACTTGTTTGATGATTGACGAGATAGCCAAGGGCTTAAATGGAATAACTCGAGAAGTTATGATGAGTGATAGATTGGCGGTGATTCGGGGGATCCCCGGTCACATTGGATGGGGCGGATTGGGCGTCGTCCCATGGACCATCATGTGATAGGAGGCTTGCTAACCGGACGTGATCCGGCTAGAAGTCGGGTAACGGTAGAATGGGCGATTCCCTCTTGCCGTTATCATGAGGCTTATTAAGGCGGGGGATCCTCGATTAATAAGTATGTTAGATGACGGGTTATTTGGAGATGTTCCGGATAACTAGATAGACTTTCTAGGGAAGCAAGAATGATAGAGTCACAATAGGGTGACTAAACCTATAATGATAAGATATATATATATATATATATATATATATATATATATATATATATATATATATATATATATATATATATATATATATATAATGTGAACTTGTTTATTTTATCGGGGTCTAAACCCATGTAACTTACGAGACATTTTTGTGTCTCACGTACTACTTGTTGTTTTGCTATGTACTCAGGTTCTGGATCGAAGATAGTACGCATGGGTAGAGATATGCGGGGCCTAGAATAGAAGAACATTAGAGCGGATTTGTGCTTAGCTTTGGTTTTGATATATTTTGTAACACCGAAACTTTATACTCTGATTTCATACCAAAGGTTTTTGTAAATCCGTATTTTTGGAACGGTTCTTCTATTTATAAAATGATATGTTTTGGCAAATGTTTTGTTTTTAAAAATTGAGGTGTTACACATTGCATTTCCTTTAAATCTACGAACTTAAAATTTTAAAACTCAATTTGGCATAAATTTCCGTTGTTAACTGATTTTGATAGCCTAAACCGATTTTCACCATCGTTGTCCACTGTTGACTGAGTAATTAACCGGTTACTTAGGATCAACCCGACTTAGTAGAACACCAGGTAGCGATTACCCCGCGAGTACTCGGCCGGATAGACCGAATTTTACAACACTAAAAAATACAAAAGAGTAAACTATACGAATAATCCTTACATTATCACGTTTTTTATCTTTAATACTTCCTTCGATTCAAAATAGGTGACACACTTTCCTTTTTTAGGTGATTCAAAATAAGTGACACACTTTGAAAAATTATCTTATTTGACAAAATATAGTGAGACCCAAACCCACTAACTATCTACTTTACAAAGTGAAATGACTTCTTTACCCTTACATTTTACTTTTAAAAATCACTAACCCCACTTTTTTCAAAAAATATAAGACTCATTCCACACTAATCATCCAATTAATCTAATTTAATCATCATTATAATTTTTTAACTCAAAAACCATAAAACTCAAAGTGTGTTACTTATTAAATTGGAGGAAGTATTAACCTCTCTTATAAACTAATTTAGTGGATCAGTCAAGAATCAAGATGTAGACTAGCTTATTAAGCTCCAAATTCAAGCTTATTTGGAGCTTAATAAGCTAATAAGCTCATAAGTCTCGTTAATAAGTTTTCCCAAACATGCCCTTAATACAATAACAATAACGAGGACTTGTTTTGGAATTAAGACAAACTTCAAGGTCTAAATTGCAATACACAAAAGCAATTTCCCCAATGAAAAAAAAGGGTTTTGGGGGGTTTTTCCAGTTTCAATTACACCTCCATCTCCGTCTCCCCTCCGCCTCACTCTCATCGTACCTCCATTGTTTCTCAAGGTTTTGAACAATGGTTCTATCAAACAAGAAACTAAAGCAAAAGCTTCGAGCCCAATTAGCTGAATCATTAACCAAATCAGCGTCTCAAGTAAACCAACCGAATCTCAACGACTCAGAAACCCATCAATCCTTCAAATCGTTACTGAATTCAGCAACCCTAAAACCCAAATTAACGAAAAGAGAAATCCGCAGAGTGAAAGCGCCGTCTGTTAAAGAAAGTTCAGAGCTTGAAAGTGAAAAGGGTAATAATGGTGGATTGAAGGAAAATAAGAAGAGGAAGAGAGAAAACGATGGAGTTGAGGTGAGTGAAAAAAAGAGTAGTAAAAAGAAGAATAAAAAGAAAAATAATAAGAAAAAGAAGGTGGTGGTTAAGAAGGAAGAAGAAGATGATGTGGAAAAAGAAAAAGAAAATGGTGGAAATGAAGAAGGAGGTATGGTAGAGGTAATTCAACCTCAAATTAGGTATGTTTTTGCAATTTGTTAAATTACTCATCTTGTATTTGGTGTTTGTTTGTTTACAGTTTGCATTTAGTCAATTAGGTTATTAAGTGCCTGATATCTTCTGGTAGTTTGCTTTCTTATTGAGCTGATAAAAATGTTTATTTTATAATAATAAATTTTCCAAAGTGTTAGAATCATCAATCATGTGAAGTTCACCTTATGTAAATTAATACTGTATTAAAAAGTTCATAATTGGAACACTTTAAATTTATATATTAGGTGACCTGATAACCTATAATAGAAGTTAAATTTCACATGATTGAAACGTTTTTGAAACTTTGTTGTTATTATTATAGAGGAAAATCAAAGTTTGAGTGACCTAGATGGAATATTTTTTAAACTTTGTTACTATTCTATGATGTGAATTTTAATTCAGAATTCCTTTCACTGTAACATTATATCCATGGATATTAACTCAATTTGGTAAAGTTTTTACATTTATCTCAATACTCAGTTTTATTGCAGCAATTTCTTGCCTATGTATTAAAATCTGATTATTTTCACCTCAAATAATAAGAGAACAGAAATTTGCATAGGTAACTAAAAATATGGGATTTGACTTTTAGTTACCTATCTTGGTAATTTTGCAGAAGAATAGCATAATCATAATCCATTTTTGCCAACTATTCCATTTTGTGGGTCCCATATTAATACATAAATTTAATCTCAATAGCTTCACTATTCGTATTTCATTGACTTTTTGTGGTAAATGTTAATGCAGTAAAGAAGATGAAAGTATTTCTACAAAGATTTTTGTTGGAGGAATTCCATACTATTCAACTGTTGATGATATTCAAAGTTTCTTTCAAGGTTGTGGAAGTATTACCGACATCGATTGTTTAAAGTTCCAAGAAACCGGGAAATTTAATGGGATTGCAATGATAACTTTTCGGGTATGATATTATATGTTACATATTCATATTGTGTATATGTATACGTATATATCTATATATCTATATCTTCTTGATTTATAAAGTTGAGCGATGTTTTCAATTTCATTTTTTGTTACAGACTGATGCTGCAGCAAAAAGAGCATTGGCACTTGATGGATCGGATATGTGAGTAACTTCAACTAATTTCTAGTTAAAATGATCTTGAAAATAAAGGTTGTAAAATGGGCATGTATATGGGTTAAAACCGGTTTGGGTCAAAATTGATCATCTTTTGGGCGGTCAAGGTTGACCCGAAACAGTTTTTGTCAAAAAGTTTTGAACTTTTATAAACATGTCAAACATGATGACAGTTTATATTATTTAAATAGTAATCTTATTAATTGGATTAAATGATTTGAGGTTATATACATTAAAAGTACACTCTGGTTGACTTTCGACCCATTGAACCCTTTGACCCATCTATCAATTCATAAGTAAAATGGGTCAAAATTTCCACCTATATTTTACCCGTTTGGCCCGTTAGAGACCCATTTTCATTTTACCCGTTTTATTTTTCTTTCTTTTTTAAAGAAAAATATTTAAGTTAAATAGAACTTGTTACCTGTTGCAGGGGTGGACTGTCACTGAAGGTTCAACCATATAAAGCAAACAGAGATAAAAAAGTTTCCGATTTTGCCCCTGCAATGTTGGATGGCTACAACAGAATCTATGTAGGAAATTTATCATGGGATATGACAGAAGACGAATTAAAGAAATTTTTCTCAGATTGCAGTATTTCTTCTATTCGTCTTGGTAAAGATAAAGAAACAGGGGAATTTAAAGGTTTTGCCCATGTGGATTTTAGCGACAGTTTATCTGTCACTATTGCATTGAAATTGGATCAAAAACCTCTTTTTGGGAGACCCGTGAGAATTAGTTGTGCGGTCCCACCAAAATCAGCAAATCCCGGGTCAAAAGTGGACCCCACAGATGATGCAGATAATGATGACGTGGCAAGAAAAGCAAAGAGACAGACTTGTTATGATTGTGGTGAAAAGGGTCATCTTTCTTCATCATGCCCGAGTAAAAAGGTTGCTGATGTGGCGTACACAGGTGGCGGAAATGATGATGTGGCGGTTGATATGGAGGGTGAGTGGAAGTTGAAGGGGAGGACGTGTTATGAGTGTGGTGAAAAGGGTCATCTTTCTTCATCGTGCCCGAATAAGAAGGTTGCTGACGTGGCGTACACAGGTGGCGAAAATGATGATGTGGCGTTTTTTAAAGAGGAAGCTGATAGTAAGCTTAAAAGGAGGTCATGCTATGAGTGTGGTGAAAAGGGCCATCTTTCTTCAATGTGTCCGAATAAGAAGGCTGCTGACGTGGCGTACACAGGTGGCAGAGCTGATGACGTGGCGTTTTATAGGGAGGAAGTTGATAATGTTAGTGATGGTAAGCTTAAAAGGAGGTCATGTTATGAGTGTGGCGAAAAGGGTCATCTTTCTTCATCATGCCCGAACAAAAAGGCTGCTGCTGATGTGGCGTACACAGGTGGAAAAACGTTTGCTTCTGTGGAGGTCAAAGATAACGAAAGGGTTGACTTTTATAACACGGTCAACCCTGTTAGTGACGGTAAGTTAAGAAGGAGAACATGTTATGAATGTGGTGAAAGAGGTCACTTATCTTCACTATGCCCAAAGAAACAAACTGCTGATGTGGCGAATGTGGTAAAGGAAAGTGATGACATGGCAGTTGAGAAAGCTGACATGGTGGTTGTTGGTAAGGAAGTTAGTGAAGGTAAGTTAAGGAGGAGAACATGCTATGAGTGTGGTGAAAGGGGTCATTTGTCATCATTATGTCCAAAGAAACAAAATGCTGACGTGGCAAAGGAAAGTGATGACGTGGCAGTTAAGGAGGTTAAAGTATGGTGGTTGTTAGTGATGGTAAGCTAAGAAGGAGGAGCTGCTATGAGTGTGGTTTGAAGGGTCATATTTCTTCATTGTGTCCAAACAAAGGAAATAGTGGTTTAATAACGGCTTAATAAAGTACGTTTAAATTTCATATACTTAATGATCAATCGTGACACATGTTTTTGTAAATTTTATATATTAAATTAACGACTCGTTAATTTTCAGGTGGTCAACCGTGCTTGGTCAACCATGTGGTAAAAAACGCGCTTTTATATGTATCCACAATGGTCGGTAAACGATGGTTCGTTTTGCGACACTTGATATATGGCACCAATATTTTGTAGCGGCGAATAGATACAAATTACATGTTACATTTTTTGAAAGTTAAGATAAAACAAAAACATATTTTTGCTAGTTATTTTGTTTCTTTATTGTATAATAATTGGATTCACAAATTTGAAGATTTGTTTGGTTGTGTTGTTGGTTTCATGTGGTATTTGGACCACAAAATGGGTCCTCATAAACAAGTGAAAATTTTGACATTTGGTGTTCTCACTACGTGTTTGACAAAGTCAATATGAAAAAGTAATGAAAATGACAAATGTGTCAAAATTGGAGATCTACAGAAATTTGAATCGGATTCTATGTTCAATTATCGACACTTGTACTACTACAACGTTAATCATAACATGACAATTTGGATAAAATCGCGATGCAATTGTTGTATGAAAGTTTACTACTTCTAAGTTACTGTGTGTTGATTAAGACTCAACATTTGTACATGTCCCATGTTGATAAAAGATTGAAAAATGAGTAATGGTATTTAGGCCTACCATTTAGACATATCTATAGGCCTACTCATTAAATGAAGACACGGGTCAAAATCAAGGGATAACATTAGGAGAGAGAATTAGTGGAATACACATGTCATCCTATCAAGTGGGTAGGCCTATGAGTAGGTCTAAATGGAAGGACTAAATATCATTTCTCGTGACGAATATGAGCTGCTTATTGTTAGCATTTTATAATTAAAAAAAAAACAGTATACTTGTTATAATGGGCTCCTTTGGGGTGTGTTTGTTATGTAAACGACCTAAGTGTAGTCGTATTCGTTTTTAACCTTCTCCTGATTATCTGATAAATATTTACTGAGGGAGGTATCGAACCGGTAACCCCTAAAATAAATCATTCAAGAGCAGATATCACTAAATTTATCTTGATTATGTTTTTTTTTTTTCCTTTGATCAAGATTTATCTGTTTTTTTGCTGTTGTTTTTTTCCTTAATGTAACATGTGTTTTATATTGCTACACATACCATACAAATCAAAACCTACTAGACAAAGCTCATGTTATATACCTTTAACATTGGTTGGAGGTTACTGTTAGTAAATTTTTTTAAATATATATATCGTGATTACCTTAATTATTATTATATACGTAGTATATATTATTTGTGTTTGACATATACTCGGAATATTAAGTTTAAATATATTTATTTAAATACTCTTTTATTACACATAATACTACAACATATATATGTTATAAAGTTTTTCTTTCTAACAATTTCGTATTTAATATTATTTGTATATTATTAAAGTTGTATATAAACTATTTTTATTATTTAATTTTAATTGAATTTTTTAAGTAACCAAAAGAATTACACGCATTTTTATATCTTAATGAATAACTACATTGCAAACCATACATTTTTGTATGGATAAAACCAAATTAGATCATTCAGAATCATTTTTATATCTTAAGATATTTGCCTCTTGTAGCTTTGATCTTGGGTTCAAGCCTCTTGGCATGCATTTTTTTCCTACTTTTTAAATATATTTTCAAAAATGACAGAATGACTAATTACTCATCAATCTAAGTTTTAAAAATTGACTAAAAGTCCCCCAATTTACATAAACATATTTTTGACGTTTTATTTTTGGGTTAGTCATGACAATCTTCGTGATATCATGCGGGATAGTATCTACTAGTTTGGTACATATATATTAAATATTAGAATGTGTCTTATGTGTTGAAGCTTTCGTTTTGGATCTACGTGTTAATATCATAGTTTATACGCATCAACTTTGATAATACAGAATGTAATTTTAACACTATATAAATTACTTCAAACGCTACAATATATGTGTTATAGCAAACTATATATTAAAGTAATTATTGTGATATTTAAAATAATTTATGTGATATTAAAGTTAACTTCATTCTAAATATACCTAAACAACCACTAGTTGATATTAAAATAACAAATTTATACTTGTACGTACTTCATCGCAATAGTTGATATTGACATTTGAAGTCAACCTTGCAATATAAATGACTACCAATTTTATCCCTAACTTTGGAAGCATTACGTAAATGTAATGTACATACAAAAAAGGGTCACGAGGGGCAACTTGGGAAACGGGAATTTTTGGAATATTTGCCCTAATTCTTCATACCTCCGGTATTTGAGCCAAATTATATTTATATATACATACATAAATACAACCACATAATCATAACCTATGATATATTTATGGGAAGATGTTGGCCCTTGTCCTTCCAATTTTGGACAGCATTCCATCAAAAATGGACGAATAGATATTATATCTGTGGTTAATTATTATATAGTCCAAAGGAAATCGGTGTTTTGGGAATTGATATGCATGCATGTTCTACTCTTTAAATAAATTTCCATGTACAATCAAAAGTTTAATAATAATATAATTTTGTCACGAGTATAGGGATGATCGTTTGATTTGTTATGAAGAAAATACCCTTGGGATCTAGAATAGTAAAAAGTTGATATTTATTTTTCTAATAATATGATAGTGGCATATGGGTAAATGAAGATAATAAAATTACGAATTTAATATGTATATATTTTGTTTATTACACTGATGCTCCTTTTACTCATTTATAAATAACATAAAAAAAGTAAATCTAACTACTATAAAGATACCCTAGTAATAGATACTCTGATTTTCTCACAAGAGGTTAGATGTTCAAACCTCATTTCTAAACATATTAGTAAGGAATTCCACAGGATAAAAAAAACAGGAAACCATGTATTCTGAAGTTTGTTAACTCAAATATAAAAGAAAATAGTAGGGGTGATTATCGGGCCAAAATCGAACCGAATCGAACCGAACCGATAGAACCAATAACCGATAACGATGAATTTTCAAAACCGAAACCAAACCGATAACATGTTATCGGTTTCGGTTCGATACGGTTTCGGTGCGGTTCGGTTTAGGCCAAATGTTCATCTTTTTCCGAAAACCGAACCGATAGAAGCTTTGGTTCGGTTCGTTTCGATCGGTTTTCGGTTCGGTTCGATTTTTTCGGTCCAAATGCTCACCCCTAAAAAAATAGAGACATTCTGAGGAAAATTAAAAAGGGGGAAAGCTTCGAAAATTTTCTTTTCATATCTTTGAATAAAAATTACAAGTATCTTATTTATTTGTATATTTGCATGGAACAAAAGAAGGGTGCCTTTGTACGAATGATGGCTTTCACATTTTCGTGTCTTTCTTTTTCTCATCTCGAGATAATAAATTTGAAATTTAAATATCATTGTAATTTCACGATTAAGATCCCATTATAATCGTGGAGCGAAGTTTGAATATGTAGGTTAATTGATTGAATCAAGCTCAAGCTTGAAAATATAGATTTGGTCTAGCTTGAATCAAGTGTTAAAGCTTCAAGTTTTATAATTAAATCGGGCTTGAATTCCATACAGTATCAATTTGTCTTCGCTTAGTTACACCAACAATATATATTTGAAGTGTCAACTTGTCTATTTAATTTAAGTTTAATACCAATAATTAACACACTCATGATAAAATTATACAGTAAAAAGTTAAAAAAAAAAAATTGATCTACTCAAGTAAATGCAAACCCCAATACTTAAGGTATAAAACGTATTCCTGAATGTCATTTAACTATCACATATCCGATTACTCACACTGATAACTTGTTTGACTCGCTAATTGAGAAGTTAAAAGAATATTGCACATGTAATATTGACAGAATCATGTATATACCTTTTTTCATGTAAGGCTGTAACTTATAAAGTATGATCTGCGGTTAAGATACAATTATATACTTGTAACCTTAGCAAAAAGTTTGCGATTAATTGATGAAAGGTCACAACATATATGCATAGCAAGATTTGAGAGTTAATTATTACATCAAATAAAATGTTTAAAAATATATTATGTGTAATCTATTGATTTTATTTATTCATATTATCCTTTAATTTTAACACTTATCTTGATTAAATACGTAAACACACATAAATAGGCATAATAATAATAGCAATTTCATTTCTCTAAAATTAAATCTTCTTCAAAAATAAACATTTGGTCCCGTAAATTTGTTTTTGGCTCTTGTATATTTCTTTGTCTTATCTCGAAAACAATTAATTAATTAAACAATGTTAAGAAAATAAACAATTGGCTTCCTGAAACAGTAGAATGTTTCTCTCTTTCCCATAAATATACCCCTGACTAGGGGTGAATATGGTACGCTACCACACATATTTTCCTCATACCGTGTACCGTACCAATTATACTTGGTACACTAATTTAGCTATCAGTACCGTATCAACTATATTTGGTACCAATTTGTTTGGCTACCAATAATCATGGTTGGTACGAATAGTTATGGTATATACCAAGATGAGAAACTTATTTGAATTATTACTAAAAACAAGACATTTTTCTATACTATTATATTTGGTAATGGTATACGTTAAATGTTATATAAACACTATCTACAATAAAGTACATTTTATGTAGTATTCTTATCATAATACACTAGCTTGTACCATTCTCGTTTGCTTCACACGCTTATTTATTAACATTTTATATAAACATAATAACAAAAATGTAATATATTGATCGGTTAAGCTCAGAAGTTGTAACTTGAATGTTTTCATGTTATGATATCATATCTTGTGTTAAAAAAAATAATACATACGTAGTTTACCTTTCGCGAATTCTTCTAAATAATATATATAAAAAAAAATATTGGTTGGTACGGTACTACCATGGTATTTAAATTTTTGTACCATTACCATACCATGATTACTTAATTGGTATGGTACTACCAACCAAACATGTTGGCTACCAACATATTGACTACCAACTATTCTTGGTATGGTTGGTAGCATGTTGGTTGGTTTTATTCTGTATAAATTTGACACCCCTACCCCTGACCGGCAAATATCTAACTGAATTTACCCGCCACCGCTCATTACACATTTACACACACATACCTTTCAATGGCCGCCGATTCGAGAAAGACCTCGTCGGAGATGTTCATTTCCAGAAGGCCTAAGAAGAATCGGAATCGCGTTAACGGAACTGCAAATACAGATGTTATAATCACCGGCGATGCTCCTGACACAAGTCCTGTCGTGATTAAACCTAAAATGTCGCCGTTTCCGTCACCGGTAAGGACAGTTAGAAAAGTTCCGGTACTGTATTACCTCACACGAAATGGAAACATTGAACAACCTCATCTCATGGATGTTCCTCTCTCTTCTCCGCATGGTCTCTATCTCAGAGGTAATCGTAGTAATCTGCTAGATAGGATTTAGTTTACTGAATTGATTTCTAGAAGTTTGATTGAATTGTGTGTCGATCAAATTTCTTCTTCTTTGATTTTTACTGTGTTTTTTGTTTGCAGATGTTATGAATACAATGAATTATCACAGAGGAAAAGGAATGGCAAACATGTATTCGTGGTCATTCAAACGGTATTGAAGATCAAACAACCAAAATTTTCTGTAATCTGTTGATTATTATGTTTTCTTAATCGTCAATTTATTCTGAAATTTCAAAACTAGGAGCTACAAAAATGGATTTGTATGGCATGATTTATCTGAAGACGATTTGATTGAACCTACAAACGGTTACGATTACGTCATCAAAGGATCGGAGCTTCTTCAGACACATCCGTCTCAAATTCCAGCGAGGACAGGAGACGATTGCAGCTCCACACCAAACGCCGCCGCGGCGATAATCCGGCGACGGAATCAGTCATGGAGCTCGTTCGATAATCCACAGGAATACATGGTGGTGAAGTGTGAATCAAGCAGAGAATTGGCGGCGAAGTTCGCCGCATCGACGCAGACGGAGGAGCAACGGAGACGGCTGAGTTTTGAGCGAGATATGAAGGAGCACGTGACGATGACGGTGGAACGAGAGGAGGAGATGCCGACTCCACCGCCTTCGAATTCGAGCTCGGAGGGAGTGATTGGACCGAGAGACGTTGATCGGACGGTGAATACGAGAGAAAATGATCTGACGGTGAAGGATCAGCATGATGCTAGTGGAAGGATGAAAGCTTCTAAGGTTTTGAAGCAGCTGATTGCGTGTGGGGCCCTTTCTCGGTTAAAGATGCAAGCAGGGTGAGTGTGTAAGGTGATCGATTACAAATGGTTAATCGAGTGTGTAGTAGCATGTAATGTAATGTTTATAAGTTTGAAAAATAATGTTTTGTACACATCTTTTTTCTACCTATGTATGAAATAAATTTTATAAAAGGAAAATGATAATGACCCTAAGAGTTATAATTTCAATGTTAAGACATATATTAACTTGTAAATCAAAATCAAATTCTAAGAATTATTTCATGAAAATATGAACTTTTAATACAGTTATGAGTTTTGTTAATAACAATTTACAGCCTAAGATCTATCTTTAACATTCATAAAATATTTGTATATTCATTAATGACAAATAATTTTTAAAATTCAACAAATTAGTTACATTAACTTTGAATATTTTGGTAAATATCTTAGTCTTTTATTGACAGCCATTATCATTTTTCTATAATTATTAACAAAGTCCAAATATTATATGTTTTAGGATTTGATTAATGTTTAATTTCAAAGATAGCAACAATAAAAAGAGAACTTTTGACGCTTGTCGTAAGCCATCTTTGACTATTTGTTAGCAATGTTACATCATTTATATTCAACTTTTAGTTAAACCATCAAAATAACTTGCAGCACAAATCTTTTTAGTTAAACCATCAAACAAAAAAGGTTCAAGGAGATGATTTCTTTTCTTTTTTATATAGGTAGAAAACTCCAGTTATGAGAATAAGAAACTAAAATGAAAAATACAATACCGATTAGTATTTCTTTTTTTGTAGGAAAAAAACATTACAACTTATAGCAAGGAAGCAAATTGACCATTAGAAAATTAATATGTAAGTAAAATGCACAGGTTTAGTTTAGTTAGCTCGGCTTTTAATAATATCAAGCCCGATTTCAGTAGGATCAGTTGCTTGCAATTCAACCTGAATACCATCAAGTTCTCTCTTGAATCTGTCCTTTGAGCTTGCATAAATCATTTTTGTCCTCACCCTTGCAGTATCCGGTGACCTAATTTTCAAAACAAATTAAACAAATATGTAAAACACAAAACCTACTTTACAGTTTACAGTTAAAAGATGATTGATTACCAAGCGATGAAGAAAATTCTGCTCTTTTGGCAATTTTCTGCAGTGACAAAATCAAAATCATAAACAGCGTATCGGCATTCATCAGCAGGAAGGCAAGCTGTGAAATCTTCATAAGTTTCAGCTGGTTCTCCCAGTTTCTCAACTATAACTTGCTTTTGTTTTTCCTCAATTTTGTAAATGATGAAACGGAAGGTCCTCTTTGCTTTCAAGTCAAGAAACTTTAGTTTGCACTCATCGTGCACAGCAAACCCTGATGCTGCATTGGCCTGCAATGTTGAGAAATTATAATTATTAAAAACCAGTTCACAAAAAATAAACATAAATTAAATAACAGCCTAAAGTCACTAACTCATATTAACCAAATCATCAGCTTAAAGATAAGCCAATTTCAACCACTTCAGGTTTAATTAATAGCACATTCCAAGCAATCAACCGTTTCAAGGTTAATGAATCATTACTAATTTAATTGATCATTACTAATGAGTGGATCCTTCAGATATGCATATATATAGCCAACAAATTACTTCACAAGTGTGCATATCCAAACTTCCCAGCATCTGATGAAGATAGTAATATTTCTTAATTCAAACTTTAGATTGCGAGTTTGTATGTTAGACAGATGACAATATAGCGTCATTAATGTTTAATAAGATTTTGTTAATGGAATCAGGATCATCAAACTTAGGCAGATTCTAGGACTGCGAGAGTGCAATTGCATTCTAAGTTTCTGTCAATACAGACTGCTCGATCTAACAATTGAAGAACTAATCTAAATCAACGTCAAATTAAGACGGAAAAACTCACGATTACGTAAGATCAACGGAGCAAGATACGTAAATCACACATTATCGACGATAAACCACCGCACAGAGAGATGAAAGCAATTAATCAACAAACAACATCATCACAAACCTCAACATCCATATTAGCAGGTATAATTATACAGATCGCACTAAACTTCACAAATCGAACAAAACATACTAGTAAAATGCGGTAAATTGTGTGTTCATTCGCGAGAGTGTGAATGAACAGATTAAGTAGTAGTGAGATCACTTACCATAATTTCGGAAGAATGCGAGTAATTAACGAAATCGATCGAGCAAATCTAGTGCTACGATTGAGAAATGATTTCGGCCTTCCGGATTTGGGAATTTTTGTGAAGTTAATTTTCGCTTAAATAGGAGGGAATTTGAAATGAAAAAAAAAAAAAGAATAAATAATTATAAAAACAGAAAAAGGTAAGGGGTTTTTTTTTATCAATTTGCAGGAATGACCCTTTAGAAAATCATTTGTCGTATAAAACCTTTCACTTTTCAATTTATAAACTCTAGCCCTTATGGTGTGCGACTCAATTAATTTATTGGGACATACTTCCTCCGTATCAAATAAGTCAATTACTTTCCTTTTTGAGGTGTATCAAAATAAGTGAATCACTTTAATAATTTACCTTATTTGGTAAGTTTTTATATTTAAAATTATCATTTTAACCTTACTTTATACCTTTTTAAGCATCATTAAAGGTATGAGGTCTCATCCATTTTTGTCATCTTCCTATAAAAGCAACAAAATAGTACAAAATGTGGGTCCATATTCATTCTAATGACCCAATTTAATTTCACTAATCTCTTATTACCTTATTTTGCCTAAAAAAATGTGAACTTCAAAATAATTCACTTATTTTGATACGGAGAACGTATAAAATACTTTTTTTAACGGCAAATAATATACTCTAAATACCAATTGTTATAAAAGCACATCTTAACAACTAACAAGTATTAACGGACCCAAACAAAAGAGCAGAGAAAATCTCATTTGACGATATGAAATGATAAAAGCTTAAGTTTGAGCAATCTAACTTATTTATGAAAAGTTCGTATAACATGAGGGACCATTCTTTAATTCCCTTTTTAGTATCTCTCTCTACGACCTTACAATTCCACTTGTTCGTGTTGGCGTTAGATATCCGCAACTACTAAAAGCATATTACATCCGCTAAGATTCTACCACGTGTCTATCATGTTATACTATCCCTTTGTTATAAAAAATTAAATGATAAGTCAAAATCAATAGTGTCAACTTTACATTTCATGTCACTAGTCAAAGGCTCAAAGCATACGTATGCAATGAGATAATATAGTGCATGTATTGGTTCTGTATCATTCTTACTTTGTTCCGTACATACGGGTTTGAGTTAACAAACTCGGGACTATACTATGAATATACACAATCTTATTAAAGGTACAAAAAAAACATCGCTAAAAGTGTGATGCGAATAATCCACTGTAAATAGACACAATCCTGTGTATAGCCACTTTCCAAATGAAAATTAGTTACCTATTTTTCCCGCCAAAACCGGCTAACACAATTGTTGGCCAAGAGTCATGATTGTGGGGTGCCAACTGTTTTAACTGTCATTTGTTTAAAAATTTGGATTTTCTAAATTTTTTTCTATTAAATTATTAAGTTGGCTTAAATTTTAATATATTATATATATAAGATATATATAAAAATTGAACCCCTATAAATTATGGGTCATATGCGGCTTCACTTCCTCAAAGACACCCCTAATAACAAGCAATTCTCTATGATATTTTGCTTTATCTTATGTGCCTAGAAATAGAGTGTTTTGATTGTTTTATTTCAATAGAGATTTCATGTAACATAGGATTAGTTGGAATATAGAAATTGGATGTCGGATAGTTTATTTACAAATTAGATTATACACGATTCAATAGAATATTTAAGATTATCATGACATCCCAACTCCAATGCATGTATACAAGGTACAAAATTACTTGTATGTATCATAATAGATATAAACATTTAAAGTCACTCGCTCAGATATAACATTGTTGAAACCTTTGTGAATACTATGATTTAATTTCCTATTTGACCAAAGAAAAAGGTAATTTCATTTTGAGAAATGGTATTAATTCTTATTTATGTATTTACCAATTTGATAATGAAAAGTGTCAAAATCAATGGGTGATATGATGAAAGAGAATTAGTGATTACGTATGTCAAATTTTAAAGTAGTTAGAAATATAGATAAAAAGAAAATGTAAAAATAAATATCATTTCTCTTTTATTTTAGTCTTAGATGTCATTAAGACGCAAAAGTGTTTTCAACTTATCATAACAAAAATAGCCTTGGAGTTTTTCTTCAAGAGGTCTTGAGTTCAAAACTTGTTGGAGGCAAAACTTAGAGATAAAAGGTGGTGGGATTTATTCCCCGTAAGTGGATAGTTCGAGAAAAGACATACTACCCTTTATGAATATCATTGTCCAGACTCGAACCACTAACTTAATAAAAAAACATATCATAACAAAAATATTTCCCAAATTATCACGTGAAAGAAAGAAACTTAAAAATCAACTTTTGACTTGCAGCTAAACTTAATATCTTAATTATATAATATTAAGATAATAAGACAAATAACAAGGGTCCATAGCTCAGTGGTAGAGCAATTGACTGCAGATCAATAGGTCACCGGTTCGAACCCGGTTGGGCCCTTTTTATCTAATATTTAATCCTGCTATGTGAATTTTCTAATTTGTTGTTTTTGCGATAATATCTTTTCGTGCCGTGGTTGAGAGTCATCAAGGGTCCATAGCTCAGTGGTAGAGCAATTGACTGCAGATCAATAGGTCACCGGTTCGAACCCGGTTGGGCCCTTTTTATATAATATTTACCCTACAACGGGAGTTTCTACTTTATTCCTTTTAACTTAATGTTCTGTTGTGCCGTATTTGTCTAACAAAATATATTTTTGACCATAATATGTGCCTTTTGAGCCAAAGCCAACCATACTTTCCTTATTCTTGGCCTAAAATTTATAACAAAAGTTTAAATACAAATGTGCATCTAGCTGTAAATAACTTTTTTTAATATTTACGTTAATGGTAAACTAACCATAGACTTTATATAGATGTTTGCTGATGTTAATATCCCATGATATCAATAATCACAAAACGTATCATACAACTATATAATGAACCACACGAATAATACACGTAAAACCATTTTAAAAATCGAATTGTGAAAACCCCTAGTCAACTTGTAACCCAGTCGATCGGTAGGAACTTATTGTAGTCCAAAAATGGCAGGTTGGTAAGAGTCGACTTTGGTTCCTAAAGTTATACAAAACTTGTAGAAACATAAAAAGTGACAAATTGTGCTAAAAATGCGAAAACCATGTGTAAAGGTTTTTAGCAACTCAAGTTGTATATGACAATTTTGCAAAACACTAACGATCATGTATACTTGTCTACACCCTATACCTTTTACTTCTCTATCACAACATAACAAAAGTTCAAAACCAAGATTTAACAAACAACCTCTCGGCATTGACCAGTCAACAACAAGTCTTCTACTTACACGACCGAAATCTGTAACAAAATTTAATAAAACCTACACGAAACAAATCAAAGATTTAAACCCTTTTCTCGAGCCATTTCAATTATCACATTCGCCTTCTCACTATTATCACTATATAACCCAATATACGACCTCCAAAGTGTCAACGAAAACGGGTAAACCGATAAAGCCCGTTTGTGAAAACTCTCCAACATTGTCTCAAAACCCGAAACATTTTTCAACAAACGGGCTGCTTCAGCCCAAACAGACTCTGGTGCAACCGGGACTGCCTGAAACAGAGAATCAATCACCTGTGCGCTAGCCCAGAAAGAAACGGTGGAATTCGCATCTGATTGGTTTTTACAAATAGAAAGTGCTAGCCGGTAATTCGCGGGCCTTATTTCCATTAACGATTCAGCAAAATCCACAACATCTGTTACTTTCTCAGAAGCTTGAAACGATAATAAACACGGGCCAAAACACGATTCGAGAACAAGATTCAGTAAAGATGAATCGGATGAAACGGGTGCTAAAAGATTGTTATTAACGAGTTTTTGCGTCTTTGGTTTTTTGATGGTTTTGATGAAGCTTCTAGAAAGTGGTTCGGGTGGAGGTGAAGCCCGTGAATCAGTTAAGTAACTGTTTAACACGTTGAAGAAGCTTTTCAAACGGGCTTTTTCGAACCCAAACCCGTTTTTAAGCATAAAAGTAGCATGTTCTCTCACGCAATGGCTATAATCATCAGAAGATGCAGCTTCAAAGACCTGCCCGATTGCAATACGGGCTTCTGTATGATCGTTTTGTAACTGTTTATATAAGGAGAGATTAAGCAGCCCGAATACATTATCGGTTCGGGTCGAATTAGAGCTAAACCACCTTTCCATTATCTCTTTTGCCAGATCAGCGTTTCCATTCTCGAGGGCGTATTCGGCATACTGGTTCCAAATACACTGTATATCAATACCAGATTCTTGAACCGGGTTCTGTAACACATCTTCAAATACAGCATACGCTGACTCAGCAGAGTCAAACCCGTTGACCCGTATTGACAACAGAACGAGCTCTGTACATGACGGGTACAATTGCATGTACTTTTTGAACAAGTTTTTGCACGAATCAGAACCTTGAATGACAGCTGTACATTTAATGTGATTAATAGCAAAAGATTTTGCTTTTGTGTCAGTGTCAGTGTCAATGTAGTCATTCGCGAGTTCCAAAAGTGTTTCTGCTTGCAGTTTTTCATCACGTGTTAGACGAACAGAATTCCATTCGATTGCAGATAAAAAATTTCGGCATTCGAATTGTTGCACGATTAAATCGGGTAATTTCTTATACAAGATCAAGTAAATTGAACAAACCCACAACACGCGTTTGTCGGCTACTGTTAACGAGTCATACAGATCGGGAAGAAACGGAGGGTTGAGATCGATTGATCTTTTTGTTGAGTTTTTCAAGAGTGTGTATGATTTTTGGATAGCAGTGTTGACTTGACCAGAAGAGCAAAGACAGGTCAGCATTTGTAAGAAAAGATCTAGAATGCATTCACTGTCAAAATCGGGGTTTCTGTTAGGTGTAGATGTGTGATGACATAATGCTGAGATTGCAGTGTTGTAACTGGTTAAACGGTCGTAAAGTTTTTCACGGCTGTTTATGAACATTAGCCAAAGTTCATAGGATGATTCATTGTGTTCAATCTGGATAACAAAGAATAAATATATTAGATGAATAAATTATAATTATAATTCAAATAAAAAAGGTACATACTGCATAGCGAAAGAGGTCATCTTTTCCAATTGACTTTTGATTGCTGTAGTAAATGTGCAAATACACGATCCAGATAAGTACAGATGTAGGATGTTCCTCAAGGGCTCGAGCAAGCACCGTAAGAGCCTGCATATATAAATTAATTAATTGAAAAACATATAATATCCAGATATTACTAGTAAATAAACAAAAAGAATATTAGTTAATAAATTGGAATTATAACTACTTTTTAGTTGTATCAATTAGAAGTTACTAAATTGAGAGAAGAGAGAGACAAACAAGAGAGATATAGAAGAGAGAATTAGGAAACATCAAAAAAAGAAGATAGAGAAAACAAATTTGTCCAACTGAAAAGAGAAAATGAGAGGAAAAAAAACAAATATGAAAAAGGATTAATTTTGTTCCTTTAGTGGAAATACATACCTATTTAAACTTGCCCTAATAATATAGGGATAATTAGTTTTAACCTAAAAACAGGTTCATCTGTGTCGCCAACCAATTAAATATTGAAAAAACTCTCATAAAAATGAAACATGTCATACCGGGGTCACAAGTCATCTAAAGTGTTTCCAAATGCTTAGAATCATTTTATTTTAGAAAATTATATTATTAATCTTAACAGTACAGATTTTATGTAAAACTAAGAAAATGGACAAATATACTATGGACGGGTTGGCCCAACCTGACCCGACCCATATTAAGAGAAACGGGTATGAAAAATACCTCTTTACGTCCCTTTTGCTTGTTAACCTCTCTACTGAGATTATGAAGAGCTACTTCAAGGGGCTGATAAGTATCATCCACATGCTGATCTGGCAGACCCTATATCAACATATATATATACAGATATTTAAGGCCTAACGTATAAATTTCTCACTTTTTTTCAAAAAAAGTACTTGGACAAAGAAAATACCTCTTTGACATTTTTAGCATGAAAATATGATGATTGCCTATTCCAAACACCATGGACCTCAATCCGTGTTTCAGGACCATGCAAACATGGTTCATCTGAGTTCAAATCTGCAAGAATTGAGCTTGAAACAACCAAACACGCACTATAATACTTTTGCCAACGTTGTTCAACTGTTTGAGAAACAAAATACTTATACGGATGTGAATTATCAGCTTTCAAACTGTCCAAACACACCATATAAGTAGGTGGGATGCTGTTAGCAGCTCTACTATCTGCATACATAATGAAAATTAGAATTAAAATTAAAAATTTAGGGTTAATTGCATACACGTCCTTGCAAACTTCCAATATTACGTGTATATCCATGCAAACTTTATTACTTCCTCCGATTCAAAATAAGTGATACACTTTCCTTTTTGGGGTGATTCATAATAAGTGATACACTTTGAAAAGTTTCCTTATTTGGCAAAAAAAATGGGACCCACAACCACTAACTATCTACTTTAATAAAGTGAAATGACTCATTTACCCTTACTTTTTACTTTTAAACATCATTAACCTTATTTTATTCAAAAGGTGTGGGACCCATTCCCCACTAACCATCTAATTAATCTAATTTAATCATCATTATAATCTTTTGCCTCAAAAACCGTGAAACCCCAAGTGTATCACTTATTTTGAATCGGAGGAAGTATTATGTATATATCTTTCCAAAACCTCGAAATTGTCATATATATCCTTTTACGTAATTTAATAATACTTAAATCTTTTAAAATTAAAAAATATATAAATCCTAATATAAGTTAATGGTAAAATAACTTAAATACCCTTGACGAAAGAAAATGTAGTTGTCGATTTTGCAAAAAATTACCTTTGATGAAAGAAAAATAACCCTTGATCTTTAAAGATATTTAGGGCATTTTACAATTAATTTAGATTAAGATGTATGTTTTATAAAAGTTAAATGATTTAGATATTATTAAATTAGGTAAAAGGATATATGTGAGAATTTTAAAGTTTTTGAGGGTTATATATGTAATAATGAAGTTTGCAAGGACGTGTATGAAATTATCCCTTATATTGAATATTATTTATAGAAAAATCAACAAGTTCATAAATGCGTACCGTTTTTGTTAGAATCGATGTTTTTAGATGAATAATCTCTAACATGCTGCATTTTACACTCATCATCATTGCATTTACCTCTTAATTCAAACATGCAAAGGGGCCAAAATGGGTTAATTGCTAAGTTGTTGGAGTAAGAACCAATTTCACTAACATTCATGTCTAATAAAGATAATGTTTTTGAATTAGTTTGTTGGGGCCCACAAACATCATCAACGGCTATCTTTTCATCAAAGGTATCATCAGTTTGTAATTGCATAGAATTTGTCATTGTGAATTTTACATGACCAAAAGCACTCCTCAAAATTGGTTCAGCCAAACAAGATCCATAATTGACAGAATAATCCATGGGGTGCTCAGATGTAGTTTTCTCTGACCTCCCAATATCTTTTTCTTGCAAAATAAAAATATTTAATTAAAAATAAAATAAAAAACAATGAAGAAATAAACATGGCATAAATGCAGAATACTAAAAATTTGTTTTGTTTAATTACGATCGTGTTTTCAAATTTGATACATCAACTATACTTTTTTGAACCTGATAATATAAGGTGAAGTAGATATCAGTGAATATTTATACTACATTTGAATTGGGAAATGTCATAACATAATAATATATTTCAGGTGAATATATATTGGTAATTACAACTTTTTAAGATCTATTTTGGTAATTACAAGTTATTCAGTGGCCTACTTTGGTAAATAAAAAATGAAAAATGTAAAAGATAATAATCAAATAGGGCCAAAAAAACTTTCTTTACTAACCAGATAAAAAAAAATTAAATACTAAAGTAAGCCCACTCAAAACTTGTAATTACCACCGCCTAAAGTATATTGCTATCTTATGACTTTTTTTTATTCTGATTTTATGTCAAATGAATTGTTTCTAGAACATTAAAAAGTACCATATTTGGAGAATTTTGATAACTAATATGATACGTACCTCCATCATCATAAAATTGGTCCTTGTCAGTCTCAGAAGACAGTAAGTTTCCAGAATCTTCCATAATTTCTCCATCTTCTTTTTCAACAGTATCAGTCTCCATGTTCTGACCCGATTCATTCTTCTTAAAATTCCTAACTCCTAATCTTGCAAACAGTTGAGACCTCAACGTTGCTTCTAGAAGCAACGAATCCTCCGTGGGTTCAGGGGTATTTTTGTCATTATTAACATCTTCATTTCTCTCACTACATATTCCTTCCACATGACTAGATTCGCCAGTCTTAAGCTCAAAAACAGATGTCTGTTCATCTTGTTCATCTTCAGCTAGATCATTACCATCATTTTCTGATCCACTAGTATCTTCTTGCTGATGTGGCGTATTGTTTTCCAACATGTTATGGTGATGTGGCATGTTTGACCAGAACATGTTTTGGTCTTCCATTATTCGGGATTGAATATTAGCTGAAAAAAGATCTCTTTTCTTAAAAAGATAGGTACATTTAGCATTAGCTTCAGCTAAAGCCCGTTGGGCCTTATGGTATGCTTTTAAAGCTTTTCTTTCTTCAATTTCACATTTGCGTCTGTGTTCTTGTGCTTCATCCAGTTCTTTTTCTTGTAATTCTTCCATCTCGAGTAGTGATTTGATATCCATTTCGTTAGTTTCTGACATGTTTATGGGACCGAAATGATTCCAATTGTTGTTCAGAGATCCCTTGAATCAGTTGACAAAAAGGTAGTTGGTCAACATTAAGTAGGTTATTGCTCCATGAATACTATTTGGAGAAACATATATTTTTTTTTAATTAGCAAAAAGTTACCGGTGTATTTGAACAAGTTTTAGGCATTAATGGTGCAAAAGATTCCACCAGATTTCTGCTCTTGTGATGCCGCTTATTTTTCCTCATTATTCCGCTACCTACAAAATTATATTATGCATCTTTTTACTGATTTTTAACAAAATTTAAAAAAAATTCATCAAGATAGTTATAGTATACATACGGGCCAGGGGCCAAAGACTAGAGTAAATTACATAAAGCATCCATTTGATTTGTATAAAATTACGGATTCGTCCCTTGATTTTTTTATTATACGGATAGTCCTAATTTTGAAACTTGTAACAACAGTGCTGTTAACTTTAGGGACTGCTAATTTTACACGTTTCAAATTTAGGGACTATCCATGTAACAAAATTAAGTCGAGGGACGAAATCCATAACTTCATACAAACCACGGGTACGATTTATGTAATTTACTCTTAAGAATATTAACATAAATAGATAACTAACATAATTATAACTTCAATCTTAACATTTTCCAACCTGATGGTAGATTTGTTGAAGGAATATTGTGATTTTTCACTTCCTTTATCATCTGCATTGCACTGGACTGCCCGGTCCCACCTAGAATTTCTTTCTGACTACTATCATATTTACTGTTTAGTCCCTCAACTTCCAATGAAGAACTTATAGTTGCCAAAGTTGACTCTTGAGGCCTATCATGTTGACCAACAGAAACTGTGTTCATAGGTGGTTGTGGTTCAACAACTTTAAGTCGTTTTTTTTCTGGCTCTTTAGCTTCAACAGGTACACGGTCAGCAGAATCTCTGATCCTAACACCAGTACTTCTCATATTATTCTTTAAAGCTACTTCTTTATCAAGTTTTCCAGCTTTATTTTTCAACTGATTTTCACGAAATGCAATTAATTGCCTTAAATCTTGGAGTTCATTGCTGTTGATATGAACATTTGGGGCAGATTTAGGTTTACTTGGAGGAGGATTAAGTTTCTTGAGATTGTGAGATTTTACACCAACAAACGTGCTTCCAGTTCCACCATTCTTGGATGAGCTGGCATTTGCATTTACTCTGTTTGTTGATGAGACAAATGTGCGGCTTGTTGATGTTTTTTTGGGTATTTTGATGTTATTTTTTGCAGTTGGTTTCACTATTTGTGTATTCACTAATGGAGTAGATAACTTTCTGTTGTCAGTGACTCCTTTTGTGATTTCATCAGACTCGATTGTGTTATGTTTTATGTATTCTTCAGAATCACTACCACTATCATCATCTGAGAAACTAATCACAAATGGAACTCGATTTTTCTCTGTACTTTTACGATTGTTTATTGGAACAGAAGTCTTTGAATTCATAGAAATGTGTGTAGGTTTGTGTGTCAGAGAAGATGTCCCTATCAACAAAAAACATCAAACGATCATCTCATATTACAGAAATAAGTGTATACACATTCCAATTTAGTAGAGTGAAATCAGAAGGGATATAAATAGAGGTAAAAGATATTAAGGATAATTTAGAAAAACAAAGTTTAATGGCTGGCCAAACATACCAATCTCAACAGATGGACCCTGTTGAAGAATGGTGGTATTAGGCAACTGAGAGCCTGCAACATCCTGAGAGAAAATCAATGTGTCAACATAAAAAACAGTAAAGTTACCAATTATACACAAAATAAAGAAAATGCAAGTTCGGCTCACAATTGCATAAATGAATGAATGGATATACATCAATTATATTCAGCATATAACGATAAAAGCATTAAATATATAACAACAGAGATATGACGTCAAGAAAGCAAGTAAATCAACTAGAAACAAAATGGTAATATAATGATCCAACCAGCACAGAAATGAAGGATTCAGTGTAATTTGACTGCAATAACTAACAGAATATGTGTTCCCCAACTGCTCAGTTGAGCTTCAAATGCCTACAAATCCTTTTAACAAGTTTCATGTTTCATTAACATCTGACTACAATGCCATCAATAAATCAGATCCATATACACCTCGATAAAGTGCCAAACAAAACCATAAATTAAAGTAGCAACATAAAGTCAAGGTGAATAATATTCTTATGATTCTGACCGAAATTGCCATCTGAACCAAAAATGTCACCACAGAGCTTAATTGAGCTTCTTATTAACGTGCATTGTTAATATTTTACAATTAATAAGTAGGTAAAACAGAATCAAACATTAGACTTTCAAGTTTAGGAAGCAACAACGAAGTGATCAATATGCTAATCTCATTGAATGTAGATTAAGAAAACGCCTCCTCAAAAAAAAAGTACAGTTCCTAAAACTCCGACAGGCTAATTCAGTCTGTGGAAACCCTATTAGAACAGTACGAACAATACTAAAATATAAACAAAATCAGTACGAAAATTTAGCCAACGTCATATAGGATATAAACAGGCACACACAGAGAACGAGCGATACGAAGGCAGAGAACGAGCGATCGAGTGATTTCAGTGTTTCCTCCGTCGTATTCCGACCACCACCACCGAATCGCCACCACCGAATATAGGATATAAACAGCTAAAACAACAGATTCAACACAGATCCTTTTTTTTACAGATAATTGACTCATAGAAACAAAAATTGAACAAAATACACTAGGGTTTTATAGACGTACGTCATTTTCCGATGCAGAGAGTTCGCCATCTTCTCTGATTTTGAGCGAATTAGTGACAATTTTTGGATTGTTATCATGATTTGATGTCGTAGGAGGAGAAGAACTCGTGCGGGTTTTCTCCTCCATTATCGATCTGTCCTTAAGCTCTGCTGCGTGATATCTGTGTACGAATGAATGACGGTTGAAAAAGAACGGAAATAGACACAGATCAACAAACCTTTCTCAACAAAAAAAACGTACAATCTGCAAGGTCTAAAATGCCCCCATGAACTTTTTCTAAAATGCCAAACTTTTTCCTAATTTTTTTGGAATTAATAAGTTTTTCCTAAAAGCATATTTAAAAGGTTTTAAGCTTATTAGCTATTTTGCTTAGTAAAATTAAATAAGTTAAAATTCAAACTAATTAATTTAACAAATTTAAAAGCTCTTATTTTTGTTAAGCGACATCTAATCTACTCTTATTTATCCACGATGAACTTGAACTCATGACATATATGATATCACATTACACCAATATTACTAGGCTACAAGCTTTCAGTTATGCCCTGACACGTTTTTATGTACTCATTTTACTCTAAAACATATCCTACACATAGCACAATATACCTTCGAATATATCCTACAATAGCATGCATAAAAATCACATCCACACTCATTTCTTCTCTCATTTTTGTCGGAGTTTTCCTTGGAAGCCGTCTCTATACCTTCAAATAAAAGTCTCCTTAAGGGATTATGGACCCTTGTTGTTATATATATATATATATATATATATATATATATATATATATATATATATATATATATATATATATATATATATATATATATATATATATATATATTAATCATTTTAGATAATTTTGAAATTTTATCCAAGTAATGTCTTGAGATAACAATAATTGTTGGAACAGGTGTCCGACGTAATCAAATAAACTCATCAAACATATATCATAAATTAGAGTCATATTCAGGTTACCCTCGGAGGCGCAATCAAACACGATAATACAAGGGGGCAATATTAATTAAATGTATAATTAATAGTTAATGGGCTAATTAGATATTAGTTAAATGGGTTAACTAAGGGGTTAAGCAATAGGGCCAGGTTGAACATCGCAGTGTTATTTTATTTTATTTTGTTAGAACGTCAAACTGATACATACATATACAACCAACTACTTGACATATATTTCAAACAAGATTTTAACCACAATCTTTTTAGTTAGTTAATGTTAAAGTATTTGCTTGGAAATTTCCACCGGATAATCATCACGGCCATGAAAAACTTAGAAAGTGATCGAACGTTTTTGGTGTCTTGAAAACACATTTCCCCATCTTATATGCTTAATAAACACCTTATTTGTGGGGATAAACTAAGGGCATGTTTGGGAAAGTTTATTAACAGGGTTTATGAGCTTATTAGCTTATTAAGCTCAAATACGCTTGAAATTTTGAGCTTAATAAGCTTTCCCAAACATGGCCTAATACTAAAACATTAAAAACTAAAAAAAGTTATACATAAATCACAATACAACAACATCAATCTACATTTCATACAGAAAACAGACAACCGAACAAGACCAAGAAGATACAGTAATTAACTTACATAATTTTGAACAAAAAGTTTTTTTTTTAAGGTAATCAATCAAGTCTTGTGATCTGATTCACCATCCCATAAGTGTTCTTCTTACTTTATCAACTATATCCACTTTAGCTCGGTTGCTTCCTCGTGGTTCATCCAACCGAAACCGGTACATTTCCCACTCACGGTTTGATGTCGAGTGTCTTCCAACTTCGGCCTGTAACACACCCAAACAATTAATTACCAAAATTAATGTTCTGAAAAAGTCAACATAAGTTTGACCCATTCACTTATAAATGGGCCAATTCAAATCAAATGGGATCAAAGGGGTTGAATAGGTCAAACGAGCCTAAGACATTTAGTACCACAAAAATTATGGAGAACATGTGCTTATATCATTACTATATAGGTGGAGATTTATGCACCACATTATTTAATCAACACACCACAATCATTGTTTGATATACTTGTACAATTTGCAGTAATAGTTGTACATTGTGGTGTATGAATAAAAAAATGTGGTATAAAAATTAATTTTTCCTTACTATATGTAATGCATTTGGGATCTTCCCAAATTAGCAAGATTTAATTTTCAGCCAACACACTTACTATGCTATTTCGGGACATATTTGTGTTTATCAAGAATATGCACCATGTGGGACTTGAACTTGGGACCTTTGTGTTAACACAATGCCTAACCAACTGAACGACTAGACCATATGTTCATTAGTTGACTATAATTATCTTTATTAATCCCTTAAACTTTAAAATACTAAAATTACCACCACCATCAACCACCACCAATTGGTCGCCGTAAAATATAGTTACTGGGTACCCAGCACCACATTGCGCGGGTACTCTTCTAGTAATTGTAAAAATATATTTGGTTATTTATCAAACATCAAAAACTTCTTTATAAAGAAATGCTATGAATAGGCAAATGAGGAGTAGTATTACCGAAAAGATACATATCCCAAGATTCTTTAATGCAAAGGTGACATCATAAAAAACACGCGGTCTTCCCTTCCCAGAAAGCTCGACAGAATTAGCGACCAAAAGTTCTGTATCCGGCCCACGGTTCGTGATGATGACTCTCAACGGATGCAACATTTCTTCCTTTAATCGGGAACATAAAGCTACTTGGTTTTCATTATCTATAATCTTTTTCCCATCATCTTTTTGGATAAATAAATCCAAACTTCGGTACCCTTTAACACTACTCGAGATTCTTCCATAAGCAATCTTTATTATAACCAAAATAAAAAATTAGCTAACAAAAAAGAAAAATAATAAACTAAAAAAAAAGTATTATACCCGGATATTACAATCCTTTGATATCTTCAAAATATCATAAATAAGGGCCTTTTGATCGAGGCATTGTATTTGTAGCAAAGTATGAGCTGGACTCGTTAAATTATCCACATTTATAACAGCTTTCTCAACATTTGTGGAAAGCTCACAACTAAACAATTCATCAGCAATTTCTTGAGATATTGAAGAAAATCCTTGCTGGCATTCGTATTCGGGGCCCGCTAACTGAAGCTCACAGTTGATGCAAAATTCACCTAGTACACCACTAAGGTGGTTACATGTTTCCTCTCGTCTTATGTTTGTGTGTAATAGGTCCCTACAAACAAAATAATTTAAAATAAGAAGGTCAAAATACATTTTAGTACCCTAAACTTGGCTGACTAGGTGCAACATGGTACCCTACCCTAAACTTGACAAAATAGTCGATTTAGTACCTTGACTCGTTAAGTTGATCGTGTTTTCTTACTTGACTCAATATATTGATATTACATATCACGTGAGAAAACAAATTCAAATTAGTGAGCTAGGGTACTAGATTGACTACTTTGTCAAGTTCAGGGTAGTAAACTGCATTTTGGCATTAAAAGAAACAAACCACTTCTAACATCACTCTATTTTCAAATATTATTTTTATTGCATTAAATACCAAAAGATATTTTGCATAACAAAAAGACTTACAAGTGATCGGTAATAAAGAAGAGATCCAAGACCTTGCCATCTGGGGTTGTCATGACTTTTAATCGTTGAATTGTTAGCTCAAGCTCACAAAGGACTTTTGTGACATCTATAAATTTGCAATTCCATATCAAAACATGTTCAAAACAAGTGATAAATAAAACTAAAAAAAACGGTATAAGACTATTAAAACTTACCATGTATCAACCCTTTGCGATCTAGAGAGAAAACCTTTAACACATAAACTAGAGGTGGTTTAGAACAATTAGGTAATTGATTGAGATAAAAAGCAGGCAAAAACGATGGACAACATGATAAAAGCCGCTTTTTTAAGCTCTCCCAATCGATTTTTAGTGAGATTGGTCGTGGAACAACCCATAACACGATGTAACACCATTTTCCGTCTGTAGAGAAATCTATTGACAAAAAAAACATAAAAATTATGTAAGACCCAACATGAAACCCGACATGAAACCGACACAATAATAAACAGGTTAGGGTTGAGGTAAAGAAGGTAAACAAGTTAGAGTTGAGATATCTGACCCCGTTTATATAAACAGGTCGGTTTCAGGTTGAATGTTTCTGACCCACCAACCCGCGAACCCGACCTGAATTACCATCCCTAATTATAAGCAATGAATGTAATTGAAATAACAATATGATTACTATATTAATCCAAATTTTTGTAAAAACCAATTTTGGGTTTTCAAATTATGTACTGATGAAATTATTCAAGGTGTTCATGCTTGGGGGATATTAAACAAAAACCTTATAATAAAATTAAATACAAAAATCATCGGATGACATCTGCAGATAATGATTCTGTTAGGGCAATCAAAATCAAGCATCTATTGATAATAAAGTGGATAAACAGATACAAAATTAAGCAATCGTTTAGCAAGGCATCAATTTCAGCATCTGATTTAATCGTAATTTCATTACTATTACTTACAACAACATTAAATTAAAATTGAATTATAAATTAAAAGTGCAAAAATATCAAATATTAAATAAAAAATTGGATTTAGTTTGACCAACCTCCACGAGTAACATATAGTCCGAATTCGAGAACATTCCGTACAAGGTCACACCCGAGCCCAGCCTTATCGGGGCAGTTCACCGTCACGACGGTTGGTTCGCCGGAATTCTTACCTTCCTCGATCAAAACGATGTCGTCGTACGACATCCCCATTTTTCTCTCTCTCTATCTGTACAGCTTTAAATAGAGAAAACGGCGTTTCGACCTCCGTCGACGTCGACCGACGGCGTTTGTGCGTGTTGCTTTTGAGGTGAAATTGAGCAGAAGAGAAAACGGTGGGTGTATTCATGTGATTGTTGCCGTAGGCTGGCTGGTGGCGGCGTCTCATGTGGGCCACACTGTGTGTCGTTTCCACGTCAGCAGGTGCACTAGACGACAGAGAAAACGTATCCAGGGTGATTAAGATATACATACGGTTATCATCATTATCATCCCCTTGTCCATATAACACAAGTGGTGTTATATTTTATTTGTTATTTCTGAAATAAGTTAGTTCACTTTTGAGAAATATGATTGTGAATTATTGTTATAAAAGTTATTTTTTAAAGTATGATATTAAATTCTAGGGGTGAGCATTTGAGCTGAAAAAATCAAACCAAATTTAAAACCGACCTGAACCAATAACATTTTATCGGTTCGGTTCCGGTTTTAAAAAATTTCATCGTTTTCGGTCTATCAGTTTCGGTTGGGTTCAGTTTTTAGACCACGTTCACACCTTATTTATTTCTATTAAATCTTATAATCATCTTCTTACTTATTTGATCAATATAAATATTTAAAATAAATGATGACATTACAAAATAAAATTATCAGATTTTACATGTCAATTATTTTATGAGTAGATTGATAAAGTAAAAATTTATTGTAAACTAATAGAACTTTTTTAAAATAAATGTGAATGTCAATAACTACTATCGACTTAAATCAGCATCCTTCATTTTTCAGTCATAATTATTTGATTATTACTCGTATTACTTTTGAGAAGAAGTAATAATAACTTCTGTAAGTATAATTCGAACATTTCATTAATGAGAGTATACTCTATGTTTTAAAAACTGGAAATATAATCTGATTATTTCATATTGTTTTTTTCTTTTATTGAAAAGAACATACTATTCTGGGTGGCTAGTGTTATGCTCCAAATGTAAGTGATTGAATCGTTATCGTGATCATTTCCGAACATTCACATGACCATCTAATGATATTTACCCAGAAAATGATCAAACTCATGACCTTTAGAAATTATCCGTGAGTCCATACCACTGTGCCGATAGTTCTAATTTAAACAAATACAACAAATGATCAAATAAAACTATGACAAATAATGATAAAAACCTTGGCAAAATGGAAAATAATTAGACTTCTTGCAATGATCGCATCATGTGGCAACATCACAACGATGTGGTGACAAATTAATCCAATCGCCGCATAAATAAAGAAAACTCAGTTGACTAATCATGCAAGCCAACATCACATGCTTAATTATTCAATGTGCCATCGATTCTCATCATTAAATACTTTAGATTGAAGACATTTTAGTAATAGATAGAAGCAATGTATTAACAAAAGTCACAAGTTTGTTTCTTTGGAATTTCTAATAATCTGTTCAGATTGAAATTTTTGACCTTAGTTTTCAGTTTCCTTCACAGTGAAACTTTTTAGGTTTCTCTTTAGATAGCCTTTACACAGTACGGTCGATATTGGAACCCGTGGCAGCATGTGTCACCGTCATTTTGGCACGTAATTTGTAAAAACTTAGTAGAGCTATAAAAATCTGACACTGCACGACAAAAATAAACGAAAAGAAACAAAATTGGGACGAAATCGAAATTTGAATTCGTGTACTTGTCGTGTAAAATATACACGAAGTCGTATCGTGTCCGGGTTCAGAGATTACCACAATATTGACACGATAGTTATGATATTGGGAACATTTAGAAATTTATGTTATATTTTTGTCGTGTTTGTCAGTTTTTTATTATGTATAAAGTAAGAAATTTAATATTATTATTAATTATCTCATGTTGTTATATTTGTCATGTTATCCAAAAACACGATAACCTTATAAAAAAATGTCCTGATCGCTAAATTTCTCTCTAACTATTGTTGCTAATTCGTTATCCGTACTTCTGATGCTTCCTTCAACAATATATCCTGCAAAAATATGTAATTTCATAAACAGATATCTTTCATTAATATCTCATTCATCGCAATGTGTTGAAACAAATTCAAGATCAAACAATACCTTTTCACCTCATAATCAAATAAACTAACTTTGACCCAAAGAAAAATTCCAAAGATAGATTCAAAATACTGCGTTTGTTTATATCTAATTTTAATTGAGAAAGTGTCATGCAACTAAAACAAGAAAATAATCGGTTCTAAATGCTTCATGTGAGGATTGTCATTCTCTTCCGGTGTTCGGAATCTCATCAAAATGTTTTTAAAAATGCGTTTTATAGGAAATTTAGATTCAGTTTTTCAATAATAATTGCAATTCTTTAACTTCAATAACACTAGAGTTAAACCTAATTTCCCTATATTTTCAAAATAATTAATCAAAGCCTTCAAGTTTTAGTTGCACTATCAAAAGTCACTATCTTTAGCTAGTAATTTTTCACTTACCAAATTAATTCTAAAATAATATTTCAAAATTAATGAAGTAGAACATTTACAGAAAACTAATTAATCATAGAACGTTCATTAAAAAAAACTAATTAATCAAGTGTTGATGTCAAAATTCAGTCTTTTAGCCGTAATCATCCATTTATCTTCTCAATTACCAGACGAACTCGTTACCTAACATTTTTCTTAAACACATAGTAGCTCATTAAGATATAGCTCTGCCGCATGGTATAAATTTAGTAGAATTAGAATCATTTTGTATTTAATACACATAAATTATAAAATCCAATGATTACTTACATAAATTATAAAATTTGTATTTGAATGACCAAAGGGCATTTGGCTTAGAAGTATGGAGTTTCAAGTCCCGAACATATATGGTAATTAGAAGTATATAAAATTTGCCTTAAAATAAAAAAAAAAAAGGTCACAATGATTCATCAATCTTCTGAATTTCCAAACGAATTCATTATCAAAAGTCACCGTCTCCTAAATATACCTAACTCATTCAAATATATCGCATACTATACAAAATTAACAATTTCAAAGTATCAAATCAATACAAACAAAACTCAAATACTCAACTAACTTCATCACTTCATGCTCAGATAAACAGTCAAATAGTGCAAGTAGAACAAAAATAAAAAAAAACATAAAAATCATCGATACTGAAATGAAATTATGAAATTATATCTGACAAATATCACTATTTGGTATTTGAATAATTGAATATCAAAAATCGAATTTCAGATTTGCACATCATAAAACATAAACATCAAAAGATTGTAATACATGAAAAAAAAGGAACCATCCGAAACAAAAAACATGTAATTGGGTTTTTTAAATTAATTATTTTCAGCTCCGATTCAATTCGGTTCGATCCTCGAATAGGAATGAACATTCAGGCTAAATAAACTGAACCAACCAAACCAAATCCGAAAACTTATAATCAATTTCGGTCATAAAAATTCATCATTTGGAGTTTGGTTCTATCGATTTGAGTTCGATTTTTAACTATGCTCACCCCTACATGATACACTTCTTCATTTTTAGTGAGCTTGCCCTTTTCTAAAATTATGGTTGTTAATTAATGGCTTGCAAATCAAAAAACATAATGATTTACTTTTAAATTAAAAGCGCTCCAAGATAACATGCAATTTACTAGTCTACTTCGATCTAATAACTACAACTCTTTGAATTTAATTGGAAAGCGAAATTAGCATTTTAGACATAAAATACTAAATAATTACAAATTAATTGTATGCAGAGTTGGGCAAACCATATTGGAAGCCAATTTCTAGTTAATGTTTTTGAGGCTCAATTAGCTGCTGTGGAGACAAAATTGAAAGGCAATTTCTAGTTATTTCAATAAAACTGGTGGAACAAAAGTAGTAGATCAAATTCACGATTGATTTTCAATAAAACTGGTGGAGCAAAATGGAAACAGGATACATTTTGTCAATCAAACGATACTTTTAACAAAAGTAGCAGTTCAAATTCATGGTTCACTTAGATCGAAACTTACAATTTACACAAAGCATACAAAAATCTAATACATTCAATATTCAATACTACGTAGCATATCAAATACCAAAACATAAACCCTAGCACAACTAACCAGAACCATGAAAACAGCAAGAAGAACAACCTGTTTGAAATATCAACCTCCAAATCCGTACAATGTTCTTCCTTGTCTCTTTAAAGCGTAAACAACATCCATTGCAGTTACAGTCTTCCTTCGTGCGTGCTCAGTGTACGTAACTGCATCGCGAATCACATTCTCCAAAAATATCTTCAACACTCCTCTAGTTTCTTCGTAGATCAGACCGCTGATTCTCTTCACTCCACCTCTCCTGGCCAGCCGCCGGATCGCCGGCTTTGTGATTCCCTGAATGTTATCCCGGAGAACTTTCCGGTGACGCTTTGCTCCGCCCTTTCCTAGCCCCTTTCCACCCTTTCCACGGCCTGACATCTTTGAACAAGTTAATTATCGAGCTGAAAAGCTTTAGGTTTATGAAGGAATTAGAGATGAATGAATTTGATTTGAATGTGAGGAAATAGTGAAATTGGTAGGGTTTATAAAAGGGGGAGAAATTTGGGGATTTTGATTCTGTGAGATGAGCGGGAGAGTTTTGTTTAACAAGATGGACGGTGGAGATCATGATCCGTGTGGTACTACTCTATGGAGCTTTTTAATGAGTCCATGGATTGATGACGTGGGATCATAATGTGTTATATGTTACATTAACCCCCTGTTAACTCAGTAAATTGTCGAGATACCCCCAATATAAAATTTTCACAAGTTGTTTTGACCCTTGCCAACATTTTCTCTCAATTCATCAAAACTCGTCAGTAGCCGATTCTATTGGCACAGCTAATTCTTCAATTTCGTCGGTAGGTTATTTGTCTCCTAGACGACGAATTCTTCAATCTCGTCGGCATACATGTGAGGGAGGGGGTCTGGTTTAATTTTTTAATATTGTTTTCATATAGAAATGAGTTAATAGTAAGTTGTTGTTGACATGATCTAGTCAGTAAGACGGTAACTCGTTGATGTGACGCTATTGATAAATTTGTTGGCATAGACCTTATGAGACAGATGATGGTAAGTGTAAAATTATGTCGAATAACATTTTCGTTCTTTAAATTTGTAGATGTTGCATTTCAGAATTCTTACAATTGTAATTATGATATTTTCAAACTTTTAGCTATCATATTTATTTTCCTAAGTTTGTAAACGTTCCATTAAATTATTTAAATACATTACAGATAAAAAGGAAAGCTTCTTAATATATTTATATATGTTTATTTTATTTAATGTATTTGAGACTTTTTCAAATTATAAAAAAAATTAAATTTTTAGTTAACATATTCATTATTTCAGGATAAATCTATGTTTATAAAAAATATGAATAATACAAAACTAAAAAAAAAAGAATAATCCTCGAAATGGAGTCTCAGCATTGTCATCACCCCAACCAAAAGAACCTAAATATATATATAAATCAAAAAGTCACAAATTACAGTATACATCACCAAACAATGAAATCAACTAACACATACTAACCACATTTACTAACCAAAACAGAATTAAACAACTATACATTTTCTAATATGCAATTTCACATTCCAATTATCTTCCACTTCAGTCACATACTTTGAAGCTTTAACCTGCAAACTCAATAGCTGCAATTTAATATTATCTTTAATCCAATTCAAAACAGAATGTAGAGCTATTATTAAACAAAGGATTATTTATTTCCCTCCATATGTAGTACACAATTGCAGCCATACCCATCCTTCCGAGGACACTTCTTATACTATTATTACATCCAGAAGACGGGATTCTCCTCAGGATGTTATCCCACTTATCAGGAAAATCAGTTGCATATATCATGCAAAACTTGAACACATGACTTCTATGTTATTAACGCGATGTCTTAACTAATAAACCACATACTTATTATTTAATTATAATTATCTTTATTAATTTCCTTAAACCTTTAAAAGTTAAAATTAATTACCACCATCATAACCACCACTCACCATCCAGACCACGATCACAACCACCATCCACCAGTTGGTAGTCGCAAAATATAGTTACATGATACTCG
Source organism: Calendula officinalis (assembly GCA_963853835.1). Classification (NCBI taxonomy): domain Eukaryota; kingdom Viridiplantae; phylum Streptophyta; class Magnoliopsida; order Asterales; family Asteraceae; genus Calendula; species Calendula officinalis. The sequence goes on from OY970823.1 coordinate 85,111,118, forward strand.
TTGCCGCATTGCGCGGGTACCTTTCTAGTAATGTATATATAAAGAAAGATATATATTCCGAGCTTTAGAAAACCCGGCCGAGTTACGAAATGAAATGTAGACTATTGAATTGAGCCGATTGACATAAAATACGGTTTAACTGAACGGTTGAACTGGAAAAAATTATTTTTCCAAAAAGATTTTGACAAATAAAATAGACAATTAATTTTTTTACATAGATTATGAAACTTAAAAAGAATTAAATTTAGTTTGAAAAATAAGTTAGAAAAATATTAACGTTTTTTAAAAACGTTGCTTACATGGCAAATCAAGTAGCTCACTGGCTATAATCTAAAAAAACAATAGGGAGATATTAAAATACGAATGTGGATACTGGATAGGGACTGTTGAAACGTATTAATGATACTTCTGCGGTATCACATGTATCATGAAGCCTTCTAGATGCCCGAAAGACCAACAACAACTTGCTTAAATTGCGTGTATGACGTACATTCAATATGGGTGTTAACTATTCAAGTCGAGTCTAATATCAGAAAATTTGAGCTCGGCTCGTTTAGTAATTACTCGGCTCGAGCTTGAATAAGCTTTTAAAATTGGGCTCGAGCTCGAGCTCGAATATCTATATAGTGTTCGAGCTCGAGCTCGATACTCGTTTATAATTCCATAATTTTTGAAAATAACTAATTTACAAACTCGAAAAGCTCATTACTTACTCGACTCGTTAGCACCCCTATTAATATATGTATATTCTTGTACTTATTGTATCAAAACTTGTAATTATTGTATAAAACACTTGTTCGGCTCGTGAAGATCGCCTGACTCGTTCGGCTCGAGATTGAACGAGCTATCGAACGAGCCGAGTCGAGTATTAAATTATTAGGCTCGACTCGTGAAATTAATCGAGCCTTGTTTTATGTTCGAGATCGACTCGAAATCGAATTAGTATAGGCTCGAGCTCGATATAAACGAGCTCGAGCTCGATATAAACGAGCTCGAGCTCGAGTAGCTCGTTAAAAGCTCGGCTCGTTAACACCCTATACATACATTCATACATTGTATACATACATACATGTACAATATTAGTGATGAAAATTTTAGCAAAAATAAAATGTGTCTTTCATTTCATTGGTAGAGTGAAGAAAGATACACTTCAATTATTTGATTATTTATTTATTTATTGTATAAAATAACATTTTTGGAGGGTTTGAGCGTATTTGGGTTGACTTGAAATATTAGTTTATATGATTGTAATATTTATCATATTGTGAAGTTTTTCTCTCTTCTCTCTTGAGGCATGTGATTTTTCTCCGTTTTGGAGTTTTCACGTATATTCTTGTGTTCATTATTCTTATCGTTTTAATAGGGCATTGTTCGTTGAGAATTTCAGATACCGCTTTCCATCAATTAGTATCTTAATTAATGTCCGAAGTCCGCTGAACTATAAGTGATATGGTGTAAGAATGCAAGAATACCCGGTTTGGTCACTAGTGACATATCAACTGTATCTAGGCAGATCAAATACATGACTAAACTAAACCTATGTAATGGTGACCAAACTCACACTAATTTATCATAGAAACATAAGTTACAACAAATTACGTATAATTCAACAAACATCCTTTTACAAGAAGTCTTGTCGCCTGAGCGACCAACAGAATGAAAATGGAAGAGGGACACATCAACCTTTAGTCACATTATGTGAGAGACGCGTCGGGGCCAAGAGGATGCACCTGTTAGTCCCCGTTACGCCTCATCTAAATGCAAAAAAGTAAAAAGTAAAAAATAATTAAAATAAGATATGTACGTGATATACAGTTATGCAAGATCAAGATGTACTCGCTGTTTTTTATATATTTTAATTTCGACTTGTGGTGCGTTAATTAAACGTTTTTAACTCGTTATGAAAAATATTATTATAGTTAGAAATGTTTATCTACATGTTCGAAAGATATATTTTGACTTTTGACCCCATGTGAATTATTTGGTTCTTGTCGGTATAAAAAAGAATTGACGTATGGTTTTGGACTATATTGCAACCTAACCATTGCATACGCAAAGACAGGGACCATCAACTATCACAGGCTCACAGCTGCAACCAGATCCATTATTTATAACAGATAAATTATATTTTATTAACGTAAAATAATTTCAAATAATAATGATAAATTAAACTATTCATTTATTCGAATCTACAAACGCAGTTCGATTATTTTATGTGATAATTAAACAATTATTTAAATCATAAGGTAAATCATGTTTTCAGCTATCCGCATTCAAAATAATTAATAAATTATATATATGTAATCTTAGTATAACATCATATTTTTTAGGCTTAATACCACAATATGTGGAGGCTGGGTTTGATGAGACGGTTTGGGTTGCCCGTTTCAACCTTTTTGCTCCATCTGTTATAGCTTGACCAATTCAAATAGTCGAGGTACCAATTATCAAACTTGTGAACGTATTATGACTTGAATCATCTTTAACGTCCTTTTCGTTTTTATGACTCGTTGCTTTCCAGAAAATTAATCAACACCACATTTTATGTTCTATCATACCAGTTGACGGGTGAACGAAGAAGTATTATCTAGTTTAATTACCTGATAAAAGTTAAGTTTTTAGCTCTAATGTATATATGACCTAACTGGTATTCTCATTGTTATTTCTAGACTTTTCCGTGGCTATCTTAATGTGTTTATCCGTATGTGTTTTGAATTCTAGTCTCTTATGAGATGTTACTACTAGTCTACTTTGAAGATTTTCTTAATAACATCGAAAAATCAATAATGTTACAGGTCTACAAAATTTAGTGCAATTCTTTAAAAATAACTTACTTGTATCTTAGTTCCTGGTATGCCCTTAGTGATTCTCCATATCACATGTAACTTATCTATTATGTAGCTCATCAATATAAAAATGAGGTGAGATTTTTATTATATTTGTAGGGTACATACTAATTTTAAGTCACGTAACCAGCCAAACTGACATGTGAAAAATATTAAATAAAGTTACCAAAATAGCACGTACCCATTGGTATTTAAACGAGATAATAAAACAATATAATCATCTAAATAAAATAAACATAAAATTATAATGTTTTCTATAAAATTCAATAAAAATTAAAGATAATATTGTTGTATACTAAAACTTTCTACTCGTTTGATTGATTTAGATATCCAAATCAAAATATAGGATTATGAAAAAAGAATCATTGGATCCTAAATGAGAATTATTTTATAAGTATACGATGAAATACACAAATTTAATAAAACTATTATGATTTTCTTTAATAATTTTTTTTTTTTTTTATAAAGATAATTATAATACGGGAGTATCACTTGCGTACTACTACTATTCCTATTCTATGTTATCTTTTACGTGACAAGTCAAACTTGACCATGATTGGCTCCTACTTGCTATTAATACCACAGTCTACCGATACACTGAACATGAAACGAAACCAATGGGTGAAGAAGATGATAACAGCACCCGACCCGAATCCATATCCATCCCACACGAACTAATATCCGACATCCTCACACGGCTACCGGTCAAATCATTGACCCGATTCCGCTCCGTTTCAACCCAATGGAACTCCACCATCACCCACCCATCTTTCTCCAAATCCCACTTCTCCCGCTCCGCCGCCACCGCCGCCGCCGGAGCTCCGGCCACCCTCGTTTTCACCTTCATCAATCGGTTTAATTCCGAACGAACCATCTTCTCCGTCACCATTCCCCCAAACCAAACCCAGTCCGTACCTAACCCGACCCACATCCTCACCATACCCGGGTTCGCCCACCCGTTTGTCTCACAATCGTTAAACGGTCTAATTTGCTTCAATCTCGGATCCATGTGCGTTTGCAACCCTTCAACTCGTAAATTCATCAAGCTTCCATGGACGCAACCGGAGACCCCATTTGCATCCACAAGTCACCGGGTAAACGGGTTCGGGTTTGACCCGGTTTCTAACGCACACAAGGTGCTCGACACTTGGATCACATGTCAAGAGAATGATAAAAACGAACTCATCATGGAGCATCGAGTATCCACCGTCGGATCAAGTCCCCCCGAGTGGCGGAGGATCGCGAACGGTCCACCGTACTTCCCGTTCAACGAATCCATCTGCATCAACGGTCAGATTTACTTCAGGGCATACCCGAGCATGATCGCTTCAGAAAAACGTGTTATGGTTGCATTCGATGTCAATCATGAAGTTTTTCGGTTCATTTCAATGTGTGACGATCCAATTTCAAATTCGGAAGAGACTGTTTTGATGGAACATGATGGGTGTTTGACCATCGTTGACCACCAAGGTGTTACAAGTGGTGAAAACAATGTAATTGTGATGTTGGTATTGACGGATGAAAAATGGGTTGAGAAGCGCGTAAAGATTCCGGCGATGTACGGTGAGATAACCGATCGCCGGAAATATAAGTTCGCCGGAACTACGTTTTCCGGTGAAATGATATTTACGGCAAGAAGCTTAGTGAATCCATTCTATGTGTTGTTTTATGACAATAAGAAGAATGAAGTAAAGAAAGTGGAGATCTGTGGGCTAACAGATTTTGAGTTTAGTTACAGTAATGTTCTCATGAATGTTACTAGCGTTAACGAACACGTAGAAAGCATCATGTCTTTAACTTAGGAAATCCAATAGTACAACTTTAATTGCATGACGTACAAGTCAATAACACAGATTATGTTAGGTCAAATCAGATCGATCCAATGTTCGGTCTAAAATTTTATATGTAAAACGTTTGCTCTAACTCGATCTTGAAAGTGCATTTTCTATTTTATATGTAAAACGTGTGCTCTAACTCAAAAATGAATGCAATTTCAACCTCGGCCAGATAGGAAGATCGATTATCTTCAAATCACCGTAATTTAGGGTGAAATTCAAGAAGCGTTACTGAATAAAGGTATGAATTAACATTAACAATTCCTTCTATAATTGTAATTTATTTGTACTGTATAAACCAAAACCCTGGCACTAATATGCTTTTATAAGAATCGGAACTTGATGTTGATTTAATCGAAAAAGGTATGTACTTAACTCCGATTTATGTAAATATGTTAATGGTTAAAGATAATTAATTCTGTTGAATTTAATCGATCAACATGCCAAAATCTTTCATTATGTATGGTTTGATAAGTTTGATTACATAACCATGTAAATCACCTCATTTTTTTTTTTAAAGGAGTGTACCATTGACACTGGCCATATATTGTGACCGGACATCCGACCCAGAAACATGTGCATTCCCCGGTAAATCACCTAACAATGATATCCACACCTCTGCTTGGGCTCGATATACGAGACCCAGCATTTTCAGCACAGAGGGGGACCCACGTTTCAACGGAGGCTGTTGGCCACAAGGGGGGTTTCACGGGGTTCGAACCCGGGACCTCCCACATAGGAGGCCCAAGTCTTACCAACCGCGCCCACCCTTGTGGTTTAAATCACCTCATATTGCCGCTACAAAAGTTGCAAAAGATGCTGGTGTTCTTTTTGTCTTATGATCTCAATTGGCTTCCATTATGGCCGGCCATCTGCAGAGAGTACTCAGGAAAGAATATTGAGTATATGGGTCATCCGAGTCAAACGAGTACGTTATTTGTTAACCCTAATTTCTTTGTTTATGATTATATGTAGATTTGTAATTTTGTGTTAGGAGTGTATAAGTTGTATATCACATATTGAGCTTACATTATTTGTTCTGTACAGCTTACCTATCTTGCATACTTTGATCGATTCAGTTTAACAAATTATCCAATATGTATGAGTGTATGACCCATTTCAACGCTAACCTGTTTTGACCCATTATCCAATCTGTATGACCCACCCATCTTCTACCTTATCTAATTACGTGTAACCGCTTTATATAATTGTTTCCACTTGCCTGTACCGGGAACAAAAGCAGATGAAGATTGAGATTTCTTTCATTCTTAAAATGATAAAATTATCATAAAATCCTGATTATATTTGTCTCTTATTTTCGACTAGATAATTGATCTGAGATAGTGAAATAATTTTCCAAAAGGCATTTCGAGGAAAAGAGGCTTGAGAACAGGCAGCATTGATGAAGAGGCCCGAGTATTGCATGGTTAAGTTTTTGGTTCTTCAACGGTACTTTGAACTGGTGTTTACTATATCACACATTAGTTATCCATTTCTTTTGCATCATATATTTTTCTTTTTTTCATATAATTTTTTACTTGATATTTTTATTATTTAGATTTGAAATAATAGTTTTGCAAGTGTCGATCACTTTTATGTTTACTTTTTCTTGTTTAAAACTTACTTGCAACAACAAGTGTTGTTATCTTGGTTATTTGTTAAGGTTATTAAAGACGTTCACTACCGTAATTACCACCATCACTATCGTCACTGTAAAATATAGTTATAGGATGTCGCCGCCGCATTGCGCGGTTACCCTGCTAGTCTTCTAGAACTTGAATACGGTGTGACAGATGACAATACAACCGCAATAATCCTCACCGCTTCTAATATCACTACCAGATCCTGCTACATATCAAAATACAAATAATAAATATTTAATATTACAAAAGTTATAACGATTAGAAAAACGTTACAAGACCTTTTGCAGCAGAATCAAAAGATTCACCGCCTTTTTTAAAAAGAGACCACGGTGCACGTGCATCAATGTACAGATTGCCAGCGTTACCAATTTCCAACACACTTTCACAAGCAGAAGATAGTAACAAACTTTTATACTCAACCTTTGACTTTTCAACCTACAACAACAAATAAAAAAGTCTACCTAAAAGTGGAAAAAAGAAATAAGACAAAATACATTTTAATATCCTGATTTCTTGAATTTAGATGACTATGTCTTTTAGAGGGTGTTTGGGATTGCGATTTTAAGTAGATTATCTGCTTATTACGTTTTGAAAACGCAAATAAGCTAAAACTAGTGTTTGGCAAAAGGTATACAATAATCACTTGTGTTTTGGAGCTTTCAAAATGGAGTTTTTGAAAAAGTAGGTTGGTAACTACTTATTTGTGTTTTGAAAATGGAGTTTTGAATATTACTTATTAACTAAACAAATAATCAAGGTTTGCCAAACACTAAAAAGCAGATTATCTGATTATTGCGATTTCAAACAGCATAATCAAATCCAAACACTACTTTTCATAATCACATTTTGTAACCGCTAATTATCTGATTATTCATTTTCAAAACACATAATCTATTTTCAATAAGCAATCCCAAACACCCCCTTACTACCATGAACTATTAAAGGTATAACATGGTACCCTGGACTTGACAAAATGGTAGATTTAGTACCATAACTCGCTAATTTGATCTTGTTTTCTCAAGTCATGTGATTTGCTTCGAATATCAATATATTGAGATAAATGTGTAATTTTTAATCGGTCAAAAAGCTCCAACGAAAGTAAGTCAAGTAAGAAAACACAATCAAATTAATGAGTTTAGGGTACCATGATCTACCTTTAATAATTCTGGGTGATAAAAGACCTAATCAGCCAAGTTCAGGTACTAAAAATGCAGCGTTTTGGCCAAAATAATAAAATTGTGAATTTCCTGTTACCAGCTTCTCAACAGTGTTCTTGAATTCAATTCCTTGAGCTGCAACACTCGAGTCAGCAACTAAAGTTGACTGGCAGTTCTTTTTCAAAAGTCAAAGTGTACGATTCAGAAGATTTCCTACATAACAATGTAACTAATAATTAGTTAATTACAGCTGGCAATTTGGATTCTGTTATGTAACAAACATGTCAAGTAAAGTGTAATTACCAATTGTATTAGCAAGATGTGCGTTAACAATATTTATAAAACGTTCCTCAGAATAATCTCCATCGTTTCCAAATTCAATTTCTCTAAGGAAAAAATACCTAACAGCATCGGACCCGAATCTTTGAACTAATTCGGTTGGTTCAAGAGTATTTCCAAGTGATTTTCTCATCTTCATGCCATCCTAAAATTTTACAAATAAAAACAGTTGCTGCATAAAAAAATCTTTTGAGTATTTTTGGTGAATAATAACAAGTTAATTTGTGATTTATAATAGCATTAAGTAGATACCTTTGTTAGGAATCCATGACCGAATACGGTTTTAGGAAGGCTTAATCCAGCTGACATTAACATAGCTGGCCAATAAACTGCATGAAATCGCAATATATCCTGTAAAATATAATAAAAGACCAAATATTATAATTATATATTTCAGATCATTATTCCATTATGTATGTAGCATAGAGGTGGGAGAAATGGACAGGTTGGGTAGCGGGTCAAAAACGGGCCGACCCAACCCACAAACTCTTGTAATTTTTTTTCCTTTTATTAGCATTTACGTGAACCAAACAAGACATGACAATATATAGACTCAAGGAAGCATATAAACGTTGAATAAAATCCCGAAATAACTTTCAAAACCTAATAATAAAAAGATAACAATTCACAATAATCTATAATTAATTATTAATTAAATTGTTGCATTTGATAATACCTTGCCAATCAAGTGCAGGGAAGCAGGCCAACCTAAGGAAATTGCATTTTGCAAACTAAGCTTTAATAATCATGCTTAACAATTACAAAAATAAATATATAAATTTCAGATTTCGTCCCTAGACTTTCTTTATTACATGGATAGTCCCTACTTTTGAAACTTATAACATCAACTGTCCATAAAGCACTAAAGGCCGTTAAAAATTAAGATTTTAGGGACTGTTGATGTTGCAAATTTCAAAATTAGGGACTATCTATGTAATAAAAAAAGTCGAGGGATGAAATCCGTAACTTCATACAAACCACATGGATGATTTATGTAATTTACTCAAATAGAAAAGCAACTTACCCTAGCAATGCATCAAACCAAACATAAATAGTTTGTTTTGGGTCGTTAGGAACCCTAATCCCCCAATCTACTGAAGCCCGTGAAACTGAAAAATCTCTAAGCCCAGTTTTCATCCAATTTTGAACCTAAACAAGTTTATGCAACAATGACATATTTTTTAATCCAAATTTAATAGTAATATATGTCAATTTATAACATTTTATAAAGTCACAATAACAAAAATAGGAAAACTATAGTCTCACCTCATTTAAACGATATATTGGTTGTACAAAATCCGAATTGTGCTCTAAAACATGTTCCAACTTTTTCTGATACTTTGAAAGGGCAAAAAAGTAATTGTCTTCTTTCCTTGAGACACATGGCTTTAGGTGCATTGGACAACAATTGTTTTCAAGCAATTCTTTTTCATCCTGAAAGTGTTATAAAGCTAAATAAAGATGTCATAAAACAACATAAATCATTTTAAAATATTTTTTGAATGTATCAAAAAAGTGTGTGTGTGTGTGTGAATTTACCTTATACTCCTCACAATTAACACAATAAAGTCCTTTATAATCAGCTCGATAAATATCACCGTTAGAAAGAACCTTTGAATAGAATTCTTCCACAATAGCTTCATGTTTAGGATCAGTTGTGCGAATAAACTTGTCATAAGATATATCTAACTGTAAATAAGAAATAAAAAATTAAATCAAAATTCTATAATATATTAATTATGATATTTATCAGTAATATTGTTTACATCTTTCCACAATGTTTTATAAGATTGTGAAATTGTATCACAATGGTCATTTGGGGTGGACCCACCAGCAGCAGTAGCTATTTTCTCTCCATGTTCATCTTTACCAGTGATGAATATAACCTTTTTTCCAGTAAGCCTCTGTAATTAGGAAAAAATAATAATTTAAATATAAAAAACAATCTATGTTTACTTTTTCATTCCAAACCGTTATCAAACAATCATTTCACATCCACCATATTTTAACTTTAGAAAGTCAATTTTGCGAAATTCTACAATTTTATAGTTAATAAGAAAAGAAAAGCTACATTTGACTTTAGAAAGTCAGGTGAGCTTACAAAGCCCTAAAGTAAGAGCATCTCCGATGGTAGCTTTTTTAAAAGCTTTTTACTATTTAAATAAGCTCTTGAAAGACTTTTTATCATTGGAATAGGTAGCTTTTTAAAAGCTTTTTGCAATGACTTTTTTTCTACTAACCTTTTAATGAACTATTTATGTTTGTCTTTTTTAGTCCCTCAATGTTATATATCTTTTTATATTAAACCTTAGATATATTATTATATATAAATTCTTTTACTTTTTTTAATATTTGCAATGTAATGTATCTATCTATTTAAATATTATTGTCAATTATTATAATATTTTTGTATGAAATATTTCTAAAAAATATTAAGTTTTATAAGATTTCAAAAAAATTGTCAATTTATATATAGGGTGTATTTATGAAACATTTAAGATAGATAAAGGTAAATTAGAAATATTATTAAAGAAAAAACTTTTGGAAAGGTTAACCATTGGAGATGTTATTTAGTAATAGCTTTTTGGTTAGTGAAAGGTTAATCTGACAAAAGTAATAAGCTTTTGTGAGGTTAACCATTTGGATGCTCTAACAAGCTACTTTACATCTGTCTATGTTAATCATTAAAAGATGGCTTTTTGTCCCATTTGCATCATTAAAAACCTTTAAGATCAGTTATTTAACTTATTATACAATATTGATTACCATTATGCATAAATTTGACAACTTTTTTTTATAGAAAATATCATTTTTGTTTTGTAAAAAACATAAATTAATGATCTAATCCAGAAACAAACCATATTCTACGGACATTGTTGGACACAATTTTGTACAGTGGAAAATGTAAAAGTACAGGCGAAAAGAAGCCCAAATTATAAATTATAAACTTATATCTCTATATCAAACGATTTCACAACCGAATTACATGTTAGGGTTTCCGAGAGTTTTGCAATTCAGACAATAACTCTTGTAACATTAAAAAATCGATTAGAAGAAACATAAATTGAAAAAATTTGATATATGAATCTGTAACGAAATTAGTGAAACGAGCAATTATAAATGGAACCTGAAATCGAGCAATGGCAATGGTGGAGTAGGCACTGCCCATGTGACGAATGGTGTTATAATTGATTAATTATTAGTCATTTTTTAATTTTGGAAATCAGATAAATTAGTGATTTGAAGACTAATGACACAATTGTGGCTGTAGTTTAGTGGTAAGAATTCCACGTTGTGGCCGTGGAGACCTGGGCTCGAATCCCAGCAGCCACACAATTGCTTTTTAACCCTTTTTTCCAACTCAATCTGTCGTTGACCCTGTTTTGACTCCTTTCGTTTTCCCAACGTATGCAATTTCTTCCTATATCTGTGCAAATTTGTATGTATCTGATTCTTATTTTGTTATCATTTAATTTTTCTAAGGTTTATCGAAAACCTAGTTGTTACTATTACCACAATCAGAATTTTGTGGTTTATTTCGCTATTACCTATATCTAGTTGCAGAATTTCGAATTTTGTTGTTTGCTAGTCGGTGTTAGAGCATCTCAGATGGTAGCTTTTTAAAAGCTTATTACTATTTCAATAAGTATTTGCATGACTTATTAACATTGCAATGATTAGCTTTTCTAAAAGCTTATTGTAAAGATTTTTTTTCTACTAACTTTTTAACCCACTTTCAATGTTTGTCATTTTTGGTCCCTCATATTTAATAACTTTTCATTTTAAACCTTTAATATATTATATATAAATTTTTTATTATATTTTTGTTAGTTAATAAATAAATTATATAATATTAATGTCAATTATTATAATATTTTTGTATGAGACATTTTATAAAAATATTATATTTAGTAATATGTTAAAAAATTGTCGAATTATATATAGGGGTATTTATAAAACATTTGAAATAGATAAATGTGAATTAGAAATATTGTAAAAGAAAAAGTTTTTGCAAAGGTTAACCATTGGAGATGTTATTTTTGAAAAGGTTTTTGGTTATTGAAATATTGATGCGGCAAAAGCAATAAGCTTTTGTGAGGTTAACCATTGAGGATTGTATCTGTTACTGATGGTTGATTTAAAAGAATGATAGAAATTGGAAATTAGAATCCAAAATAGTGGATCATGATGAGTCATGAGTGCCACTATGTGTTGGCTGACCAAATGTATGAAGCAAATTAAAACTTGTTCAATTGTAGACACATTGAATCATACTGTGCTTTGCCTGTTCAAAACGGCATGAACAAGTTTTAAATTTTAATAATTTGTAATAATTACAAATGGTCAACTCCAACTGATGTGAATTATAATGTTGGTCTTTATGGTTTGGCCAATAATGCAAGTTCAGTTTTTTTTCCCATATTACATAGACCGTGCTTTTAATTTGTTTCATATACTTCGTATGAATAATGCACATGAGGGTAAAATTATCATTTCATTTTTCCTCATTTTTTAATTAATACTCTCTCCGTCCCAAATTTATTGTCCACCAGAAAGAAACACACAGTTAAGAGAATTGCATTAATTACATTATGTCACCAATTAAATTTTCTCTTTCCCGCTTACATGTTTTTTAATTGGTTGAAACTTAAAAGTAGACAGTCATTTCAGGACAAACCAATATAGAAATGTAGACAAAAAAAAAATAGGACGAAGGGAGTAATAAAGTATATTACATTGTTGGTGCTTATGGTCAAAAAATAAATTTAAGCCTTTACGTTAATCCTCACTGCCATTTTCCTCATCTATTATGTTAAGTGGTGATAGATATATCACAGTTTTTAATGTATATATCACGATTATTATTTTATTTGATTGTATAGTTAGATTTAAAATTTATACCATGTTGTATAAATATTAAAAATTGTGTTGTAAAAATAAATTCTCATAGTTGTCATAGTTGTCACTGTCATCATTATCACTTTTTTCATTAACAACTTCATCAACCATTTGTTTATTAAATATGCAGGCAAATAAATGATCATATTGACTTATCTGTTCACTAAAAGTCTCATTAGGTCCACTATATTCCATCAGGTTCACTCAAAGACTTATGGGCAAATCAACTACTTTGACCAACATTAAAAGCTACAATCAGGTTCTTCATACTGCTTAATTGCAACCTTAGATTGTGAGCTAAAGTATCTCGTTAAGTATACATAAAAAAAAATAATCCTTTTTTCTTTTCTTTTTTAAACATAACCTTGTAAAATACTCTTAAATCTACATCATTCTGTTCACTTGAACCCATGATCACAGGCTGATGAGGAATACTTTCCAACACCTTATACTGCTAGGCTACAAGTCCTTAGATAAAAAAATATTTTTGCACAAACACATGTTTACTCTAGTTCATCACACTCGAAGCATTGCCTCTCTTGAATCCAAAGTCTAAATCAGATTATGTTACAATTTTTTATTTTTTTTTGGCAATAAGTAACTTTCTGATGGTCATGGTCCAACTTTTACGCATATAGGACTATAGGAGTAGATTAAACTTGATATTTGAAAAACCAAAAAAGAAAGGACTAAGGTGTAGTTTTATCTTCTAATTGTTTAAGTTTTGCAAACATTGTAAAAAAGGTAACTTGTAAAGAACAATTCATCCTATAACCAATATAAACCTAGAAAAGGTAATAAAAAAACAAACCAACCATTTTAACTTCATTTGAACCAAAAAGGAATAAAAAAACCACAATTTTAATTAAATAAAAAAACATAAAATGGCAATGTTAAATGTCAATTCTACAAGTTGTTTGTTTGAATTTTGGGGTCTCGAATTGAGTGTTTTACATCATTTCTTGTGATCTTCTCACACATCGTCCCACTTTCTTCCTGAAATCATCTCTTCTGTCTCTCCATTCTTTCTGCAATTACACCAAAAACCCAACTAAATTAATTATAAAACTTCAAACTTTAACCATAAGATTATATTTATCATTATTAACAAGAAACAAACAAATAAAATAATAGAAATAAAGTTGTTACCGCAGCTTCAACATTTGCAGGAGATTCATCATTAGGGCTTGAAAGCATTGATATAATACTCAAAACTATGCTCTCAACCTGCAAATATAAATACTTATATTGAATAGCAAACTAAAACATGACAATGAAAACAAAATCTTGCACAAAAAAAAAAATTATACAAAAATTAAAAATTAAAAATTAAAAATAAAATCAAAGTCATACCGTATGAACAGGTGTCCAACGTTCACTCGCAAGCTCATAGCCGTTAGGATCATCACCAGGTGGATGAAGAATCGATATACAAACTTTTCCATCTGTGTAAACTATAAAAAAAAAAACCAAAAAAAATATAAATTTTGTGGATAAATCAATTTATACAGTAGCTTAAAAAAGTAATTCAAAGAAAATAAAAAATAACTAACCATTGGGATGCCAAACTTCTGATGTAAATCTCACAGTTGGAGGACTGTTTGGATAATTTTGTGGGAATGTCATTATAGCATTAAAGAAACCACCCTCACTGAAACAATCAACCAAAAACCATGACTCAGAAACATATATATTTTACAATATCCATAAATACAATACAATAATATAATTATAACTACAGATGCCTCAAATTTAAATAACTGATCAAGAAAACACAACATGGTAAGTTAATTTTAAGAATATGGCTTCAAATCCAACAATTGATCAAGACCTTATAAACCCTAGTGAACCAATTACATCCATAGATAACAGGAAGCACAACAAGAACATAAGTATTAACACAAGATAATGAATTCAGATTAAATTTTGTAATTTCCAATACAATAACTCCTTAAAACCCTCCAATAAACCCAATAAAATCCAGTTAACAGAAAAGAATACAAAAATAAAATTTGTCGACAAACCCTAACATTCACAATTTTATGTAATTAAGTTCCTAAACCACATATCAAAGATAATATTCAACATTCAAGCGAAAAAAACAAGAGAATAACATACTATAAGGTATCAGGCGGTCCAATAATGGTAACACTCCATTCAAATAGATTGCTTTCATCAACAAGACCAGCCGAGAATCCGTCAACAGGATGTTTACTGAGATCTGCAAAATTAACCACGGATCATCATCAATTGGAACACAAATTAAAAGTAAATCGCAATTAAAACCCTAGAAATCGAAACAAAAGGTAATACCTTTGAGCTGTTTCTGAAGAAGAAGACTTGCTTGAGAAGGAGACGCCATTGATGATGGATGGAAGGTTCGAGAGAGAGAGAGATCGATTATTGGTTTGATTGAATTGAGAGACAAACCGATACACAATTTGCAAAAAAGCGTTCGAGATGTGTTTATATAAAGATCAAAAAAACCAAAGTTGGCGTCTGATTCTTACCTATGAAAAGATATTATTTTCTACCTATTTTGAATTACATATTTAAATAGCGTTAAACAAATTTATATACATCCATAACTTAATAATTAACTTCACTATAAATAACAGAAAATCTGATATTTTAAAATTATATCTAGAATATAACTGAAAAAGTGGAAACAATGCCATATATAATCTGGTTCCTAATAGATTGACCCTAAAATAGCTAATCAAAATTATAAGAAAACCTAGAATCGTCCCAATTGCAGAATTTGCCCCGTGCAATTTTTTATTTATTTAAGTATGCAAATAAATTGCTAATACGAGCCAAGAAATAAAGACCCAAGTTTTATTTGGATCCCAACTCTAATACGATCCCCATGTAATTTTAAAACTTATAAGTTATCTTTATATTTTTCTAAACTTTTTAATTACTATATGGTTTGGGCTTTCAAGATGTTTTAATATTTTGTTGTTTAGTGACTATGATTTACTTACGTTAGTAAGTAGGTCTTTAATTTAGTTTTGGATAGAATAATAGTAATATAGTAGTTTTTTAAATAAATGAACTTAGTGATAATGATTATTGATATTATAAAGATTTAATAAATATCAAAATAAGTTTATGAATATAAGCGAAAGTTTTAAAGATTTGGAAGAATATGAATGTAACTAAAAATCTAGAAGTATATAGAGATAATTTATGAATTTTGGAAAAATATATAGATAATTAAATAACATGTGGTATTTTTTTTAATTTTGTTTTTGAACAGCTAGTTAGAAAGTTAGTGGTTCGAGCATAGACAGTGACATCCACAAGGGGCAGTATGCCTTCCCTCAAACTTTCCACCAATTTGTCTACGACAGGACTTAAACCCATGACCTTGGTCATGGACAACACCTTAAATCCTCCTCTAATACCACTAGGCTACAAGCATTGGGTAATAATAATGTTATTTTTGTAATAAAACATTCTTATAGGGATTTGGAAATTATGGTTTGAATCGATAGAATTGGGTGGGAATAAGTCAAGTTTGGTTCTGTTTTTCATTCTATGCCTAAAATAATAGGATTGTGTTTTTTAAAGTTGTAATTGGTTTATAAGTTGAATTGGCATATGGAAGATATAGTTAATGATTTCATCACAAATACTAATTCCGCCTTCATAAAACGTACTAGTTACTAAAATTCATTGTTTTGTTAGGATTTACCTTAATTACATTTGACCATTGTTGATAACTTGATATTGGCAAATTGTGATTGGTTGAAACCTACCTATTTGATGATGATGGCATAACAAATATCATAAGTGAATTGTGAGTAGCAAGCGTAAAATTACCGCACGTTGCTACGGGTCGTAGATAAAAGCCTAAATAAATTTACAATTACATAAATATTATGGTTTCATTTAGTTATATCTGTAACGACCAGAATTTTGTGTTAAATAAATTATGATAAAAACATGATAAATAAGAATAAATCATTTAAAGAACGTATGAATTGGTTTCGTGTCATTTGGACATCGTATGAGAAAGTTATGGACGAAACGGGTCGAACCCGGGTAGTAAACGGGAAGGAAAAGAAATTCAAGGAAGGCTGGGCAAGATCGCGAACACGAGTTTTAAATCATGAACACAAGTTTCGGATCATGACACGAGTTTTGGACCGCGGACACGAGGTTTGCGAACAACAACTTTGGTTCGTGAACACGAGTTTAGGGTTCGTGTCACGAGTTTGCGTGGGGTGCAGGTTCGCGGACGCGAGTTTGGAGTTCGCGGCGCGAGAATTGGCTGGAACAGCATTAAATACGGGATTTTAGCTCATTTATTGCTATTCAAAACCCTAGTTTCTCTCTTTAAGTGAGTATACGATTTTGAGTGGAAAACATCATTTGGAACTGATTTCTTCATGAAATCTCGTGATTCTTCACTCTTAGTTGAAGATTAAAGGTAAATCTTCACTCCTTGATCTTTGTAGCTTTAGATCTATGGATTTCTTGGCTTGGGTTTGAAACCCTAGTTCTTGGGTTGGTGATTAATGGTTAAATAAAGGTTGTATACACTTAGTAGATGGTATTTTAACAAAGAAAACAAGTGTATGCTTAAGATTTGTAAGAATCTTAAGATTGGTTAAACCTAGGATTTTGAATGTCACCAAAATTTGGGGGAAAGGGTGTTGGTGACTAATTAGCGTTATGAGACTAATATTGGAGACTAATGATGTCGACCTTGGGTTGTGATTGGGTTTGAGTTTCGTTGGTGAAACCTTGGAACAAAGATTATTGGATTTCGACCAAGTTGGATGAACTTGGTGGTTAAAGATGAAAATAGAAATTATGTGTTATCTAGTTATTAAGGATAACTAGAAATATGATTATTATGTTGATAGATTGCAAGAACCTAAAGGTTGGAGATATTCCAAAGGCGGGAAGCAAGGATTCATGTTGATGAACACGATATGGATTTAGCTATCGCCACGGTGAGTACATGAGACTTTTAAACTGGGTACATAGCAAATAGTTTTGAAAATGCTTATAATATTTTTATGGGTCTTTATTAAATAATGTTTTGATAAAGATAGTGACTGAAAAGATAAGTAAGTAGGTATAATGTGATACTAGACTAGGTCTAGTATAATTGATGATTTTAAAGGTAAATATGACAAACAAAAGTAATTGGCAATGATTTTATAGCAATGAGTATCTATTGGTAAGATTTTCTAATAAAAGAAAAGAACGAATTTATATGAATATGGATATGATGTGACTAGTAATAATATTGTATCATAATCAAAGAGGAGATAAAAGTATTATGATATCGATAAAATAAGAAATGTATCTTATGAAACAAGTAAGTATGGACCTCATAGGGTTCATAGATGTAGAAGTAGATGTGGGTTGCTTATGATCGGGTCTATGGGACCATACAGGTACGTTCACACTATGTTGAACTAGTTATATATAGTTATTATTAAATAACTAACTTGTTTGATGATTGATGTGATAGCCGAGAGCTAGATTGACGTAACTGTTGAGTTATGGTAAGATTGAGATGATGTGATGTCACGGGCGACTCCCGGTCATGAGGTGTGGATTGAGGGGCAGTTGGGTGGATTCCCATCGACTCATCCACGTTAGTAGTTTTGCTACCTGGACGTATTCCGGAGAGCAAGGCAGATATCGGTAGCGTGGGCGACTTCCTATTGCCGGTATCTTGTTTCTACTTAGATCGGGGGCAAGCCAATAACTAGATATGTATGTGCTTCTAGCTAGTTCGGGGGCAACCCGATAGTTAGATAGGTTTGCTAAGAGAGCAAGATTGATAGAGTCACTATAGGGTGGCTAGCTTATATATATATATATATATATATATATATATATATATATATATATATATATATATATATATATATATATATATATATATATATATATATATATATATATATAGAATATGGATCAAGAAAGAAGCTAGATTATTTAAATAACTTAAAGAAGCAATTAGGAGCATTGATTTCATTAAAACATCCAAGGGCAATCAAGGGCATGATTGTCATTTTCCCACCTCCTTTAACAATACCTTCTTTTTTCAGTTTCCCCTCATTATATCGTTTTTTTCAATTGTCTCTGCACCATGCATCTTCTCCACATCTCCTCCATAGCTCCATCAATGGCTTCCTCCACAATTCCTCCATTAGAACCATATACAAACCACGTTTAATGTTTAAATCAGCTCAAGATATGAACCCTAATTATCCGATTTCAAACATTTCAGATTAGGTCGCAGATTCAGATCTGAACCAGGTAACCGATTTTGAATCATTAACGAACCTTATTCATCTCCTCAATTTCTTCATTCGATTCCTTCTGATTTCGCCATTTTTACGCATTCAGGTCTTAACTAGATCGCTAATTTGAACCAGGTACGAACCCTCAATTTTTTCATTTGTTTCCTTCCAATTTGAATCGCTCACACTTATGTAGATTTGAACCATGCGCCTTCTGATTCATATCGAGGAGTAACTGGCATTGCATATTTCAATTTCTTCATGAGATTCATGTATCAACTCAATATCTCTAAAATTTGCTTCAATGGCTACCGAATTCGATATTCAATTTGATCCAGATCTGCATACCAATGGTAATTTGTTGAATCCAATAATGTTTTTTACTTAAATAATGTTTAATTGATTGGTTAATATGTTGTGTTGGTGTATGATACCTTGTTTAATTGAATGTTAAATTAGTTAATATGATGAATGTGTGATTTTGAAATTGGTGAAGATGATGAATTACTGTTCATATGCATTTTCATTTATTTGTATATGACTCTTATAAATTGTGGAAGATGTTGATAGTTGTAGTTGCATTTTCAATAGATCTTTAGAATTTAACAACATTAGGATAGAAAAGACTTCATTTTCATTGTTGGAGTTGCATTTTCATTTTAAACACGTGTTTCATATACTGATATTTGCATTTTCATACATGCTGTTGCATTTTCATTTTAATTTGCATTTTCATTTTATATAGTTATATTTTGAACTTTTAACCAACTGTTTTGAATACTGGTTCTTTCATTTGCATTTTCAAACTTGCATCTGCATTTTCATCTTCATTACACCTAGTTATTCCATTAAATTTTATATAACTTTTTGAAATACTGTCATTTGCATTTTAATACTTCCAGTTGCATTTTCATTTATGTAATTATTTTTAGAAGTTTCACATTCTTTTTAATTTTTATTTATTTTGTTTTTTTTTTGTAGATTTTGATCATGTTCTGGCTTATCTTCGCATTGGTTTTGAAAACACATCTGCTATTGGTGATACGTATTGGGTTCTTAATTCTAAAAGACCTGTTATTGGTATGAAATTTGATTCTTTGGGTGATGCTTGAAATTTCTAGAGAGAGTATGCTAATGTAGGTGGCTTTGAGCCCTTAAAATCTACCCTAAATGTTCTCTCATTAAGGAATAGTGGATTTGTTACTCTTAAGATCTTAAGGTGTTCTAAGCATGGTAAGATTGTAAATATTAGTAAATTGGTGGACACTTTGAAAGTATAATAGTGATGTGTTAGCATTCATTGGGAATAACGATTGATAAATCGTTGTGGATTTCTTGAACAAGAGGAAACAATTTGTTAGTGATTTTTCATTCGATTACTTTCTTGACGATGATAATAGGCTTAGTGGGTTTTTTTAGGCACACGAGGAATCAAAGAAAAATTATTGTGCATTTGGGACTGTTGTGTCATTTGATGCTACATATAAAACTAATAAGTAAGTTATGCATTTTCATATTCTTGTGCATTTTCATATTCCTGTGCATTTGCATTTTCATATTCCTGTGCGATTGCATTTTCATATTTATGTGTATATTTTAATTAACATTTACTTTCTGTTTTTTATAGATACGATTTGGTTTTGATACCATTTACTGGAATATACAACCATAAAAAATGTGTTGTATTTGGTGCTGCTATGTTGAGCAAAGAGAATGTTGTCTCCTACAAGTGGTTATGCAATGTTTTTATTAAAAAGATCACTAGTTCGCGTGAATACTTTATTTCTGAATCAAAAAAGTATGGGAGGAAGTATGGTTACTGTGACAACTATGATCCGCATAATATACGCACTTGTTCTGAAAGAAAAAGGTAGAAGACATACAGCAAAAAACGCAACAAGAATATGATGATCCGAGATTTTCTTTTGTGGCACATTATTTTTTATATTGGTTCTGTTTTATATTCTTACCAAATGTAGTTAAACATACTTGACATTTACATTTTCATTATATCTAGTTATTCACTGATTTTTTAGATACTTATTGTATTTTACATATTGTCAATTTCAGTTGCATTTTCATAATAGCATTTGCACTTTCATTTTATGTACTCATGACTTTCAAAAGTTGGTTCAATTTTGCATAGTGGTATTTGCATTTGTGTGTTGCATTTTCATGCTTGTAGCTGCATTTTCATTTTATGTTGTTATTTCTTAAAAATTTACATAATGGTTATGTTTTAAATACTATTAGTTGCAATCGCATTTTCATAGTAGCATTTGCATTTTCATGATTACATACCGCATTTTCATTCACATAATTGCATACGCATTTTCATTTTATGTGCTCCTAGAACTTTTAATGCTAGTTATGTTTCCAGTATTAGTATTTGCATTTAATTCTTACAGTTGCATTTTCATTTTATGTGTTTATTCCATGAAATTTTACATACTTGTTTAGTTTTTATTTACCAGCACTTGGATGAAATTTATGTACTCAAACTTGTTCTATTGAACTTTATAATTAATATAAACAAAAATCAAAATAAGTAACAATCTAAATTACTTCTACGACTATTCATCAATCCATATAAAAAAAACCAACCTAAAACATATTTAACCACATCAAATACAACCAACCACCAAAATCCAACAATCCATATGATAAAAAAAATAACCAACCACATATTGTATAGTTATTAATAAAAAGAACTTCTTCTTCATCTATTCAGTTGTTTCTTTAAACTTTCATAAGACTATTGTCTACGTTTTTCTTCTCTTTTAAAATCTTCTTCTTCATCTCTTCAATTGTTTCTTCATATTTTTTTTACATTTTAAAATTTCCCCTTACCTCTTTTCCCCTATCTGCATTTTCACTTTAGTCTGCATTCACATTTTCACTTTTTTTTGCATTCGCATTTTCATCTTTCTCTGCATTTGCATTTTCACCACTTTATGCATTTGCATTTTCACCTCCTTCTGCATTGTCATATTAAATACCCCAAAATACAAATCAACATAACTGTTACAACAAATTAGACTCGTTTTTAAATTCATATTTCATACACACACACACAACGTGAAAATGCATAGAGACAGATTTATACCTTCCATTTGCTTATCCGTTTCTGGTTTCTTCTGCCTTGTAGTTCCTTTTGCTTTACTACTTCCTTCCGTACTACCTTTGGCTTTTCTTTATTTGTTTGGTATATCTGCATAATAGAAATGCATACACAAACCATAAACCTCTTTTCCTTCTACAAATCAGTTTTAACTTTTCAAATTTCTTTAAAATCATATATTAAATACCCAAAATACAAATCAACATAATTTCTACAAATCATAGCAAAATCAATGATTACCTTCTTGAATTTCGTCTATATTGTTTCTCATTTTAGTTTCGACCCAAAATACTTCGTCATCATCTTTATTTGTTTATTTTAGGATCATTACGAACCTTAGCTTGCATTGTTGCCCATCTTGTTAAATTTAGTTTTTTTTATCTTTTACACATCTTATAGATGTTAACGAAAGATTTCAAGTTCTTTCTAATTTACAACCTTAGTGTTACCAGCATTTTAGGAAGCATATTAGCATTTTTGGTCAATAAACTTTAAATACATACTCATATGAAAATGCATTTTGCAGTGTACATAAAGGTATTATCATATGAAAATTCAAATGCCAGTAGGGATGCAACTGCTCGTTTCTCATATGAAAATGCAAATGCAAATGCATTTTTATGAAAGAATCACCTCAATCAAGAATGACAGTTAGAATAGATTCCTAACTATAGTGTAAAGAACCTAAAATTGTTGCAATTAAATGCATTCAATTACAATTTACAAAGCACAATCAAAATACCATTGGATCAAGAATATATATATATATATATATATATATATATATATATATATATATATATATATATATATATATATATATATATAACAAACAAAAAAACGTAAGTGAAAATTAGAATCAGTCGTGCATTTATTATAACAAACATATCAGACAATGTAAAATAAAATAAAAAAACGAGAACAGGTAGTATCAACATTAATTCACGAACCCAAAAACACTAGTATTGATAAGTTACCTTTTAGAATCCTCAATTGAAACTGCTTGATGAGTGAAACCCCTCGATTGTCTGATTGAAAGCACTAGATGGTGGGATTTAAATAAGGCGTGTAATTTCATTTAATGGTTCTCGCAGTTCTCGCAATTTTAATGGTTCTCGCATGAACCCTTGTCTATATATATATATATATATATATATATATATATATATATATATATATATATATATATAAATACTAGTGTGGTAACTTATCGTTAAACCCCTCGCAAAAACTGCTTGATGAGTGAAACCCCTCGATTGTCTGATTTAAAGATGTGTGGTTAAGATCATCGGTGGCACAATCGTTAATAAATGAACATTTAAGGATTAAATACTGTGTCCAAAGGGGTAAAATTATCCATTAAATTACAATCAAGAATTCCCATAATTAAATATCCCTCATTTACCCCAATTGAACGGGGGCAACCCGATAGTTAGATAGGTTTGCTAAGAGAGCAAGATTGATAGAGTCATTATAGGGTGGCTAGCTTATATATATATATATATATATATATATATATATATATATATATATATATATATATATATATATATATATATATATATATAGGGTCGAGTTATATTGAGAACCATGATTTCAAAAATAACTTTGAGAACTCTTATTAACCAATCAGAATTTAGTAAATTGATTTTGATTAATTTAATTCATATTAATTATCCAGGGGTATTTAGGACATTTTACCCTAAAAAAATATTTCTTTTTTTGAAATTTCCTAAAATTTAGGAATTAATTTCGAAGATTTATTTTTATTTTGACATTTTTCGTCGAGCTGATTGTGCATATATGTTTTTTTTTTGAAATTAGTGTTAAATGTAGGTTGTGCATATATGTCAGAGACGAATTTGCATATGCGTTATTTTGCGGGATTGCATATATATATTAAACATATATGTAACATAAAACCAACAAGCTTAACAAGCAAAATCTATATCTAAAATTTACAAAATTGATAGAACAAAGAGAAAACATACATGGTGAACTTATTCATACAAAAATTCAAAGATTATTTCAGAAAACACATATATGTATTTAAAAAACAACATATATGCATCGTAATGATTGCTGGCATACAATTATGTCTCCTTTTGAAATAACTTTCTTTTTTATATACTCCAACACAAAATGCTCATTTCTTCTTTTTCACTTGTATAACTTGTCTATTTTACTTGTCCATTCACTGCAATACATAAAAAATTATATGTTTAAGGAAGTGTTCAGCTGTGTAAACATGAAACAAAAGTAATTTGCGTAAAAAATAGAAGAATAGTAACACAACATATGAGGATTTAGAAAATTAGTTATATTTAGTCAACAAACAAATTTAATAGACAAGTGAATTACTAATTTGTTTAAAGATGTGTGGTTAAGATCATCGGTGGCACAATCGTTAATAAATGAACATTTAAGGATTAAAACACACACACAATTGTGTGTTCACGTTTTCTCTCCCCCAATTTCCGGCGATCTTCAACTTTTTCGGTGATCTTCACCTTTTCCGGCCAGCACCACCGTCACATAAACGCTACCACCGCACTGAATTCTGTTCTCTCTCCTCTCGTATCTGTTCCGGCGGCCCGCACCACCAAACGCACTGCATCCTCGTAGATCTAGGGTTCCGGCGGCCGCCAACACCACCGCCAACAATTATCTCTTATCTAAAATCCGTTCTCTCTCAGATCTTTGTCTCTCTCGATCTGTGTGTGTTTGTTTGTATAACCAGAACGTTTGTATAACCAGAACCAAAAATTCGTCCTATATCACAGCCAACAATTGCCTAATTTGTGTTATCTCCGGCGAACGGGAAAGATGTTGAAGAACACGTCTGAGCAGTTGCTTCAGATCTAAGGTTAATTTATTCATCTTTTGCATACGTAAATCATTATATGTCATGTGTTCACTTGCATTATTTTTGGGAGTAATATAATATTTTTTTTATTGATTATGAGGCACCAATGAAGTGGTAGAAAGTAAGAATTTGATTTCAAAAGTGAATGGATTTAGGGGATTCATTACTTACTAGCAGGGTACCCGCGCAATG
The DNA here is from genome assembly GCA_963853835.1 of Calendula officinalis. Taxonomy (NCBI): domain Eukaryota; kingdom Viridiplantae; phylum Streptophyta; class Magnoliopsida; order Asterales; family Asteraceae; genus Calendula; species Calendula officinalis. The sequence goes on from OY970823.1 coordinate 85,136,291, forward strand.
CGGCGGCGGGTACCCTGAAATTATACTTTGCTAATGATTGTGAGTGGTATTGCATAGCGATGGCGAGCGGCGGCAGTAGTGATGGTTCTGGTGTAGTGATGAAGGGTGGCGGCTGATGGTGGTGTGCGTGTATCCTGAAACTATAAAGGTTATCAATTTTTTCAAAACGCAAATACTTCTTGAAATACTAAGGTCCCAAATAAATTACTTAAGAGTAAAAATAGGAATTACTTCCACTCCACATTGCAAAAAAGATAATTCCCATAAAATCGATGAGAAGTATGTTGATAAATTCTGTAGTTGGTTGCCTAAAATGGAACATATAAAAAAAAAAGTAAATCGCACTAATGGTGATTTAAATTATTGAGATCAATCAGGTGATTCAGTTTATGAAAATTATACCAAAAAATCAAAATTATTGAGATAAATGTCTATCATACAAATTTCACTTAGTTAGTGATACACACCTAGAGCTTTAAGGAACATATGTGTATATCATACAAATTTCACTTAGTTAGTGATACACACCTAAAGCTTTAAGGAACATATGTGTATATCATACAAATTTCAAAATCTTTTTGTTCAATATAATAAGTTATAATAAGAGTAATGGTATTTAGGCCTACCATTTAGACCTACTTATAGACCTACTCATTAAATGAAGACACGTGTCAAAATCAAGGGATAATAATTAGAGAGAGAATTAGCGGAATACACATGTAATCCTATCAAGTGGATAGGCCTATGAGTAGGTCTAAATGGTAGAACTAAATATCATTTCTCTTATAATAATTGTTGCAATAATGTACGACACACTAACTATTTATAAAAATCAGACACAAAGTGACCTATGTCAACCCAACCTGTTACAGTAAGTACCAAAATGACCTGTTTCAAACCCATACCCTGACCGTTTTACCACCTCCAATCTATATCTTCTGTTCAACAGAATTCGTCTCTGAAGTTTTTGCTAAATTTGATAAAATGGGAAAACTGCTGATCAGATGTACCATCTCACTTTAGCAGCAAGTGATGTTAGCAGCAAGATTAAAAGATATGAAACCAAAATTTGTGCGAAACCATGGATGAACTTTAAGCAGATGCAAGAATTTAAGGTTGCAAATGATCCACTTATCTAAATGTTGGTGTTAAAGAAGCAATGATAAAGTAATCAACAAACCACATCTCACTGTTCAATCTTTTTAATCAAAATTCACCTTTTCAGATTACAAAACCACAGTACAATTGAAAAAAACAAAAATTTGTTTTCCTACTCGTGGCAAAATTACACATCTTGACCACCTTTCCTCAAATTTAAGAAAACAAACCTCAAACTCGTCAACAATTCAATCTGCCCTTTAAGTGTCAACTACAATACTGCACATCTCAAATCTACACACAATAAATAAATAATCCTCACGTGATCTCCAAAAATCATAAATAATAGTTAGATAGATAGAGTTTAATCTAACTGGAAATGGTTTAAAATCTCACCTGTAAATGCTCTTCAAATAGTTTAACTTGAGCACTTGCTTTATCATCCTGAATTCCAATAAATGCATCATATGTGGCCTGAGATGATATATACAATCCGGATAGAGTTCATAATACTCATTTAAATCAACTGTACTATATAAAATGCATATATTATATTTATATTTATATTTAAGACACTTACACCCTGCTACGGCTTTTGTTGCTTCAGCAGTTCAGTGTCTAATTTAGTTGTTGAATCTGGAGTGGTTAAAAATGCTTCATTTTCATCAAGGCAAGAACTGCCAAACCCAAACAAAATATGATGATGAGTGTAAAGAGCAATTACAAAATATCAGGATTATTAACTTGGTTGCTTATAAATAAGTGAAAATTTGCTTTTCTACAATTTTGCTTCCGCAAACTCTAAAATGTTACTCTGTTTTGACAAAGAAGCACAATAAGAACGAAATCATTTTATCTATGTGCATTCATACCTTCACGATGAGCTTGAGGTAGATATCATCGGATCGAGGGGCCGTTATCTTGCTGTTTCAAACTGCTACAAAATCTATACCCTATATGACCAAGCAGAAAATGAATTAGAAAGCAATAATCATAAGAGTTAATGACACTGAAGTTAGGGTTCCAGCTAATCACGATACCATGGAGACGGCCTATAATTCAAAGAAATGATGTGCCCAGAGGAAGGGGAGCGAAGTTAGGGTTTATGAACGCAACACATGTTCGTGTGTAGGAGAATGAAGGTAGCGCATGGTGATTGGGGAAATTGAATCGAAATGAACTGCTTCCAGACCTGGATAAATTAAATTTCAGAAATTCGAGTGGGGTGAGGGTAGGGTTTTTCGGGGGCTGGGGTGGCCGGATTGATTCAGAGTAGAGCAGCAATCGATTAAGAATTTGAATTGTAGTTGATTTCCAAAGCTTTCCACTTCCCAAGCAAACAAACCGTTCAATGTTTAAGAAGAAAAGAAGAAATTCGATTGTACAATGGGGCGGTGGCCACTCCTTGATGACCACCTGCCAGGATGTCAAGGGACTCCTTGTAAAGATTGATCGTACGAAGCATCTATATAATAATTTCTTCAAATACTAAACAAAATTCTTTCTATTCCAGTTGGTTTGTTCATGTTGTTAGTAACCTTCAGTTCCCGTGTTCGAATCCCCTTTGCTGTAAATTTTTTAACCAAAGCTAAATTTTTAAGCTGCTAATTATAGAAAGGCCTAAATGCATTATATATAGTAAAGATATAATGGTCCTTTAATGGTATATTGATTTAAAGCATATTGGGTGGTTTTAGCTCGTGTCCGGTAGCATGCTCACTGGTTTTAAATTTTTGTTTGATGGGTTTTGATTTTTTAGTTCAAATGTAGTAGGTGGGTGATTTGTTTTTCAATTTTGATTTGAGTTATAGAACGAATTTTGATCTATTGAGTTTTAAATTAAATATTTAGATTAGAACAACTTACTTAATATTTAGTTCGCACCATTTTATACAGGTATTGATGGTGAAATATATCTTTGGGGGTATAATATTTTTGTTAGAGATGCTACTCCTATTGATCTTGTTATTTGGTTATAAGAAACAGATTGACCGGAAGATGGGTCCGCTTCATATATCGGTGCTCTTCAGATTTGTTCATCAATGATCATCAGTTCATAGTTTGTAACTTTGTTCATTCGTTTATCATTGAATACATTAAATAAGGTTACTAAAATTCTTTGTATTAGTCTAAGGTTTCAGTTCATAGTTTGTAAATTTGTTCATTCGTTCATCATTGAATACATTAAATAAGGTTAATAAAATTCCCTGTCAGACTTGTTCATTATGTTCATTATATATATTGTAGATTTGTTCATTAGTAAATCTGTAAATTTTGCAAATTGAACAAATTATTATTATGATGGAACAGGTTAAATATGGTAAAAAAAAAATATTAGTTATTTTTAGGCGTTCATCAATGAACACATACGAATTGCGAAAAAAATTACAAATTACAATATTCGGATCCTAAAAAATAGGATTGGGGTTAAAAATGAATTAATTTAATTAAGGAAACTGGATTTAATAAAAAGATTTTAGTGTTAAAAAGACTACAATACCCTTTAGATTTAAAAATGTAATTAAGCAAAATGATTGGTTAGAAAGTGGTTCTCCCATGAACCTCTCTCTCTCTCTCTATATATATATATATATATATATATATATATATATATATATATATATATATATATATATATATATATATTTATATATATAGAAGTGGGATCCTGCGAGGACTCTTTTTTCGGTGAGGACTCGCGAGGACACCTCATAAAAATTTCAAAAAATTCCGAAAAAACTATATATAACCCACCATGATTATTACTACATTTGACAAAATAAAAATTTCAAAAAAAAAAATTATGATCCACTTTTTTTAGCGAATCATAACAATGATCCAGATTTTTTTTGTGGATCATTATTATGATCCATATTTTTTTTGGATCATTTTTGGATTTTTTTTTGGATCTTATACATAGCGATTTTAATGTTTAAAAAAGGAATTTTTTGAAAAAAGTTTGTTTTGGATCATTTTTAGAGTTTTTTTTGGAGTCCTCACAGTCCTCGCGAGGAAAAGAGTCCTCACCGGATCCGGACCATATATATATATATATATATATATATATATATATATATATATATATATATATATATATATATATATATATATATATATATATATATATATATATATATATATATATATATATATATATATATATATATATATTTATGAAACGATTATTATTATTATTTGGGTCTAAAACCCATGTATCTCACATTCTCACGAGACTATTTTGTCTCACGTGCTACGTTTGTTTTTGTGGCTATGCACACAAGTACAGGTTTGAGGTGATAGAAGGTTGCACTAGAAGTGACCTAGAGATGTTTAGCTCGGGAGCTCATAGGTAGATCTCGTTTGTCTATGGTTTTGATATACTTGGTGAAATCGTATTTATGTAAACTCTGATAAAGGTTTAAAGTTTTTGTTAAACTGTATTTTGGACAATATGTTATTAAATTGGGAAAAATATATTTTAAATGATTTAAATGATGTTTTAAAAAATACGAATGTTACAATATCTCTTTTCAGAAATTAAATTGAAAATTTCATATTAGTATTCAAATTTTGTTGCAAGAAGTGCAAGTTGGAATCAAACATTTTCCACGGCATAGCACTCCTTTGGTTTGATCCCTTTTAACCTTTTGCTTTTTTTGCTTTTCATTAACTTTTAATAATTTAGTATAACCCTGTTTTAAAACACTGTTTCGTTCAAAATTTTATAATGAATAGTAAAAAAGGTTTCATAATTGTATTATAGAGATAATGAGCTATAAATAAAACTCTTTCACATTAATAAATTTTATGGTACCAAGGTGAAATTAAAATGTGTAAGGCTAAAATTGCTTGGATGTGGTTTGTGACCCTAAATATGAGGTGGTTTAGTTATTAGAATGATTCATAATTTTAATACTTCTTTTATCGCGAATCATACATGGTGTTACTTTAGAAGAAAGAAAAGTCATCTATATATGTATATCAAGACTATATACACACATTAGGTATTATTGAATTTATTGTTCTAGAGTTATGCTTTTCATTATAAAATGTTCCAATAATTGTTTTGATATTATTCATATACCGTACCCTCTATTCGACTTCACAATAATTGTCATATAAACTTTTATTAACGTACAATAACATTTCTTACTTATGAATACTTTTTCTATGTCGTTATACCGGTCCCAAAGATATTCTTAAGTGAAGCTAAAACCGATTTTTATACCGGTCCCAAGGATATTCTTAAGTGAAGCTAAAACCGATTTTTATACGACTTTATTCCATTTACCTTTTCAAAAGAGATATCAAAATATGCGGACAAAATATATGCAATTAGTTTAATATTTTTCGAGGAAAGTTCGAGGAATGCCAACTGCATATTTTGATGTCAGTGCATGACTCAAATCACAAACTAAATAACTTGTCGTCGTTAAAAAAAGTTCAACTTTTATAAATGAAATTTTTTATATGGATGATTTATTTTTAAAACATAAGAAAAAAAAAAAAACAAATCAAATCAAAACACATCATTGATATGCAAATTGAGGGCTTGTTTATTTTTTACCTATTAATATAGTCGGGTTAAAATGTCTTTTTGGATATATTATGTATGTATAGATAAACTAGTACTCTCGTTTGGTTTACATCTAATAATAAAATTTGATAATTTTTTAATTTCCAAATCTTTTTTATTGTAAGAAAACATAACTAAGTGATCTATAATTTTGAATTTTGAACATAAATTTTTAATAATAAAAATATATTAATGTGGACATTTGACTTGAGTGATAGTACCCAATGCACTAAAACTCTCATTTTAATGTCTTATTAGATTGCCAAGGTGGAATTTTGTTCTATTTCAAGACCACTTTCAATTGTTATTAGGTGTGGTGGCTTAAGCCACTTCGCCACCTCTGCGCCACCTATGCGCCATATCACCATTTCACACTTCACATTCAAAACCCCCAAATACCCCCTCTACCATCACTTAAGCCATTTGGGCCCACCACCATTTTTTTCTTTTTTCTTTTTTTAAAAACATAATACTTCATTAAAATAAATATTACACAATACAAATTAAAAATACCTAAAAAGTAAAAAAATAACCGAAAATAAAAAAAAAATTACCGGAAAAATAAAAAAAAATACCGAAAATTAGGAAACAAATACCGAAAATTAAACAAAAAAAAAAACTACTCGTCGTCCACGTCAAGGTCATCTTCGTCGACGGGGTATTTTTGGCGGATCGCCTTTTTTTCTTTGACGATTCTCGCCTTATCTTCGCGCCCCAAACCTTGGGTGTTAGTGCTTAGGAATCGCAATTCCTCCAAACGCACGAAAACGTCATCCCGCGCCTTTGACCTTTCGTAAGCCGATTGAGCGGCTTCACTTTTCCGCCTAAACTCGGCCATCATAGCCTCGCCAAGGTCCGGCGGTGCGGCACTTCCGGCGGTGTTAGCGCCGGATGAACTTTCCGACCTACTTTTCTTTGCCTTACGAGACTTTCCCGCCGGACGTGGTCTCGTATCTTTCCCGAAAAGTTCTTCGTTATCGGAGAGCGAAATGGGTGCGGGGGCGTCCCATTTCGGGAAATGGCGCAAAACTTCCCACGCACCTTCGTTGTTAAATTGTTTTTTTGACGACGACTCGTCACGGTACGCTTGTCGGACACGGGCCATAAAGTCGACCTCATTTTCACCGCTTCGGCTTGTACGTTGTAGACGTTTGTAGATACCGTTGAATTTTTGACAATTACCATTTAAGGTCGTCCACTTCCCCGTCAACATGTCTTTGGTACGCGTCGTACCAACATCCTTGTTGAACTCAACAAGGATTTTGTTCCAAAAACATTCATCGGATTGGTCGGCGCCTTTTTCGCGGTCTTCGGAAACGCTAACCCAACACTCCGCCAATAAAACTTCTTCGGCGGTGTCCCAACGCATGACCTTCCGACTTAAGTTGACGGCAATTTTTTTCTCCTTTCTTCTCGCCTTTTCAACGGCGTCGGTGTCTTGAGGGGGTTGTTGTTGTTGAAATTGTTGTGGTTGTGAAGATTGTGGTTGTGACCATTGGTGTTGTGACCACATTTGAGGAGGGGGTTGGTGTTGTTGAAGGTTTTGAAATTGTTGTTGAAGGATATAGTGGTTGTATTGGTCTTGGGAAAATGGCGGCATCACGGTGTTTTGGGTGGACGATACCGATTGTTGGGACGAAGGGGTTGACGGATTGGACGGCGATGAGCCGGAACCTCCCCATCCGAGAATACCGTTCATCCAATCGGGGTGTGGTGGTTGAGACATTTTGGAGAGTTTTTGAGAGTGAAAGGGTAAGAAATTGTAGAGAGTTTTAGAGAGTGAAAGTGTAAGAGATGGTGTGAAAAATGTAATGGTTAAATGGGTTATTTATAATAGGTTTATCTAAAAAAAAAAAATTTAATTTTTCTGGAAAATAGCCATTGCCAACGGCTAGTGCCACGTGGCACGACGGGATTGGCTCGTTGGCTTCGTCAGTCGTCCGGCGCGCAGGCTCGCTCGCGTAGCGGGCGGTGCAGTGACGGAGCCGGCGAGCCCGCGTGGCATCCGGCGGATGGCTCCCCTCGCCACTACACCCCATTCTCTAAGAGTGTGAGGTGTAATCACTGCCACCCCTTCGTCATCCTAGGTGGCATTGCTAAAGTTGCGCATCACTTTACCATAAGCCACTTGAGATCTTGAGTGATGCTCAGCGCCATTGTAGTGGTTGAAGTCGTGCAAGAGAGGAATATTCTCTAAAAGGTATTTTGTAAGTGAGGGGTATGTTGGTGGGTCCTAAAAAGTTATTATTGGTTGAGTTAGGATTGAATGAATATTTGGAGTTTTGAATGTTAAATTTTGATGTGTATTTAGCGTGAGCTATTATATCCACCACTCTAAAACTTCACACCATGTTAATTGACAATCTAACTAGTAGACACTCAAGCCAAAAATATATATTTACTTCAGATTATTTTAACCCACACATTATAAGAAAAAAAAAATACTAATACGAGTGAATGAATATTTGGAGTTTTGAATGTGAAATTTTGATGTGTATTTAGCGTGAGCTATTATATCCACCACTCTAAAACTTCACACCATGTTAATTGACAATCTAACTAGTAGACACTCAAGCCAAAAATATTTATTTACTTCAGATTATTTTAACCCACACATTACAAGAAAAAAAATAAAAATACTAATACCCACATAAACCACTTCTATTCGGATGGTCCATGGACCCCACTTTCCCATCGTTTCCCCTGCAGTTGGCAACTAAAGTCATCATCCGAAGAAAGCATGCCAATTACTAACTTCAAACAACGTCTTTTACAAATGGCTAATTATACTTTTAAATTATAACATAATATTATACCAAGAAAAGGCTATAACCATTAAAAGAAAATTTTGCATGCATTAACAACATGTAGCTTTTGCTGGCCTAGTTGTAATCGCATTTGTTACAAGATGAGATGCTAAACAAAGCAATAAACTTATATTATTCCCTACAACTAACAAACAATTTCTTCACCTTATTGTAAACCACCCAAATTGAAATGCATAAAACCACCACCTAATCAACTTCTTCAATCTTAGGTCCACCGGCTCCGGCTGGAGCTGGACCCGCGGCGGCAGCACCACCGGCAGCCGCCTCGGGTCCACCGCCAGCCTGATACATTTTAGCTATAATGGGATTGCAAATCCCTTCCAACGCCTTCATTTTATCCTCAAATTCTTCAACTTCTGCCAACTGATTTGCATCCAACCAACTAATTGTTTGATCAATAGCATCCTCTATCTTCTTCTTATCAGCAGCCGGAATCTTGGACGCAACTTTATCATCGTTTATCGTATTCCTCATATTATACGAATAATTTTCCAACGCATTTTTCGCTTCAACTTTCTTCTTATGTTCTTCATCTTCCGATTTATACTTCTCGGCTTCTTGTACCATTTTCTCAATATCTTCTTTCGAAAGTCTCCCCTTATCATTCGTGATTGTAATCTTGTTTTTCTTCCCACCTACTTTATCTTCAGCCGAAACGTTTAAAATCCCGTTTGCGTCGATGTCAAAACAAACATTAACTTGTGGAACACCTCTAGGAGCAGGTGGAATACCCGAAAGCTCAAATTTACCTAATAAATTATTATCTCGTGTACGTGTTCTCTCACCTTCATAAACTTGAATCAAAACGCCCGGTTGGTTATCCGAATAAGTCGAGAAAACTTGCTCTTTTTTTGTCGGGATCGTTGTGTTTCTCGGGATCAAAACCGTCATAACTCCACCCGCGGTTTCTAAACCGAGTGAAAGTGGAGTGACATCTAAAAGCAAAAGATCTTGAACCTTTTCGTTACCTTCACCACTCAAAATTGCCGCCTGAACTGCCGCCCCGTATGCAACCGCTTCATCCGGATTTATACTCTTGCAAAGCTCTTTCCCGCTAAAGAAATCTTGCAACAATTGTTGTACTTTTGGTATTCGTGTTGATCCGCCAACAAGAACGATTTCGTGCACGGTTCGTTTATCCATTTTAGCGTCGCGCAAACATTTCTCAACCGGATCCATACATTTTTTAAACAAATCCATGTTAAGTTCCTCAAATCGTGCACGTGTGATAGTGGAGTAAAAATCCACACCTTCATATAACGAATCGATCTCAATCGTCGTTTGAGCGGTTGATGAAAGTGTTCGTTTAGCTCTTTCGCACGCGGTTCTTAACCTTCTTAAAGCCCTAGGGTTTCCGGTAATATCCTTTTTATGTTTTCTTTTAAATTCTTGAACAAAATGATTCACCATTCGGTTATCAAAATCTTCACCGCCAAGATGTGTATCGCCAGCTGTCGATTTCACTTCGAATATACCTTCTTCGATTGTCAAAAGCGATACATCAAAAGTACCACCACCTAGGTCAAAAATGAGCACATTTTTCTCACCAACACTCGACGCTTTCTTATCTAATCCATAAGCAATTGCAGCTGCAGTTGGCTCGTTAATTATACGCATTACATTTAATCCAGCAATTGCTCCAGCATCTTTTGTGGCTTGTCTTTGGGAATCATTAAAGTAAGCAGGAACTGTGATTACTGCATTTTTCACAGATGAACCGACGAAAGCTTCTGAAATGTCGTGCATTTTGATGAGAACCATTGAAGAGATTTCTTCAGCTGCAAATTGTTTTTCTTCGCCTTTGTAAGTTACACCAATCATCGGTTTGTCTCCTGTTCCTGGTGTGACCTTGAATGGCCATAATTTCATGTCCTCTTGTACGGATGCATCGCTGCATTTTCTTCCAATTAGTCGCTTTGCATCTGTTTTTTGACACCAAAATGAATTATTTGTAAGAAGAAATAATTAGTGACACATAAAAGAACAAATACTTAATTAGTGTATCTAGACATAAAAGAACAAATAAGAAAGTTGCTGTTTAGTTAACACCTGTGCCAACGGCACGTCTCCGCTACCCGTCGTGGGGCTTTTCTGGCCGTCGCCCGCCGACGCCGTTGGCACGGAGGCGTCGTGCGGGCCGTCGTGAGATATTCGTCGTGGTGAGGACGTGTGGAAGAATGCGTCGAGGGGTAGAAGAAAAGCCAGCAGGAGAGAGAGGGGGGAAAAAGGAGGAAGGGAGGGGGTTTGGGAGTTGTACTTTAGGCTGAAATACTTGTACATGTGGTGTTTTTTTATTTAAAAATGTTTTTTTTATCTGTTATTTTTTTAATTTTAATTTTTTTATATTTGTTTTAATAATAAAAAGGATATTAATTTTGTTTTAATTTTAATTTTTTTTTTATATTTTTTTTAATTAAAAAGGATGATGTGGAAAAGATGGGTTTAGTGATGGGTTAGTGATGGATAGGGTTGGCACGAACGTGTCAGTAGCGGGTCAGTAAGGATGCGATGACGTGGAGCTAGTGATGGGTTTAGTGATGGGTAAGGGTTGGGAGAGGCCTAACATGACACATAAAAGAACAAATAAGGCCTCTCCCAACAGTTGGGCGTCAGTAAACCCGTCAGTAGCGCCACGTCAGCACATCCTTACTGACACGCTACTGACACGGTCGTGCCAACCCTACCTATCACTAACCCATCACTAAACTCATCCTTTCCACATCATCATTTTTTATTAAACAAAAAAAAACTATATTATAATAAAAAAAACAATTGAATTATAATAAAAACAAAAATATTATAATAATAAAAAAGAAATAAAGAAAAAAAACTTATTTTATATAAAAAATGGCAATAGTACAAGTCTTTATGCATGATGTACAACCCCCAAACACCCTCTTCTTCTCTCTTCCCCCTCTCTCTTCCCTCCTCTCTCTTCCGGCTGGCCACGACGGCCCCTCTCCCCCGTCTCCACCACGACGCTCTCCTACAGACGTGAGCCAAGACGGCTCCGTGCCAACGGCGTCGAAGCTCGACGGGCTGTCCACGTGCCTACGACGGCACCGTTGGCAGCCTTCTAAGAAAGTTGATGTTTCGTTAATAGTGACACATAAATCAGAATTTCATTAAATTCATAAAAAAGTCACTAAAGTTAAAAAAAAAAAAAAAAAACCAAGTTGTTTACATGTTTACCTAAACCTGAAAATGGTAGAATTTAGAGTTAATTAATATCATTAAGTTTAAACAAAAAATCATATTTAATATATCTTCTAAAATGGTAGAATTTAGAGTTAATTAATATTATTTAATCGGCATACATTAAAAAACCTAGTATGCCTAATTTCTGAAGGAACATCCATCTAGCATTGTGATTCATTGAAGATTTCTGAGCTAAATTGCCAACAAATTTAGGCATTTTGAAACCAGATCAAGCATCGATTATCTAATATTAGCTTCTAACGATTAATCAACACAAAACTCATCTGATTAACGAGAAAGCATATGAGAAAAACGTAAATGTCGTGAATTTACCGAATACAGTGTTCGTAGGGTTCATGGCGACCTGGTTCTTAGCAGCATCACCAATGAGTCGCTCACTATCGGTAAAAGCAACATAAGACGGCGTCGTTCTATTACCCTGATCATTCGCGATGATCTCAACACGATCGTGTTGCCATACCCCTACGCACGAGTAAGTAGTTCCGAGATCGATTCCGATCGCCGGACCTTCGCCTTTTCCGGCCATTCTCACGCACAAATCGCCAAAGAACAAAATTTAGATTCAGAAAGTATGAAAATTTGGAAAACAGATCTAGAACGCAGATTGTTGTAGCTTTGATGATGGAAAATGAAAGACGGTGAGAGCGTATTTATAGGTTTGGAAATTGGGCAGAGGCTTCTGGAATGTTCTAATGGTTAATGAGAACCGTTAATGGGGTCCGAGTGATCCGAGTTCTTTGTGTCTATATTTGACCAATACAAAACGACTATTATGGTCCTTATAGTTTTCATTGTTTTTTTAAAGTCCCTCTTCTTTATAAAATTACGAATTTCACGCTAATGCACTATAATTAGGGGTGGCAATAAGGTCGGGTTGGGTCATAAACGGGTTAAACTATTTGGGTTCGCGAGTTGAAAATCCCAACCCAACCCAACTTTTTTATCTAAACGGGTTGAGATTTTCTACCCAACCTGTTTACTATCGGGTTTGGTCATAAACGGGTTGACCCAACAAAATATCATTTTATAAAAGAAAATAGAAAAAAAACAACACACACAATTAAAGACTAAGTAACAAAATAAGTCGATGAATTGCAAAATACATACAAAAGTTACCAAGTACTAAAAGTTGTTCAAATTACAAACCGAAAGCGGAAAAATAAGCAGGCCGGCCATCGTCTTCCATAACTCAACTTTAACTTCGAGAGAAATTGATATATGTGACTCATGTATGTGTATGCTAGATTTTACATCATAATAATACATTATATTATGTATTTAAGATAATAAATAAATAGTGATATATTATATTATAGGTTTTGCTAATGACAGCCCTTAGGGCTGTCAATAAGCGCATTAAAACTTGTAAATTAATCAACAACCACCTCCTGCATTTTAGGTATCACTCATCCGCTAATAAAAGTACAACATTTTAATGCATGTTATTGACAGCCCTAAGGGCTGTCATTAGCAAAACTCTATATTATATTATGTAATTAAGATATATATAATATTTAAACGGGTTGACGGGTCGTAAGTGGGTTGTAAATCGAAACCCAACCCGACTTGTTTATATGCGGGTTGTAAATGTGTTGACCCGTTTACAACCCATGGGTTGATAGTTATAACCCAACCCGCTAATTTTGGGTTCTAAACGGCTTGGGTTGACAGGTCGGGTTTGTTTTTGCCAGCCCTAATTATAATCTTTTCATTCAATATTCACTGTTCATTAATATTTACAAGCGGAACTGATAGAATGGAACGGTGTAGAATAAAGCATAAGGCCACAATTTTTGAATCCCCCTACAATAATAGGGGTGGAGTTTGTAAATTGTTTTAATCTTTTTGCTAAAAAAACGTGTACAAGTTTTTTGAAACCCCTACAATAATAGGGGTGGAGTTTGTAAATAGTTTTAATCTTTTTGCTAAACGTGTATAGATTTTTGAAACCCCTAAAATAGGGGTGGAGTTTGTAAATATTTTGAGGTGGAGTTTGTAAATATAGGGGTGTGGTTTGTAAATATTATCTAACTTTTGCAGATTTTCATTTTGTTAATAATTAAAAATTAGAAAAAATTAAATCAGTTTAAAACTAAATTTAATTCTCAACGTAAAACAATGTTATTATAAATCAACACTAGCGTAATTATTATTAATTTATAATCATTATGATTGTTTTTTTTGTTAATATGAGTATATTCAATATTATGTTACTAAATATTATACTTTATTTTAAATAATTTCTATAATTAGATGAACGAATAAGAAAAGCATTGAAATTTTGCAGTGAAGTGCGAACCTAAGTGAAGTGCGAACCTAATTTTGCTTGTTTTCTTACATTAAGGATGTTACAAATCGCCACATAGGATTTCTTAAGCTCCACCTGCTCCGATTTAGAAAGCGTTCTGGTTCGAGTTAGGGGTGTAAACGAGTCGAGTCGAGCCGAGTTCTGCCAAGCTCGAGCTCGACTCGACAATTAAAACTCGAGCTCGAAACTCGACTCGATACTCGACGAGCTTTCATTTTTAAGCTCGAACTCGACTCGGTGAAAGCTCGAAACTCGACTCGATACTCGGCTCGGCTCGAAAAATTCATATTTATTTAAAAGTGCACTTTTTTGTTGTAAATATGTATATGGAAAATGGTAAAATGTAATTATGTATATGGAAAAAGGGTAAAATGGTAATTAAATAAAAGCTCGATAAGGCTCGCGAGCCTAACGAGCTGTGTATTTTGGAACTCGAACTCGGCTCGAAACCCTACTCGAGTAGCTCGAGCTCGAGCTCGACTCGGTTCACAACGAGTCGATTTCGAGTATTTTTCGAGTCGGTCTCGAGTAACTCACGAGCTGTCTCGACTCGATTACACCCCTAGTTCGAGTAAAGCTCGATCAAAACCAATTAAGGTAAAACGAGTTCAATTTTAATATCAAAGTGACATTAAAATATAAAATGACCAATTATCACTGACACAGACTCCAATGAGGATGCATGTCTTCTTAAAAACCATATTTTTTTTAAATGTTTACGATTAAAATTTTAAAAAATAAATTTTGATAGTACCAATAAGTAACATTTTAGTTTTCATTAGATCCTTCATTTTAGTTTTCACTAAAATTGTTCCAACGGCTTATCGGTTTTCTCATCATTTCTTACAGTCCAATGAGTTCGTTGGCACGACCTCTTAGGGTGAAACTCGTCGGATCACATAAAAGTCGAGGGAAGAGTTCTAGTAAAGGGGTAGAGGCTGAGTTTTAAGAAAATCCATAAATTTTAATATATTTTCTTAATTTTAATTTTATTTTTTATTATCAATAATAATGAAATATACTTTGTTATTTTTTAATTAATTTAATAACGTAATAAATATTCGTTATTAATTTTTTTAAATTAATATAATATATTTTTATTTAAATGTAATATTTTTAATTAACGCAAGTTTTTTACTAGCGTAATGTTTTTTAATTAATGTAACGTAATTATTTATAATTATTTTGTTTAATTAAAAAATTGGGATAGAGCGTTGATGTGGCAAAATCGAATAATGAATGAAGAGATTTTGTTGGTTTATGTGTATCAATAGGGAAGAGATGATATGTTGCTAATGTGGTGAAACTAAAACAATAAAGAAGAGTTAACAATAAAGAAGAGATGATATGCAGCTTAATGGAACCATTCAGCGTTGAATGCTTAATCATTCAGCATTCAGTGCGTTTGTTTAGCGCCTCTGAATGAAGTATATGCTGAATGGGACATCAAAAAGCTGCTGAATCATTCTTTCTTATAACATATGCTGAGTCATTAAGCAGTCAGAATTCTTATAAAAAAGTTTCTCACATTTAAAACAAGTTTTATACAAAATCTCCTAATCATTCAGAGCGTTGAATCATTCAGCACTTAATCATTTTGTTCCTATCAAATAATAATAGTGGTAACAATAATATTAATGAACAATATTAAAATATTGTTTATAATAGCAATTATCGTTCATATTTAGCTATATGTTTTTCTTAATAAACATAATACTATACTAGGAGTAATAATATGGGTTGGTTGTAGTGGGGTGAAGGTGGGAAAATGATGAAGGACATTCCTCAAACATAAAGGCAAGATTGACAACTATGGGATAGAATTCGAGAAAGAAAAAGATTTTCTATCTACCTGGCTGTAAGCATCCTTTTACTTAGATTATAATATCATTGATAAATAACATTATTAGGTAATTTGTTAAAATTATTAATAACTAATTTGTCGAGATCAATTAGTCGCCAAACATTTCTCTTGAGATAATAAGAAAAGGAGGTGAAATTTATTCTCCACAAAAAAGAAATTGGTTCAAGAGAGACATATTATCTGCTTAGTTGCCACTGCATGACTCGAACCAATAATTTATTGACCGTTTACAAATAAAATTACTATTAATGATACTATTTAAACCCAATTGTAAAGTTAAATTTGTGTTTGTCATTAATGTGATGTAAACCTCTCAAATACAAATACTATTATTACTATTTTTTTTTCATCCATAGCTATTATCAGATATTAGTAGCTGTTTGTTTATGGTAGATTCATCGCTAACTATTTAAACCGGTAACATTTAAGCAGAGTCGACGTTGAGTTTGTTTGGGCCTAGGCGAATATTTATTTTGGACCTTTATCGTCATTGTAAAAAAAATATTAATGCAAAATGTAATAATACAATACATCATGACTATTAGTTCATATTGTTTGAAAACTATGTGTCGGCATTATTTCACTTGGTTGCATGTATGGTTCATCCAGGCAGAAATGTATCTATAAACCTCTCATAATGATTCACTTTATGTTAGAAAAACAACTTTTGTAACATACACTTAAATGTAACAGCTATTAGCATCTATATTTTAAGACATAGATGTTCAAAATGATTACATAAAGTGGTATATTGCCAGACAACACATGGGACTTGAATCTTTCACGATTTTGCAAATGTATAGAAAGTGCATTCTTCGTGACAACCCAACTAATGACTTTCTAAGATCCAGCTCAATCTAGTTACTTCTCGTTTCAAACAAAGTGCTATTTTTTGTTAAGGCTTTGCGGTATGGTCCCACGCCACACCGGCGTTGGGTTTGACGTGGACAAGCCACGCCGTGGCCATGAAGAACAACACCGCCCCCCCCCCCCCCCCCCCAACGCCGTTGGGGTGCGGCGTGGCGAGAGAGGGGCTTGGACGACGGAGACCCACGGGCGTGGAAGCTTAAATTTGATCGGAAATAGCCGTTGTCAAACGGCTATATAGCCGTTAGAATTAAAAAAGAAAGTTTTGTTTTATTAAATTATTTACCTATATATATTACACACTTTCACTCATTTTATACACACAATTAACCCATTTTACTCTCTACAAACTCCTATCTTCATACCTCTCTACTTACAATGGATCCACACAACAATCCTCCACAAACACCCAACAACCTTCACAATAAAATATACCACCGAACCTAGGATTTGGTTGCTTCGACCAATACGCCAACATCCTAAATCCCGGTGTTGTCCCACATCCACAATATTATCCACAAACCGCACCTCAATTTCACAATTTCAACAACCTCAATATTCACAAAATGTATCCGAATTTGCACCCACCGGCCAATATTTTCAACAACAACAAATTCATCAACAAGCCCAAACACAAGAACAACAAGCGGGGGGAGCAAGAGAAAGGCGAAAGGGAAAGGGAAAGGGAAAAGGAAAGAAAAAGAGGTTGTCGAAGACGTTGGGGGAGAAGATGTGGAAGAAGACACACAACTTCCATGGACGGAAAAGGAGGAACTTGCGTTGTGCCGAGCTTGGTGTGCGACTTCTAAAAACGAGAAGGACGGGAATGGCATGAGAATTAAAAACTATTGGGAAGCCATTCTTTCTAAATTTCATACCTTCCTGGGAGTCGCGCCATACCGAAAAGATAATAGTCTTAGTAGCAAATGGCGTGACATAAACAACAAGGTTACAAAATTCAATGGTATATACAACAAACTCTCGTCGGAAAGAAGTAGCGGAATGGCCGCGTTTGATGTTTTGGAGGCCGCCAAGAAAAAATACAAAATTGAAAAAAATGGCCATGCTTTTGAGCTAGATCGACATTGGTTGATTTTAAAAGAGGATCCAAAATGGATGAGTACAATTACTAAAGGTCAACAACAATCGAAGCGCTCAAAAAGTTCACAATCGGTTGACGTTTCTGATGGTCGTTCTCGTGTCGACCTTAATGCAGGGGACGATGAATTTCCCGATGACCTATTCGACGACATTGATGAAACCCCAACTCCTCTTGAACGACCAATTGGAAGAGACAAGGCTAAACGAGCGGGTAGGCATGCGGCGAAAAAGGAAGCGAAGAGCAAGCATAGGCAAGAGATTCAAAAACGATTAGACGAGCACTTTGAGGCAACGAAAGAGCGCGTAGAGATGCGTCGTCAACAAGTTCAACTGGAACAAGAACGACGTCAGCAAGAGAGGGAGAAAGAAGAAAGAGATAGGGCGCTTGCAACCGAACAAAGAATGATCAATAATTTGAATATTTTGAGTATGCAACCGCCGCCAGACATGCCGCAAGAAGATCTTCAACATTTCCTAGCCGCGAAGGAAAGGGCTCGAAAAGCCATGAGCGATTTAGGATTGTAGTTTTTTTATTTTAAGTATTTTTATTTTAAGTATTTTTAATTTTAAGTATTTCTACTTTTAATTTTAAGTGTTTGTATTTTTAATTTAATGTATTGTTATTTTAATTTTTATGGAAGTTTAATATTATGTTTAAAAAATAAATGGAAAAGAAATGATGAGATGAAAAATAAAATGATGTGGTGTGGTGGGGTGGGTATTTCCACCAAATGATGTGGTGTGGTGGTGGTGTGGGGGTGTGAGGTGGCGACGATGTGGCGACGATGTGGCGGAAAAGGGCACCACCACATGTGGTGCCCATACCTACTAGCCTAAATGTTATGCCGTTATTATTAAACAAAGAAGCTAGAATGATTTACATAAGATTGTTCATTTAAATATTCACCGCAAAATCCTTATAATTATTACAAGATGTAGTTGGCCTGATGTCGGTCCATACGTCCTTGTTGGAGCCAAATGGCGCTTTTGATTGAAAGAATCCTTAGGCTATGCGGGGTCCATGGCATGGCCAATGGGTGGTGATGTGGCAGGAAAGTCACGGCGTGGCTATGGGTGGAACACCCCCCCCCCCCCCCCCCCCAACGGTGTGGGGGGTTGGCGTGGTGGAGAAAGCGTGCAGGCAACGGGAGGCCACGGGTGTTGGGGGTTGCTTTTTGATAAATGGTGGCTTGTGATTGGTTAATAGATATTTTCTTTTCTTTTTTATTTAAAATTAAATTGAATAAAATGGTGCGGTGTGGAGAGTATTTCCTAGAGATGATGTGGTGTGGTGGTGATGTGGTTGCTGAGGTGGCGATGATGTGGCAGTCAAATTGGGTACCACATATGGTACCCATACTGCATAGCCTTAAGATTTTGAACAAATTGGAATCCAATTTATATGAATTTATGTGTTGTGTTCATTTTAATATAAGGAATGTGAATTTTAACCCTAGACTAGATTGATTTTTTTTTCAAATTCCTTTAAAAAATCAAATTCTCTCATAATTATTAAGCAAACTAAATTCTAGCAAAACTGTTTTTTTTTTCTTCATACGAACACCAAAAATAAAATTATAAAATAATTAATAATTTTAGATTAAAAAAAAATATAGAACATGTTTCTTTCTAACTACAATTTCATATTTCGTAAAAAAGCTATTTGTTTCAACTTTTGATAAAATGTAAATTTCCCCCAATTTTATAAAAAATAAATTCATAAAAAATAGAAAGTATTTTATGAAATAAATAGGAGGACTACAATCTAAAAAACACAATCCACTGAAACTATTGTATAGATACTTTGAAAAAACACAATCTAAAAAATGGATTTGGTATTTGAAAAAAAAAATACATGGATGAGAAAAATAATACATTTCAAAATATAAAAGGTTAATTATAATAATATTGAGAAAAAACATTAATAATAAATAAAATAAAGGATTGAGTGGAGAGCCAGGACGAGACGTGGGGCCCGTGACAACCAGAGACGTGTGATCCACCTCGTACATCAAATAGAGACTTGAAGATCTAAATCAATCAACGGTCCAGATCAAGTCTCTCTCTTCATATAAATCTCCCTCATTTCTCACTTGTTTTTCACAGACACATCTTCTCATCTCTCTCCCACATTTACAGCCATTTTCCTAGGGTTTCGTCAGGTATTATTCTGCATTTTTTATGTCACTATACCTACATTCCTGCACACAATCCAGTATCACTTGTTTTTTTTTTTATAATTCTAGATTTTGCTTACGTTTCGGATTCAATTGGATTAATTTTTATCGGTTAACATAAAATTGGATTGCAATTATTTGATTAATGCAAGCTCTTTTTACTTTCTGTAATAGTTCGTACATTTTTATCACAGATTGTGCGAAATGATTTCCGGCCGATTAGGTTTAGATTTATATGATTTTGCAACTGCGATCATTATAATCTGTGTCAAATTGTTGATAACTGGAGCTCGTTTAACTAATTTCACTGCTGAAATTTGCAAATTCTTTCATTTCCACAGTAACAGATCAAGTAGATTCTTAATCAAGTAGATCCTGTTTATTGTTTAGGGTTAAAGTCACCAGAGCTTATTGTATTTATAAAAACTGGTTAATTACCTCACTTCTTAACCGGAAATTTCTAATTTTGCCATATCACAGTTTTCCGGTTGGTGATCTGATCTAAATGCTCCAAAAAAAAGTACACTACTAAAAAGTGAACATTTTTTAAAAGTAAACTAAATTTTGGTGAGTTTAATATGGTCTGATCCATAAGTAATTACAAGTATACCTTTCATATTAGCTGTTTTAGGTAGTCAAATAATTACAGTTTTTAAGATATCTTGACTTATTCGATATTTCGCTCTTTAGGTAACATAAAATGGCAGAAAGTGAAGATATTCAGCCACTCGTGTGCGACAATGGTACCGGAATGGTTAAGGTGCGATTAATTTTTATTTTTTTTCGTTTGAATAAAATGAAATTGGATTTAATGATTTATTATTACAGGCTGGATTTGCGGGAGACGATGCACCACGGGCCGTATTTCCAAGTATCGTGGGCCGTCCCCGTCACACGGGTGTGATGGTTGGAATGGGCCAAAAAGACGCATATGTCGGTGATGAAGCCCAATCCAAAAGAGGTATTTTGACATTAAAATACCCGATTGAACACGGTATTGTTAGCAATTGGGATGATATGGAGAAAATCTGGCATCACACCTTTTATAATGAGCTTCGTGTTGCTCCCGAAGAACACCCGGTTCTGTTGACCGAAGCACCATTGAACCCGAAAGCTAATCGTGAGAAAATGACTCAGATTATGTTTGAGACGTTTAATACCCCTGCTATGTATGTTGCTATTCAAGCCGTGCTTTCTCTCTACGCTAGTGGTCGTACAACTGGTAAGTTATTTTTTTGTTAATTTCATATACGTCCTTGCAAACTTATAATATTACATATATATCCTTCAAAAACCTCAAAATTATCACATATATCTTTTACATAATTCAATAATATGTAAATCTTTTAAAATTTTAAAAAACACAAATCCTAATCTATGTTAATGGTAAAATACCCTTGACAAAAGAAAATGTAGCTGTCGTGTTTGGCAAGATTTAGGGTATTTTACCATTAGTTTAGATTAGGAGTTATGTTTTATAAATTTTAAATGATTTAAATATAACTAAATTAGGTAAAAGGATATATGTGAGAATTTTGAGGTTTCAAAAGAATATATACGTAATAATGAAGTCTGCAAGGATATATACGTAATATTGAAAGTTTGAAAAGACGTATATGAAACTATCTCTTTATTTTTTCTTGTCATATAAATTTTTATTTGAAGATGAAATGACGTATTTACCCTTTATATGCGATTCCAGGTATCGTTCTGGATTCCGGTGACGGTGTGAGCCACACCGTCCCGATCTACGAAGGTTACGCCCTCCCGCACGCGATCCTCCGTCTGGATCTCGCGGGACGCGACTTAACCGACGCGTTAATGAAAATCCTAACCGAACGCGGTTACATGTTCACCACAACCGCCGAGCGGGAAATCGTGAGAGACATGAAGGAAAAACTAGCCTACATAGCCCTAGACTACGAGCAAGAGCTCGAGATCGCCAACACGGGGTCCACAGTCGAGAAAAACTACGAGCTGCCCGACGGGCAGGTGATCACTATCGGGGCGGAGAGGTTCCGCTGCCCGGAAGTGTTGTTCCAACCGTCGATGATTGGGATGGAAGCTGCGGGTATTCACGAGACGACGTATAATTCGATCATGAAATGTGACGTGGATATTAGGAAGGATTTATATGGGAATATTGTGTTGAGTGGTGGGTCCACTATGTTTCCTGGAATTGCTGATAGGATGAGTAAGGAAATTACCGCTTTAGCCCCGAGTAGTATGAAGATTAAGGTTGTTGCTCCACCTGAGAGGAAGTATAGTGTCTGGATTGGTGGATCTATTTTGGCATCTCTTAGTACCTTTCAGCAGGTTTGTTTTTAAAACAGGGTTTTGATAATGACAGTCCTAAGGCTGTAATTAAAAAAAAATTAAAACGTTAAGACATGCATAAGAAACTTGTACATTAATCTATAACTGACTATAACTGACTCCCGAATTTTAGGAAATACTCCCCCATAAATTAATGTACAATTTTTAATGCATTTAGAGACCGTCTTAGGCCTGTCATTACCAAAACCCAATAAATCAGCAAGTTTTTTTTAAATGTATAATTTTGGTAATTTTTGGTGGTTGTAAATGTGTAAATGCAGATGTGGATTGCAAAGGCCGAGTATGATGAGTCTGGACCATCAATTGTGCACAGAAAATGCTTCTAGTTTGTGCATTCCGGATGTTGTTTTCATGATTGTAACTCTGTTTTTCTGTGTTTATTATTATTATTATATTTGTTGGATTTCGGATATTACAATGAGAGATGTATGTTCAACAATTCTTTTATTTTAATCTCATTTAGAAGCTATATAAAGTCTTTGGCTTCTCTATACTTCTTTTAAGTATTAATCTTTCCAGTAAAACATATACTTCCTCCGATTTAAAATAAGTGATACACTTTAGATTTCACGTATTTTGAGGCAAAAAATTATAATGAGGGTTATATTAGATTAATTGGATGGTTAGTTGAGAATGAGACCCATATTTTTTGAATAAAGTAAAGTTAATGATGTTTAAAAGTAAAAATAAGGGTAAAGGGGGTAAAGGGGTCATTTCACTTTATTAAAGTAGGTAATTAGTGGGTGTGAGACCCACTACTTTTTGCCAAATAAGGTAAATTTTCAAAGTGTATCACTTATTTTGATACACTCAAATATAGAAAGTGTATCACTTATTTTGGCTGGACCGAGGACTCATACGGGTTTTCCAAAAAAAAAAATTTGTTTTTATTTTTTCGGTTTTGGACTGGAGCAAAAACTGGTTTTGCATGAAAATTCAAACCGAGAACTAGACATGTATAGCTTGGTTCGGCCGAGTTCAGTTTGTTGGTTCTGGCTGGTTTTTGTTCTAGTTTGTGTAGCTCTAGCTAGTTCTATGAGGCATAAATGATTGTGATGTTGCTTTAAGATATAGCATTATGAAAAAGTGAAGTCCAACTTTTTGGATGTTGATAATGATGATAAAGAGTTGTATTTTGCTTTAAGATTTAATGAAATGATGACATTATGTTATCATTTATTTTGTATGCCAACTTGTAGTTTCTTTACAACTGCTATCACGTAGATCTAATCCGATAATTTATTCAAATTTTAATGGAGATGTTGGATACCATCATCCTCATTCTTTGACTTTTCAAGTCAAACATATCATTTGCTTAACTTTAAAAATTAAGCTAACCTTTAAATCTTTCTCAAATGTTTCTTCGCTAATAGAAAATATAATACCAAAAGTAAGAAATTGATCAAAAAATGGTGTTTCATTTTTATTTTTTTTATATATACATGTATCCCTTAAAACAATAGATGTCAAAAGGTAGAACATATGAAATAGCGTATTTAAGTGTTTCATTAGTATAATTCACAATAGTATACATACTAATTACTAAATATACATAATACATATCACATAATGAAAACAAGTTGTATCACCTTTCATCCCTAAGTAGAAAGTAGAGAGACTCTATCCCGTTGTGCATCCCCGCACGAAGGGTGGTCTACAAAGTCTAAGTTTTCGCCGCCTTCATCGTCATTGTTGTAATTATATTCGTAACATATTTGGGATCTTGATTCGGTTAATCTTTTAGCGACACTTCTTTGAGTAAAACTACCAAAACCTTTGATCCCGCTAGTGAGCTTACGCGCTCTACACCTTTCTTGTTTAAAAAACAATCGGTCTTCTTCAAGCAGCTTCAAAATCCTTTCGGATTTCTCTCTTACCCTCAACCCCCAATTGAATCTACATTTAGTTTCACAAGATAAATATTAGTGTTGAGGTATCAATTTAGATACATCTATTAATTTCCTTCCAAAATTTAATTTACTTTTTTTACATTATGATAACCATTGATTATCTCATCCAACAATTTAAATTGGTTTAAAATAGTTCTACACCTCTGCCTATAATACAATACTATATATGTATTATGTACATATATGAATTTTGTTTTGTTATTAAAAATATATAGTAGCATACCTTTGTTCATCAAGATGATGAAACAAACCCATCTCCTTAATAACCTCTTTATCACATTGAAATTCTTCAGAAACTCTCTCTGGACCATGTGTGAGCAAGTGGTCCAATATAACAAGTGCCTTATAAGACCCTCTCCAATTTTGTTTATCAAACTTCCACAATCTAACGTAACACACCAAAAAAATTAAAAATGTAATTAAAATTTTGATCTTTTAGAAAAATGTAAACACATTTAATTAATACCTTTTGTGAAGAATATCGACGATTCTCCAATAATCATCGACTTCAAAGGCTGCACGCGATATCAATCCCATGGTACGCGTGTCGGGTGGCCATGAATCTTCATTGGTTGCTTCTTCGGTTAATCTTCATATCAAATACCAACAAAAAGAAGAAAAAGAAGAACAACCTTAACATATGCATGAAATATGAAAATAATGCGTAAAATAATAACTTTCTTTGAAACCGAAAAAAAAACTCACAGTTCGGCAGGTGTAACATTTGTTAAGGCCAATCGTGCAGTCTTGATCTTCTCTTTCAAGAAGAAAGAAGCTTGTTTTTTGAGCTCATGGAAGGAAGGAGAGCCCATCTTTTTTCGTCGGCTTTTCGTGCTTGTAAGTACTCTTATAGTCTTATAGTTTGCATAAATACTATTTTCGTACGAATTATAACTAATTAATTGATTAATTAATGGTTTGTGTGAGTTGAATATGCCTAAACTAAGAGGAATTTGCAACAACTCCATTATAGATAAGAAGTGGATTTGGCTTATGTAATGAGAATGACAAATATTGTGTTTGAAACAATGAAACTATAGATAAATGTTAGGTTTTGAGGCATTCAACGTTCAAAAAGCTAAAACTGATGATGTTAGGTTTTTTGGCTAATTGTGCCTGTCTTTAGGTACATGTGTTTAAAAAGTTGTTTTTGGTCAATTTTTTTTGGTAAATATCTATTTCCCAAATTACCCTTTTACGGGTTTATTCTGTTTTTCCAAGTATAGAGAAGGTGTGTCGTTAATTTTCGAGTTAATTTTGATTGCAGTGAAATTTCGTTGCGTAGATGTGAACACGTACCTTCTAGACTACAAAGTTGTGTGGATGTTAAAAAAATCCGATACAAAAAACTGAGATGTATAACTGGTAAATTGTAATTAAACCATATATTTAATTATTTTTTACTTGGTTAACCAAACTAGTAGTTACTTCAGCAACACTAAGTATTTATATATGAATTTTACTAATATGTCCCACGGACATGCAATAATTAAAATTTAATTAACCAAAATTTTCTTAATCACTGTAAATAATATTGATAAGTCATTAATCCTTTTGTTTTAAACTGATTTACCCTTATCATAATTGAATTAAAAGTTTTTTGATCAGTTAAATGTAAAATCATAAGATACATTTAATATTTGGTATCACATGCGCCTACGAGGCTACGAGACTATGACAAATACTAGAAAAACCCTTTATATATTCCTCATACAAGTTTACAATATATATTATTTAACGTCTTTTAGCGCAAAATAATTAAAAGATCTTACATATGCATATATCAAATCATGAAAAATAAAATCTCTCTCTCTCTCTCCATGGCCATACTTCAATATCTCACTTCGGTTCCGATGGGCCACCGAGAATCCGAGATAGAACATAGCAAGAAAAAATTTATGGTTCAAAGTTCAAACCTCATGAACCCAACAAACTGATCGTCTATTTTCCATTGATTAAGACAAATAGTCGAAAAAGAACAAAAAGCCCGTCTAGCTCAGTTGGTAGAGCGCAAGGCTCTTAACCTTGTGGTCGTGGGTTCGAGCCCCACGGTGGGCGTTTCAATTTTGATCTTGTTTTGGTGCGTATGTGTTTTTTACTGTATATATATTTTTTTAATTTGTATTATAGTTAGAAAGAAATATACTTCACATAACTATAACCGGATGATGTTGAACCAAAGAGAAGGACAAAGCCGCCGTCCTAGGATCATGAGACCTTGGTTTTAACACCCCAAACACAATACAAAATACAAACATTAAAGGAGTTGGTTTTCGATACAATCGAATGGAATAGCCAATCAAAATGACTAAAATTAATTACATGCTCTATATAATATAGATGGAAACAATCCTTAATTACTCCAAAACTTAAGGAAAATGGAGGCTACCATGGCATTAGTCATGGTTGTTGTATTGATCCTAGTCCTTATAGCAATTGCAATCTTGGTTCGTAGAATCGCTTTCCCGAAGGAAATGGATGGTATTCCGGGTAGCCTTGGTTGGCCACTTGTAGGCGAGTCTTTTGCCTTTATATCCGAATTTTCAAGTCCGGCTGGTATTTTCAGTTTCATGAACAAAAGACAACAAAGGTAATTAATCAATCAACCCATACTTAGATTCCGTTTGATAGTTGCCGTTTGAATTAGTCTCGACTGAGTTTGTTGCTTACTGAGTTAGAAATCCAAAAATCCTGACTAAGTTAGTTGCTTACTGAGCCAAAAATCCAAAAATCATGACTGAGCTAGTTGCTTACTGAGTCATAAATCCAAAAATCCTGACTGAGTCAGAAATCCAAAAAACTTAACTGAGTCAGAACTTCTAACTGAGTTAGTCATTTTGACTGGATCAGTAAAAATTTGTTTAGACCGAGTCCAATATTTGGACCGAGATAGACGAAATTGAGGAAATCAAATATATCCTGACTCGAACTAAGTCAGAAGCATATCAAACGCCCCCCTAATGATCATGATTACAAAATTTATACAACTTTGATTAATGCATGATTTAGATACGGGAAAGTGTTTAAAAGCTACGTGTTAGGACGATATATGGTGTTTACAACGGGTCGGGAAGCAAGCAAGATGCTATTAACCGGAAAAGATGGTATGGTTAGTTTGAACTTGTTTTACACGGGTCAAAAGGTGTTGGGACCGAATAGTTTGCTTCAACAGAATGGAGAAGGACACAAGCGGCTCAGACGACTCATTGCTGAACCACTCTCCATTGATGGCCTCAAGAAATATTTCCAGTTTATTAACGATTTGGCTATCGAGATGTTTGATGATTGGGAAGGACGAAAAGTGCTCGTTCTTGAAGAGGCTTCAACAGTGAGTTATCTTTGCTTAATTTTCAGCAAACATAATTGTTATTTCAGAAAATACTTGTGTTTAGAAAAAAATGACAGTCCAGGACGTGAACTTGCGACTTTCATGTTATTAGTAGGGGCTCTAACCATCTGAGCTACTATATGCAGATGTTGATTACCTGATTGCAATTGCAATTAGTTATGTACATTATTATCTTTATTAATTCTAAACTCATATTATTTCTATTGTGATTATGCAGTTCACTTTACAGGTTATAGGCAACATGATAATGAGCTTAGAGCCTACGGGCGAGGAGCAAGAGAAATTTCGAGAATATTTCAAAATTATTTCTTCCTCGTTTGCATCATTGCCTTTAAATATTCCAGGCACTGCCTTCTATCGTGGTATGAAGGTAATAATAAATTAGGTTACAGTCACCAAAGCGTGACATACTTTATAAAAAAATTAATGTATTTATTGTTTTTTTGGTTATTTAACTTTTACAACCTGTTAATTAACTAAAAACTTATAGAAAGTACATTGCTGATGTAGACTTAAATAATATACTCACTTCGTCCCTAAATAAAGTTCTCATTTCTCTTTCAAGTTTTGTTCCTAAATAAAGTTTTCATTTCTCAAACTTAAAGGGCTCACTTAATATAATAATATTATTGTCAATACTTTCACCACTAACTATCTCCTAAAACACTTTCTCTCTCCAATCAAACCTTATATTTTAATCAAAAGTAATACCAAATACCCCACCACTAACTATCTCCTAAAAAGTTGTGCCCAAGAGAAATGAGAACTTTATTTAGGGACGGAGAGAGTAGTATAGATTGGACTCGTTGATTCAACGAATACCGGGACAATGTAACCAAAATCACGTTGATTTAAGAATTTCGCGGGATTAGGCTTCAAAACTTGTTCAATACAAAGAACATAATTTTGGGAGAAAAAATTCAATTTTCACAAAAACTTCAACTGATTATTGCATTCACACAAATACCCTTTAAATATGGCCCAAATTTTCAAATGGGTCGAAAAAGACAAATAGGCCATAAACTGAGCTAAAACCAAAGTCAAACATTTAAAACATGAAAACGTAAATTAGTGTCCAAAACACAACATTTTTGAGCTGTAAAGTTCGGTAAACCGCTTACGACATTTAATCGTGTCGAAGCCCTTTTCAATAGAGCCTATTTCTTTACACAATCATGAGTTTTAAGAAATGTTTGGGTCGCTCCTTTACAATTGGGTCTGCATCAATTACACATTGCTGACTTTGACCCTCAAAAAAAACCTAAATCAATAAACACGAACAAGATTAAACTTCAGATTTAAAATCAGAATAATAGCTAATGCCAGATTATGTATCCGATCAGGCTCGCGATGGGATGTTTGAGATGTTAGACAAGATAATAGCAAAACGGAGAAATGGGAGTGAATTACAACAAGATTTCTTAGGATCATTGATTAAGAAGAACGAAAAAGAAGGACCGGAAGATGATGAAAAACTGAGTGATGCACAAATGAAAGACAACATATTAACACTATTAATCGCAGGTCACGATACAACAACTGCTGCACTTACATGGCTTGTTAAATTCCTAGGCGAAAATTCGGACGCTTTGGATAAACTCCGAGTAAGACTCATACTTTATAAGCTACAATTTGTTTTATTAAATGTTTAGAATTAAAATTTACGCGTATATATAAATTTATCAGGAGGAACATGTGGAAATCCGGAGTAAGAGAGAATTTGGATCAAGTCTCACATGGTCTGAAGTCAACAACATGCCTTATACTGCAAAAGTAAGCATAGCAATTACTCTCTCCGTCCCAAAAATTAATGTACCTTTCTATTTTGGTTTGTTTTAGAGAAAATGTTCGGGTTCTGGTTGGTGGGTTAGAAACTTTCAACATGAACACGGCCTGTTTAGATAAACGGGCCAGATATCTCAAGTTTAACATTTTCACTTTCAACCTAAACCTGACTCATATAACCCATTTATTTAAACATGTTAATCAGGTAGCGATTTGAATGAGTCATACACATTGACTTTTTTAAATGTGAATACAAAACATACTAAAATATCTATTTTTTAAGGGGTTTTGATAATGACAGCCCTAAGGGTTGTCACTAGACATGCATCAGAAACGTGTACATTGATCTATAACTACCTCCTGAATTTTAGGAACCACTTTCCTCCATGAATAAATGTACAACCTTTATGCGCTTAAAGACAGCCCTAAGGGCTGTCATTATCAAAACTCATTTTTTAAATACATATATTTAACAAATATATTTATAAACTACTAAAGTATAAATATATTTTTATTTTTATATATGTTTTAATAATTAATCGGATTAGCAGGTCGACCCATTTAAATTATCATCAACCCAACCCTAACCCGTTTAATAAACGTGTCAGTTGAGTAAACCCAAAACTGACCCGAAACTTGTTTGTCCCGACCTTAATCTGTTTATTATGGATTCGGTATCAGGCCGGGTTTCGTGTCGTGTCAAAAATTATTATGCCAACCCTACTTAGACTGTGTGACCTCACTTTATTGTTTAAAATTCAGGTAGTGAGTGAGACTCTACGAAGAGCCACTATCTTACCTTGGTATTCCAGAAAAGCCGCACAAGACTTTGAGATCAATGGTATCTATAAATTCCTAAATCTATTACATTTATTCACGTAAAAACAATTTTTCGTCAATCGTTCAGGATACAGTATCAAGAAAGGTTGGTCCGTGAACTTGGATGTAGTGTCTATTCACCATGATCCACAAGTTTTTGCCAATCCTTATAAATTTGATCCATCTAGATTCGATGTGAGTTCATTTTTTGTTAGCCATTTGACACATTCTTCCTACAAATAGTATTATTACACGATGACTTGGGCTTAATTTGGGGTTTAATAATTTCAGGATCCCTTAAGATCTTTTAGTTTCCTCGGGTTTGGAAACGGGCCACGTACGTGCCCTGGAATGAATCTTGCCAAACTCGAAATATCCATTTTCATTCATCACCTTGTTTGCAAATACAAGTAAGTTGTTCAATATAGAATACTTTATAACATAATACTACCTCCGTATCAAAATAAGTGATACACTTTCCATTTAGGGGTGAAACAAAATAAGTGATACACTTTGAAAATTTTCCTTATTTGGTAAAAATAGTGGGACCATACCCACTAACTATCCACTTTAATAAAGTGAAATTACCCTTATACCCTTACTTTTACTTTTAAAACTCATTAATATCACTTTATTCAAGAAAAATAAGACCCGTTCTCCGCTAACTATGTACTTTAATCAATTTTAAACTCTACTTTAATCTTTTACCTCAAAAAACGTGTAAGCTAATTTGTGTCACTTATTTTGATACGGAGGAAGTATCATTTTTTTTCAAAAGAAGTGGGATCATTCTCCACTAATTATGTACTTTAATCCATCTTAATTCACATTTTAATCTTTTGCCTCAAAAACCGTGAAATCTCAAATGTATCACTTATTTTGATACAGAGGTAGTAATTAACGTTAATCAACATGACCCGTTTGCAGGTGGAAGCCTCTTGAGAAAGATGACTCTGTCCAACCAACACTTGTTCGGATGCCGAAGAACAAGTACCCAATCGTTGTCGAGCCGTTGTAGTTGAATAAAGCCCAATGACACAATAAACAAAAGGAATAGCAGCCTAACTCTTATGTTTTGACAAACATATTATTAGAATTTGTTTTGTGCTCAAGGTTTATGTTAAAATGTCAATTGGTATTCGTAAGCAATGAACTATTGTCAAACACGAAAAGAAGTCGTATGTCTAAGTTTCAATTGTCCTTTGTTTGACAAAATTTTGTCTCCCGTCTGTGCAGCCCACAAACGAATTAAAAAAAAAGAAGAAGTACGTTTCACCTAGTACTTAGCGACGACATTGTCGTTGCTAAGGAATTTAATATAATGGGCGGAAACAACTTTTTTAAGTTAAATAAAAAACAATAACTACAAATGGAATAACCGGTTTACAAAATTGGATCCCTTCTGTGAGTGAGAAAAATCCTAACCTTCAAGTCCTTTTGTTAGAGTGATCATGAATTCATGATGATGACGATGAGGACGAGAATGATGATGAGTAGTTTGTGGGATTTGGTTTACGTTTTGTTATACATTTAGTGTTAGTATTTTGATTTGGGTTGAACATGATTTTGCTTAAACCAACATGATTCGGTACATTTGGTTTTTTTTTTTGTTAGGTTAGATATCCATTTTCATTAAATTTTAATATAGTCTGTTACATGGATAAAGAAGGCAAACGAGCAACAAGCTGCGCCGCTATCCCTTTTTGAATTGCAAAACTAATTCTTTTAAAAACAACATTTGTGGACCTGGGTGTCATAACATTGCTATGCATAACACGTTGGACTCTATTAAGAAGCTCCACCGCCTCAGGCGCAAGGAAACCGAAAGTATCAAATGCAAAAGGAATGAACACATGTTGATTTTCAATGCATGCTTTCTCGTGTTTTGTCACTTTACACGAGGCGGCTTTCAAAGCAGCTTGTCCCACTGTAACACCCCGACTACTCAAACCCACAAGAGGAGAAACTCCAGTTAGATCCACACACGTGTGTTTCCCCCCAACCCATCCAAAAACTAAAATGTCAGCAGGTCTAAGTGTGGATCTTCTATCCAACGGATCGGTCAAAAAGTTCACATGAGCTTCTTTTTTGGCGGAGATCCCGGCACGCTTTCATATGTCAAAAAGGACGTCTCTAACCATATCGTGTCGGTACTTGAATCCCGGAAGCTCTTTACAATGAACCGCATGTTCCCCAAAGGAATCCAAACTTGCCTTGCGACAAACAGGGCATAAAGCATCTACCGGAAATAGTGGAATCATGAGACGATACTTAAGGATGGCACACTATTCCACAGGAGACATATGTTGACCTAGCCCGTCTATGAGAGACACGATATTCCACACACGCAGTACATTAGGTTATGTATTTGGCACATTAGTATTTGGTTATGTATTTGTTACGTAATAAAACGTACATTTGATATCTCATGCCCAAAATATTGTACTTGATCTATGACATTAAGCCAAACAAATATTACGTGAAAATGACGTTGAGGTAAAAAGAAAAAGAGAAAAATTGGCAAGTAGGAACTTCAAATGTGTCCAACATGGCAACATCTAAGTTTGACTGCAGCCAATTGTGAATTAGGGTTGAATTGTGTATATATAAAAAAGTTAAAGGTAAAAGTATAAATGTATCCCCTTCAATTCATGCCATCGAAACGACGTAGTACAGCGTATTGCGCCCAATGTTCAATACGGCTGCCCTAAAACAGAGCTTGAAAACCCTAGATCGCTCATACTCTATATATACCACAGCTAGGCGGTTTCAAGTAAACCAACCTCGATTTCCAGTCTCCGGCAGCCGTCTCCGCCGTCGGCAATTCCACGCCAAAAGTCGGTTTTAATCATTCATTTCTCGACTTTTCTTCTTTTTGTTAATTTTTAGTCATGGAATCAACTTTAGGGTTTTGAAAACCTAGGGCTATGATTGTAAAGAGAGAGGACTCTAGCTTGTGTTTTTGGAGAGAAAACTCGATGAAATCCGATGATATAACCGCCGCCTTTTTCGTATTTCGGTACAAAGATGGCACAAATGGCATACAAAAAAAGCTCATCGGATTATGATATCGGTTTTTTCTTACGAAATTTCTCCCAATGATATGAGCATCTCTCTCAATTTTAATCTCGAATTTGATTTTAATTGCATTTGTTGTATTCGATTGTGAATAGAGCTGGATTTTAATATCTGTTTCATCTATTCATACACAACAATGCGTATATTGAAAGCCTTTTTTTTAATTTCCGTGGTAAGTTTGTTTCAATTAATTGATTTGTTAATCAATTGGTTTATAAATTTACCATTTTGGTGAAAATTAGGCAGCGGCCAGACAACCGTAGGGATGGTTTCCACAGATGAACAGTTTTCCCCATCTGTTTGTCTACTAATTTCCATCTCACATTATTTCGAAATTTTAGGTTAAATTCATTTTTGTTTCTCTGAATTGAATGAAATGAAGCCAATGATGATTTAAATTATTATGTTGGAATTACCGACTGATTTTCTAGTGATGATAACTAGGCTGCCTGAGGCTTCTTTTTGTTCTGTAGCAAGTTAAATATGGATTTTGATTGAAATTTTTGACGGTTTTTAACGTTGTATACTGTTGATATTTCTTCGAGTTTGAGAACTAGACAGAAAAATGGATTCGAATTAGCAATCCACTTCGGTCTGGTCCATTTTGGTGATTTCGGGTTGGATTTTGTTCTAGTTTGTAAAAAGAGTAAATTTACTTTTAAGTTTATAATAAATTTCACGAGTACTTTAGTTTCAAAAAGTCATTAAATCTGAAGGGTTTTTTTTACCGATTATCCTTTACACTAACTCACTTTACTCACCCCATGTGCAATGCATATAAGGGTAAAAAAGTCATTTTATATTTATTTTCATTCTTAAATTAATTTTTTTATCTTAAATAAAAGTTTATAGTTTAAGGATAAAAAGAGAATAAATAAAAAATGATGTTTTTACCGTCATGTGCATTGAACATGGGGTAAGTTAACAGAAAAAATTAATGTCGGTTAGTGTCGGTTAGTGTAAATAAAAAATGACGTTTTGACCCTCATGTCCATTGTCTTCCTCAAGTTGTAATTAATTCAAACTGAATCTATGAGAAAAAATCACTTCTTTACCTAACGAATTCTTATTGAATTGTTACAAAAATGAATTTTATCGAAAAAATGATAATGTTTGATTTCAAAAGAAGAGATATTACCCAAACAGTCGAGATACTCTAATCCAGTTACAACCTATGGCTGCATAGAATCTGCATATCTATACTATATTATAAAGCATTTACCCCTTCCATGTTTAGCAAGGCTGAAAATTCAGCCAACACACTTGCTAAATATAGAAATCAATTCATTTAAAAAATATTTCTTGCAAGATTCGAACTTAGGACCTGCGGGTACATGAATTATAAGCACGAGGTCAAACCACTCGAGCAACTGTGCATATATTTATTTTTTGAACAACTTCCTATATATCTAAGACTTACAGCAACTGTTTTCCTAAACCCACCGCCCATTGATTCTCTTATAACCTGTAGTTTCTTCTTGAGAAGCTAAACACTTATTTATTGGGAAATGAAAAGACCATTTGGAAAATCATAATCACCTGTGCTCATAATCGATTGGATCAATGCAAGCTTTTTCATACCCAAAAGCAGATGTTCTTCTCCCCGAGTTCATATTGCCGTCGGCCACCCCTCCGCCACAGGTTTGTTATTTTCAGGTTTGTTATTTTTTGATTATTCCCTCTTTTCTCCTTTTGTCTTTTTTATGCGATTGTGTCCTGATTATCTGGCTCTAAATAGTTCTGCTAATGACGTTTTTCATTCAGTTGTGAAGTTTTACTATGCGTACTTAGATTATAGAGATGTAATGAGTTTATTTAACTTCAATTGATTCTGCTTCAAGTTTTGATTTAATTTGTTTTAGGCATACATTGACGTGTAACAATTGGTTGTCGAAATATTGATGTGTAGGTTTATGATTCTGACAATTCTAATCAAAAGGAGAAGTTTGAGGCCGATTTGAAGAACGAGACTAAGAAATTACGGAGATACAGTCATACAGAGATCAAATTAAGGCATGGTTACAATCCAGTGAGATAATGGAGAGATGGTTAGGGTTTTGTCTCTAATATTACTTGAAATTGGTATATAGTTTTATGTTAATCCATTATCGAATGTTTGTTATTCAAATAATAGAAATATTAAATATTGTTATGTAGTTGTGTATTGTTTACTAAAGATATTTAGATTCTTGCTACATTTGCATGACCAAATGTGAGTTCTCTGTGTTTGTTGTATTTTATTTTGTTAACTTTTAATTCTTTTTCTTATAGTAAAGTTTATATCTTTCAGTTACGAAGCATTGTATTGAAACACGTTGGTTTTACTAAGCAGGTAACTTGAAGCCTAACACTGATTTTGACCGCCAAACACTTTGAGTGACTTTCACCTGTCCGATCCATCTGAAAAATATAATCTATTATCTCAACTGAAATATAATGGGTCACTGGTGTTACAACTATACAACCAACCGCGCCTCATATTTCTTTTCTAAAGGAAAATTTTGGTACATTTAAAAAAATAAAATAAATAATGTTTCTAAACTGCTGCCATGTAATTTATGTATGCAGGTTGGCTGTTGGTTCTGGAAAAGCAAGGATTCAAAATATGTGACAACAACATCTCAGAATTACAAGAAAAAGCTTTCAAGTACAAGTCAATGTGTCTCAAGAATGAATTCAAAGATGGTCAACCTATGAAGTCAAGAAGAAAACGCAATAATCCAAGGTTTGAGGATGCACAAAAGCATAACAAAGTACGAGTATTAAAATTTTGATTATTGAAGATGGAATCGTGGTAAAAATAAAGTCGGAAACTGTGCTAATGATCAAGAAATGGTAGATATGGTCCATTGAGGCGAGTGCATTGGTACTTGTACTATGTGCTTCAAAAATCTACATTATTGTGGTAATCAGAACTAACTCTAAGATAATTTTGTTTGTTGTAGGTATGTTTCTTACAGTTTTTTTTAGAGTGGTAAGCAAGTCTGACTATCTGACCGTACGTGACTTGTTCCAACCCATATTAAGATTGATCCATTTTGCAAACTAACATTATTAAACATGAAAACGGTATGGCGGACGACTGGACGAGGCTCATGAAAGGACGTTATTAATCGAAATCTTGTTCGATTTTTTTGTTAAGGTGAACTGAAAATTGAAATTCTTTCGTTTATGAAAATTTATTTGTTCATAATTTGACTAATTTATTCTACTTTTTTATTATCAAATTACTCATCTCAAGTGCTACACTCGATACAGTGACTTTTGATTATGCCCCAATTTTCAAAACTCGAAGAATATGATTTTTTGTAGAATAAAATACACAAAAGCACAAGGAGCTGCTTGTCCAAGAACTTATATTTTGTTGTTTACAGAATTTGTCACATGTATTTAACAATTGATGTTTTCAGACTTTTGGAATTTTATTTAATTTGTCACATGTTTTCTGAATTTTGATGATTGCAGTAGCTTTTGTTTCATTTGAATGCAATGTAGCTTAGTGCTCTTTCTTAAATTTGGTTTTAGTTTAATATCATAATTTTTGGTGTGGGCTGGTTAATTCGAATTTGCAGGTTTAGACTCTAGAAACAAAATCTGTTGTTTGTTGGCGATACTTTGGGCGTTGGGCAGGTGATGTAAATTCTGCATTTTGGTTGTTTATTAAATAAGAAGGATGCATTAGAAGTCCTTGCTGAGGTACATAAAGCATGATATTAATTGTTCCTTTTTGTAAGTAATTCCTGATGTATGCATTTTGATAATGGTTTGATCTGTGAAAACAGGCTGACTCGGGGAGTTCTGGTACAATTTATAGAAGGTTAAAGGGTCCGCCTGGTGGGACTGAACAATTTGTTATGTAAATTCTGATTCAAAACGTATGAAATTCATCCCCACTATCCAATTTAATCTATTGTAATATTTTGTCTTAAAAAATGTGAAAATTCAAATGTATCACTTATTTTGAAATGGAAAAGTATATCAAGTGTACCTATTATTTCAAGACAAATTTGTGTTTATAAATAACATACGTCATGTAAAAATTAAACTTGCGACATCTGCATTATTAACACAATATCCTAACCAAGCATTATTAACACAATATCCTAACCAATAAGTTACTACATTATATGTTCTTTACATGACAAAAAAGTTATCTTTATTAATCCATTAAAAAGTTGAAATTACCACCACCACCATTCGCGACCACCACCATCGTCGTCATTGCCAACATCACCCATTAATTGGTTGCCGTCAAATATAGTCACATGGTACCCGCCGCCGCATTGCGCGGGTACCAGCTAGTATTCTCAAACCAAACAAAGCAATAATTCAGTGAATTATAATTGGATTTTGATTGATCATGGTGAAACAGACAAAGTTTTCGATTTTGAACCCCATTTAGCTGTTTTAAGTTTGTTCTTTTGCTTTGGATGGATAAATAAGTTTGGATCAATGAGATTGTTGTAATTAACTTCGAATTCTTATGATATTTGCGTTATAGGTTGTCCTTTAACATCTCAGATTAATTAAATTTGTGGTAAAAGTAATTTTTCGCTCTTTTAATTAGATTATTAAGCAAAAGTTGGTTCAATAATTATTATACAAAGAATCAGAAAAATATATGTTGTAAAGGCATAACCAAACCCAAACATTTTTATTCCATAATTATGTTATACTCCGCGCAATGTGGTAGCGGGTACCATGTGACTAAATTTGACGGCGATCAAGTTTTTCAAAATATGAGTTGTTTTAGCTATGTTGAGTATCTCATAAGTTTCCTTAAATCCGAAATTGACGTTTTTTTAAATATGGGCGGTTTTAGCTATGTTGAAGTTAAAGGTTATATATATTAGTTGCTGAGATCAAGCAAAGTATCAAGTAGATGAAGTGGTTAACACACACTCCTAACTCCTAACTGGTCTTGGGTTCGAATCCCGTAAGCATTTTTTTATTTATTTTGTGTTGGTTAAGATGTTCCAAAGTAGAAATATAAGATTAAGACCTTCTAATATTAGAAGGGCTAAATGCACTAAGAGTAGTATAGATATAGATAACCACTAATTATCTGATTATTATTAATTTTTAAATCCCATGATATATTTTCTAATAAACAATCTTATACAATCCTAGATAATGTTTGACTATAAACTCGAAAGGTTTAATATTTTAATTTATGAAATTATATATTCTGAACTTGTTTTTGTAGGCTGCCAAAATTCTTGCAAATTTGATTGCAATGGGTTCTGGAATGCTGGCTTGGGCGTTTGTTATATAACATCAGGAGTTAAGAAATTTTTAAGTTTACAATTATATAATTATTTCACTTTTTGTTATTTATGGGATAATACATGTGGAAGTCATCAAAATTATTCAATTTTTTTCATTAAGCTCGTCAGAGTATTTATCATGTGTCGTTTATACTATTTGATGTAAAAGTGTCAAATAACGAAAATGATCCTTTTTTTTTTTTAAAGACCAAATTATCTTTGATGAGGTTTTCGCATATTATATGTTAAAATTATCGTATTTCTAAATAACGAAAGTGCATTTTCGTCATTTGGCATGTTTTTAGTTGAAATTAGTATTAATGATTGCTTACTTTGGGTGATCTATTATATTTTTTTCTCTTTTTGGTTGTGTTATTGAGTACATAATATATTGCTTTTGACTTATTTTCTCTAATAACTTTACATCATGGGTATTATTTGTTATAATTGTGTGTAGCTACTTTTTAATAGTGGTGTTACTTTATCTTTATTACTTTACCTTTTAGGACCGTGTCAAAACTACATTTGGAATTTTAGATTTCATGGACATATGTTCATTATGCAATCCTACCCTATATATGAGGCCTAAATTTTAAGAGGGTTTGACACCATGGCAATTTCAAGCATTCCTATTCGTCCATAATGCCACTTGGAATTCCCTGATTGGTCCACGTCATTTGCACTAATACAAACGAATCTGGTACAGCTTACGGTCTACATTCATATTCATATGCTCCATATACGGCAAACGAATCTGGTACGGCTTACGGTCTACATTCATATTCATATGCTCCATATACGGCAAACGAATCTGGTACGGCTTACGGTCTACATTCATATGCTCCATATACGGCTTCCTACATACAAGGAAACAAATAACTATTTAAAAGATCGTACATACAAATAACTATTTAAAAGATCCTACATACAAGGAAACAAATAAATATTTAAAAGATCAATCAGCGAAGGAAACAAATAACTATATGTAACATTTATATGTAACATTTCTTCATTTACCTTTTTTTGTACAAAATCATCATCACATCTATCGATTATTATGTCATTTAGAAGTATATTAAATTTTTGGACATTTTTCTACATACTAAAATTTACAGCATACCCGCCCATCGGGCGGGTTTTGTAGCTAGTATACATTAAAGAAGGAATTAAACTCGAAATTTCGCCAATATTTTTCTTAATATTTTGATAGTATCGGATATGGTTGAAATTGTTGAATTAGGATGCTTTGCAGATGATTTCTCTTTGGTAAATAAATCAAGAACACTAATACATTGACTCAAAATGATGTAGGTTTTCCCCTAAGTATGTAACAAACTTCAATTGTTAAATAAATTCAACACACAAATTTATGCAATATAAATGAAGATATAATTATGTCACGTTGTGAATTGAAGTCACGAAAATTAAGTAAAAGAACGATTAGTTTGTCACGCATGTGTCCTCCACTCCCCATGGACCAAATCAGATCAAACTTTCCATCAATATGTGGTTGGGGAATTGCTAGTTTTTTGCATCTTAATATTGAAATGAAACCCGCTTATTGAAAAATTGTACTCTCTTCGTCCCACAAAAAGTTTACATTTCTATTGGGTATAAGATTTTAGGTGATAGTTAGTAGTGAGATTACTAGTAATACTATTGACTAAAATATAAGATTGAATTAGAGAGAGTGGATATTAAAAGTAGGGTTTTTAGTAATAATGATAATTTTATTATGTGAGGTTCATTAAATGTGAGAAATCTAAACTTTTTTGTGGGACAAAAGTTTAGTGAGAAAATGTAAACTTTTTTTGTGGGACGGAGGAAATATATTATAATTATAAATATTGTGGGATGGAGGGAGTATATTATAATTATAAGAGATTCGTATGATTACATCTGATGAATATATTAGCAAAATCACGAAGTTGGTTATTTCAGCAAAATATCATTTAGATAAAGGGTGTTATTTCACTTATCATAGATGAATAATTGTTGCATCCTCAAAATTTTATACGTGCATTCATACTAACCACCTTCTCATTTTGGTAACCGAAGAGCTGCCACTGTTCATGCAATCATACTGACAACCTTCCCATTTTGGTCTACATAATAATACAAATTCATTAACCTGTTACCTGATTTATAGCCAACATCGGTCGGATTTTAAAATAATAGCTTATTCTAATGATTTATGTGTATGATTGTTTAATTGTGCGGGTTATTATTACCTGATTTATAGCCCGTATCTTCAATTGACAAAAGAGCATCAGTAAGTTCCTAAAAATAAACTTGATTTTAAATTCGATTACTAAATAAACACATTTTTTAACTAATACCGTTGCCATTTCTTCCTTTTCCTCTTATAATTTTACTGATATAGGTATTTGCGTTGTGATTATATTGTGATGTGTGTTCTGAATTAGCCTCTAAAAAATAATAAAATCATCATATTCATCAACAAAAAAAAGTATCTTTACTATATTATAAAGAGTTTACACCTTCCCTAATTAGCAGGGCTGAAATTCAGCCAACACACTTGCTAATTATGGAATTATAATTGCTTTTGTCAAAAAAGCGTCACTACCAGGATTCGAACCAGAGACCATGAGCTTCAATGCATAAGTGCTAACCAGCTGCAGCATCAATGATACATGAATTCATTGAACCATGTTGTATATTGCTACGCATTGTGAATGTGTTCTAAGTTTCTAACCACCGCCTCATTGGCCAATAAAACACTCATTTTTTCCTTGGGTACTTAAACGGTTGTTTACCTAACTCAACTCCTATTTCGTTCCCTAACGGATGTTGCCCTCATTTGTGACGCCGTTTCACAGCGAACCGATCGATTCAACTTAGCCACTCATCCTCAAGCGCCTCCTCGGTTTCTTCAATCCCAGTATCTTCTTCACCCAATAAATATTGCGAGGTTGGTTTGAAACTGGGATTTGATAGTCAAGGATGTGCAACGGTTATTGATTCACTGTATGCCATCTGAATTTGTCAACCAATGTGTATTATTGTAAGTGATAGAGACTGTGTTCTGTAATTCACTCATTAGGTTTACAAAATAGACGAGTTTTTTTAATTTTCAATTTTAGTTGGTTTGTTCATATTAGATCATGCTATCAAGTGTCACTTTTTATCTTTGGCATTTAAATCTCTCTTTTCTCAATGAAAATGTCCAAAATTTTGATTGTTTTCCTTATCTAATGATTCATTAGTGTACACATCAAGAGCAATACTTTTAAGGAATTCAACGAAGTGCAAAGGGAGAAAGAAGCTGTTCCAGATAGACAGCTCATTTGTGATGATTCCAACATATTTAAATGGACTACAATTATCTAGAAGTGGCTAGCAGTTTGACAAAAACGAAAACACACACACGCGCGAGATTTTGCATTTTCTGTTACAGAACAATATCCTATACTAATTTAGTAAATTAAATTGGATATTTTGCTATTGGTGATCGAAGACTTATTGTTTATGAAATCATTCTTTTATTATTTTAACTAATATTGAATCATTATTTTATTTTATTGTTTCAGTTGGCAATCAAGAAATGTATTTCTTCAATAAGCACCAATAATCAAGTTTTTGAGGTATTTCGACACGTGTTCAAGCTTGATTATGGTTTGTGGTTGTGAATTCTAATGAAATTTTAGGTTTTGTGATATCTTTTTGGTGGAGTCATTTTGATTAAGTTAGTGTATTGAGGATTTCTAACATAATTGTAGCATTGCAATTAGACTTTCGTTCTTAATTTGTGATAATGTCATTTACAAACAAATCTTGAGTTATTTATCAACATATTATATAGGGCTGTATACAACTCATTTATTTCAAATTTGGCACATGTGAGTTTCAAATGATTGGTCTGTTTCAAAACTTGCATTGAATCAAGCCTAGATTTCCTGGAAGCAGTTCTATGGGTAGGAGGAGAAGAACATTCCGTTTCTTCCATTTTACATCTTCAAAATGAAGGAATACGAGTCTCCATTTTACCTCTTCAAAACCCGCTAATTAAGCATTTGACCTGTCTCCATTTTAGCCAAGTTTACTTCTTAGATTGCTCTATTGAAAAAATATTATAATAAAAATTCATTTTCTTAATTATATTTAATAGATTACTGAATTTTCATTTTTTGCCGTGACCTTTATGCATTTGTAACAATCTTACCTCAGTTTCATTGAAGTGATTCACTTGAGTAGCTGAAGAGGGTTATGCAAGGCTATTTAGTAGGGGTGACGGGTGAGCATTTGGGCCAAAAAAACTAAACCGAACCGAAAACAGACCAAAACCAAACCGAACCGAAACCGATAACATGTTATCGTTTCGGTTTTGAAAATTCACCGTTTTCGGTTTTGGTTCTATCTGTTCCGGTTCGGTTTGGCCTAAAAACCCCGAACCGAACTGAACCGAACCAAAACCGATAAGATGTTATTGGTTCGGTTTTGGTTTTGAAAATTCATCGTTTTCGATTTCTCTTCGATTTGGTTTTTGGACCGAGCTCACCCTACTATTTAGTATCATCTACTCTTCTCATTGTCGTTTAATTTTTTACTTATGAAGTATTGTCACTAACTATTGTTATTGTTGAAATTTAAATTGTCAATTGTCGTTTAATTCTCTTTTGCATCAAGTATTGTAATGCTATCCAGTCATTCTTTGCTTTGGTTTTTCTGAAATTTGCATCTGTTGCTTCTTTTGCTATTCTTTTAATTTCAATTTTCAACCTCTATTTTCATATTACGTTCATTGTGAAATATTACGTTCTTGCTATTTGATCAAAAGAAAGTTGAACGGTCAGCATCAACCCTCAAACCACAATCACATGTGATTGAATTTAACACCACTATCACCACCCCCTCCCCACTACCAGTGTCCATTGCCACTGTTGGTCACCACCGTCATCACCACTCGCAAACTGCCACCCCAAACCCACCCCGTTGCCATCCCTAAAAGAAATTTGTTATTGAACAATATTTGTTTGCCATAAAATATAGTGACATAGTACGCGCCGCCGCATTGCGCGGGTACCTGCTAGTATATATATATATATATATAAACATGT
Source organism: Calendula officinalis (assembly GCA_963853835.1). Lineage (NCBI taxonomy): Eukaryota > Viridiplantae > Streptophyta > Magnoliopsida > Asterales > Asteraceae > Calendula > Calendula officinalis. The sequence goes on from OY970823.1 coordinate 85,179,952, forward strand.
TCATAACCAAACTCAAATTCGTTTGGGTTAAATTCCATAAACAATTTATGGAAATCAAACTCTTAAATTTGAATATAGGAGTCATGGCCGGTACCAAGGGGTGGGCAGGGTGAACATATGCCTACCCTAATTTTTTTCCAATTAGTATAATTTTTTTATGAGTTAGTTTATTTTTTCGTTTTTTAATTAAAAATTGTATTATATATGAGCGATAACTAATGGAAGTCGAATACAATGTTTTAAAATCCGGGTTGACCCGGCCGGTGGACACATTTGATGGTACCACATTGTACAACATTTAAAACAAACTATACAAGTATTTTAAAACAATGATTTAGTAAGCATAGTAATTTTTATTGTGTATAAATCACCCCTCATTGTGATTGGATCACTAGTTACTTTAGGGATCTCATTGAAATGATTTACATGCATGATGTTCGACCGTATGAGCAACCTTTATATGCTCGGATTGTTGCTTGCTCACATTTGATGGTAAAAGTCATCGGCCATGGCCTTGATGCTAAGTCGAAATACAACATTAGCGGGAAGCATGAATCTTTGAAAATTATACTAGTAATAAAATTGAATATTACTTTTTCGTTTACCTCAACGGATTTATAAGTTTTGTTTTTGAGTACTCTAGTTAAATAAAGTATTCATTAGTACATATACAATAGCCAATTTCATGAACACTAAGACCAACTTCAACAATTTTGTTTTTTTCCCCCCTAAAAACGAATTCTTTTTAGCTTTAGGTGCATCCAAATCTCATAATCATCATTTTAGAAAGTTTCAAATAACTCCTCTACTTTTAAAATTTTTAAATATTGCTACTTTGATACGAAAGTTAAAATGCTATTTAACCGCTCTTGAAATTTTTATAAACTTATATTTTATTTTTTTAATATTAAACCATTTTTTGAGTGTTGTATCATATTTTGTATCATATTTTGTAATTAGTGTTGGTCATGACCTATAGTTCATAAATTCAAGTCCCACTCTAAAAATTGTAATAGATTAGTTGTCGCTAAAAAGAATATAAAAATCCTCGCGGCATCGCGCGGGTAAAACTTAGTAGTTAACTATAAAATACAAAAGTAGATAAGTTGGAAAAGAATCGTTGCGTGCCTACGTTGTGGCATAGTTTACATTACAAATACTGCGTTCATTGGACATGGGATTGAGATTCTCACTTTGGCCAATTTTATTTTTAATTTTTTTTATCGTTAGATAAATTTTTTTAAATGATCTATATAGTTATCATTTTAATTTGGATGATGTTAATGTAAAAATTTAAACGACGTTGATCGTCCAATATACGCCATCAAAGAGAAAATCTACTTTGAAAAGCAAAAAAGATTTAATGAAAATTAAGTTTTAAATGTATAGTTAACTCATGTTGTTTGATCATTTCCAATTTTGTTATCAAAAAAAGTTTTTTAACACAAAAATCAATTACATCAACAATTACACCGAAGAAAGTTTTTTAACAGTAAAACCAAGTATGTATGTCAAACAAAGTTTTTTAACAGTAAAATCATGTATATCAGACAAACTTTTGTAACACTGAAACTATATATTCGATAGTAGACCTGTTATCGGCGATTGGATCAACACATTGTCCGGCTAGTGCAATCACCTTTGCAAGCTCCTTGCCTGGGCCTTTTCCCGGGAGTGAGGGGTCCACCATGCTGCTGTAGATGTCTCCCAGTACCTCATGTTGTTTGATAATTTACAATTTTGTTATCAAACAAAGTTTTTTTAACATAAAAATCAATTGTATCAACAATTACACCAAAGAAAGTTTTTTAACAATAAAACCAAGTATGTATGTCAAACAAAGTTTTTTTTAGCATTAAAACCATGTATATCAAACAAGCTTTTGTAACACTGAAACTATATATTCGATAGTAGACCTGTTATCGGCGATTGGATCAACACATTGTCCGGCTAGTTCAATCACCTTTGCAAGCTCCTTGCCTGGGGCCTTTCCCGGGAGCGAAGGGTCCACCATGCTGCTATAGATGTCTCTCAGTAACGTTTTGTCCATTGGTTTTTTAAGAGGGAGGATTGGGTCTTTGCTCCTGATATCTGATATCTCTGGCTGATTCCTAAGGAGTCACGGGCCTGCAAAATTTCAAGTTCTTAGAAAAATGTAATCTATTTTTTCGTTTAAAAAAAATTGCACAACACTCTGTTTGCCACGTTCTCTGGACGAGTCTACCGCTAGGCGACCCGTTATTAACTCCAAGAGGACTACCCCAAAACAATACACATCCGATTTCAGGGTGATGCAACCCGTCTCCCCGTATTCCGGGGGCAAATACCCTGGTGTCCCCACAAATCGGGGTTACATCTCAATTTGATCCAAACGCGGGGCTACAACCGCATACCCGAAAGCAGATACTTTTGGTTCAAATGTATCACCGAGTTGTTTGCTGCCTAGTTCTTAATTTCTTATGCTAAGCTTGGAATTTTTGCTCAGATTGGTTTTTTTGCTCATATTAATATATTTGATGTTGCTTAGATTAAGAAACGCAAGGTTAATGAAACACAAGGTTAGTAACTTAGAGGTTGGTTTGGATTTTATCAAGGATAGAATAAAGATGCAACATATGAATTTGTCTGTAAAGAAGTCCAGGCTGACAGAGAGAATGGTTGGTGATTGGAATATTAAGTTGCAGTAAAAAAGGAAATAAATATGTGTAGTTGTTTGGTGAGTGGTTGTATTTTAATTGTTGTACTTTTGAGTTGTTTGCCCATGTGACTCGTATCTTACCCCTGACTTGCACAAAAAAACTTTTGCCCACCTTTGAAAAATTTAGCAAGTCGAAATTTTTGCCCATCTTTTGAATAAATTTCTAGTACTGCCTCTGATAGGAGTCAAACAAGTTCTTAAAATCAAGTTCTTAACCTCATATGAGTTATATCAATCAAGGAACCAAAATAATAAACCTATCACACATTTCATAGATCATTTACAAAAATCAAGCTCTTAAAATTAAAAAAGAACAAAATGATCTACCTAGAGAATGAAAACCGTTAAACAAATTCTTGGCTCGTTAATTTTGGCTCGTTTTGGTTCAAATTCTTGCAATTCTTCAAATTATTCACTGCATTTGTTATGCGTCCACCGTTAAACAAACAAAGTCGAGCCCTAAAATCCACAAATATCAACTAAATTTGCACCGGAATCGATTCAATTAAGAGTGATATCACAAATTGAAGAAAACTGTGAGATTATTGTAACGTGAGGCTCTTTATGGTTTCAAATGAAGATATTTATGGTTTTGTTGAAAAATCTCGCTAAGTTTGATGAATTCGAGAAACAAAGATTTTAAGTTTCAAGTTGCATACGGTTGTTCGTTAATTTTAGGGTTAAGATACCGTCTTCCACAGAAATTAGGACTTTGTTCTGCATATATAGGAATGAATGAATGCTGGAAAAAAAATGAGCGGGAAAACATTTTGTAAATGGGCTAAAAAGATGACACGTGCCACTAAAGGGTTTGTGTTTATTATAGTAGTAGATGCTTGAGATATGGGTTTGAGTTTTTTAGAGGTTTCCGGATACATATATAAAAGAGGCCAATAGCAAGGTCGATCCAGTTAGTTTTTATGCCCCAGGTGAAGTAAGTTACTAATGCCCAAAAGTACGAACTTAATTACACACAAACAAGATATACAACATCTATTATTTCGAGAAACACCCCACTAGGTTTTTATTTGGAACTACGTTATTTTTCAAATTCTTCCAACATGTATTTTACGTTGTTCTTCCAAAAAAAAATTCCAGTTGAGTGGTTTTCAAAATAAAGACAATAAAATGACGTAAAAAAATTCTGCAATTTGACACGTTATAATTATATAGAAAATGATATGACCAAAATTATATATAAAAACATTTCAAGTTTTGGTCATATTTAACGCATTTTAGCTAGAAATCATTAGGAATTTGGGCATATACTTCCAAATATTGTGTATCATAATATTTTAGGTTAAAATGATAATATGAAGATGAATAGAGTGTTTTGGAGAAGATTTGGCAAGAAAGGAAGAATTACAAGAACTCACATTTTGCCCTTTTACAATATTTAATTTGGTATCCAAATGATTCAAAAGTAGAACAAGCTTTTTTCTTTTTCCGTTTTTATCGTTTTGGTTTTTGGTGCATTTACATTTAATATGTTACTTCTCTTTTACTCGTGGTTCGGTATTAGCACTCGCCAATTTTAACTCCAGCAAACAACCTTTGATAAAAGAAAAGTTGACATTAAAAAGATCGACTCATCGACAAATAAATATTACACCGGCTCATCGCTTCTTATGACCCTTTTATGAGACCATGAGATTAAGTTATCAGTATCGTTTATTTGATAGTAATAATAATTTTAACGTACTATAAGTTTACATTTGTGAGCTCCTAATTGTTTGACATATATATAATCAGTTTAATCAAACACCATTTTAGGAACGTAATATAAGTAGATGATCGCATGGCGGAATGGAAACCCGAACTTATATTATAAACTTATGATATACGTATTATAAAAGTGTGCACTTCACGTTTTCTGACATTTGACATAATTATTATACGTATTAGTAAGAAAGATGTGTTTTAATTATATAGATTGTTTGTCACCACTCACCAATCAATAGATATAATTATTAAATATATAATAAATAGTTATGTTAATTCCATATAAATTTAATATTTTATTTTAACAAATTCATTTCTAATGACAATATTTGAAGTTGTCATCAGATAAAACTCAAATTTAGAGGATATATTATAGGGGATTGACTATATTATTATACTTAATTTTTTATTTTATTTTATTTTAAATTTCATTTTAACTATATCATTAAAAACTTGTCCATAATGTAATTATACATTACGGAGTATAACTTATTAATTAAAGGGACCCTTAACTAAATGACCTTTGTTTACTTATAATCAAATCTGCTCAACTTTGGACTAGAGGATTCATTTATATACCACAATTTTTACTTCTTATATCATACTGTATAACTTTTATAGCTTATTATACAAGCATGTCAAGCAACAGTTGTAGTAGATGAGTTACAATTTATGGTATGAAAATCACCTCTCACCAATAAACGCATCTTTTAAGATAAAATTTTGCACTACTAAATGTCATATCATGTGTTCAATTAAATTTAAATCGAGAAATGAATTTTAGTCATACAATTTATTTATACTCATAATTATACTTACTTGATAGGAGAACATATGTAATCTATTAAATCTATATCTTAATATTATCTCTTGATTTTGATACGTATTTTCATCTAATAAGTAGGACTATGAGTATTAATAAACGGTATGACTCAAAACCATTACTTTATTAATTATTCGACCAAATTATATACCTTTAAGATACAAACCCTACCTCTAGCTAAAAACATTTTTGCGAGACATACTATTTTTTAATTTTTTTAAAGCATCTAATCTACTTTTATTTGTACACAATGACACCTAATGTACTCTTACTTTTTTAACCAAAAACTTACATATTTATTTTTTGAACATCAAATATACTCATTAAAAACCTCGAGGCAAATACATTAGCTTTGTTGCAATATTATTCGGTTAAGATCCAGACCCATACTTATTAGTTGCAGAATTATCTTAATACCGTTAGCAAAATACATTTTAGTTTGGTTACATATAATAATTTTAAATGTTCAATCTTACATATTTATAGGTAGCAATATTTTTTTTAAAACAACAAATAAATACCAAGATATAAGACAATCCTATAAGCCATCGGTCAGAAACGAAAATAGCACTAATCCGAGCCTAACCATCGAGATAAAGCACACCAAACTAGAGCAACAGAAAAACGCCACCGAGCATGTAGAATTGTCAAATCTTGATCATGACTTCAAAATCATAACTTGTCAAACAAAAAATATTGGGGGTTTGAATATCCCTTTGAAAATAACTTATTAATTTACTGATTTTTTATGAAGTCAATAAGTTCAAAAAAATGTTTGAGTAGAAGTTTTAAATAATAAAAAGGTTCTTATTTTTTCAAAAGAGTAATGATGTTTAAGCCTACCATTTAGACCTATTCATAAACTTACTGATTAGATGAAGACACGTGTCAAAATCAAGGGATAATATTATTAGAGAGAATTAGTGGAATACACATGTCAACCTATCTAGTAGGTAGACCTATGAATATGTCTAAATGATAAGACTAAATATCATTTCTCTTTTCAAAACTCTTTTTCAAAAAGTTAATGAGATAACAAACATTTTTCAAGAAATTTACTTATTATAAATAGTATATCCATAGTATATATTTAAAGAGATAGATATTGTTTTATGTTAACTTTTCTTATTTGATCTAAGTATTCATCAAAGATAGGATTAAGAAAAAAAGTTATAGATTATAAACGATAATATTTTTATAGATAAATGATGAAATATAAATATTTAATATTCGTTAATATATTTTTTTCTTTTTAATAGTAGTAGAAAGAAGAGAAAAAGAAAACTCGAAAATCCCCAACACGTGTCAAAAGCAATCCTATCTCCACGAAGACAGGTAAGAAGGTGGTCCACAAAAAACTCTCCCCAAGAATAGGAATGTCAACTTGGCGGGTTCGGGGCGGTTTTGGCATACCTGAACCCGAACCTGAAATGAAAAACCGACCCCGACCCCGACCCGATACCCGACGGGTTTTTTCGGGTTTTCCACATCGGGGATTTTACAAACCCCGAACCCGACCCGTCCCCGAAATATGCCCCGAAACCCGAACAAAACCCGAGAAATCCCCGATAACACTTATATATTATATATTTAATATATAAAATAATTAAAAATATTAATAATTTATATATATCGGGGTGGGTCGGGGCGGGGATACCTTTACCCGAACCCGTACCCGCACCCGAGAAAATCCCCGGAAAAAAACCCGAACCCGTAACCGAACCCGAAAAACTCATACCCGACCCGACCCGAAAACATTCGGTTTCGGGTTTCCCCGTCGGGTTCGGATGTTTTTGCCATCCCTACCCAAGAGATTAGAGCATCTCCGATGGTAGCTTTTTCTAAAGTTTATTACCATTACAATAAGTCTTTAAAAGACTTTTTACCATTGGAATACCTAGCTTTTTGAAAAGCTTATTGCAAAGACTTATTCTCTACTAAGCTTTTAACCATCTTTTAATGTTTGTCTTTTTTAATCCCCATGTATAATAACATTTCATTTAAAACCTGTTATATATAAATTATTTATTACAATATTTATGAATGAAAATATTTTAAAAAATATTTCATTTAGTAAGATTTCAAAAAATTGTCAAATTATATATAGGGGTATTTATAAAACATTTGAGATAGATTAAGCTAAACTAGAAATTTTGTAAAACGAAAAGCTTTTTAGAAAGATTAACCATTGAAGATGTTATTTAGAAAAAAACTTTTATTATTGGAATATTGATGTGACAAAAATAATAAGCTTTTGAGAGGTTAACCATGAGATGCTCTTTAGAGAGGTTTATGGTCACCTGCTCTTCCCCTCATCAAAATTACCTTTCTACCCTTCTCTCCATTTTATTAAAACCATAAAGTATATGAATATGCCAATTACTTTTTTACCCTTCCCTCCATCTCTTACCTTTCTACGCTTTTCAGGGGTTTAAGCAGTTTCTTTCTCTTTCAATTTCATTCTCATTGTTTTCTCCTAAATCTCTCTCAATTTCTCACTGCATAAAATTCAGTTTTATGATCCTAATTTCACAAATTTCTGTAGTCTAATTGTAGAATTTGTCTCTAGATTTATCCAAATCTCAATTTCTAACGCGAACTACTCGGATCAACAAATTTCCGTCTCAAAAAAGGTAATTTGACCCGATCTCTGTTATTTCTTGCTCATTGTTCTCCATGTTGTTGCGTCCTTTCATTTTCGGTTATTTCCTTCTAGTTATGTGTGAATTTTTGTTTTTTTCTGAGATTTGGTCCGATCGCTATGGGGTTTAAGCTAAAATATATATTATTAAAAATATTTAATGTTATATATTCCGTGAATTTTGCTTCGTATTGTGGAGATTGGATCAGGATCTACATATTTGTAGATTTTCTGTCTGATCCCGCTAGATTTGTGGTTATCGCTGATGCAAAATTTTCGATTTCTGTTTTTGATCTAATTCGCGCTGAAATTATTTTTTAGCTAATTTAGTTTAGTTATGAAGTTTTATAGCTATATATTGTTAAGCTATTTAATAAATTGAAGTTGCATGGTTTCTGAGCTTCCTACTTTTGTTTTTATTTTCCATTTTTGTGTAAAATGCTAAAACTGTTTTGACTTTTACAATTCAACTCAAACATTGATTTGTATGTAAGACTAACTCCACCTCTCATAAGATTTATCCTAAATTTCTCATTTATTGATCTTACTTCCAATATTAGGGCAAAATCGATCTCTAGATCACAGATTTATGTCCAAGGACTTGTGCTCAAAATAAGCACGATGATAAATTTTAACTTCCATATCTGATAAGTTATTTGCAATAAGATCATTAATTTCATATTTAATTATATATGATGGGTACATTTGGCTATAAAATGACCAGTGAAGCAAGTTTTAGCATTACCATTAATCAATGTTTACATATACATTCTGATTCCATATAGTTATTGAATTACAGGTAGGATCGATTCGGTTCTTCATTGCGGTTGATGATCTTTTACTACAATTTATGCCTAAAATATGATGTCGAAAAATAGTATATATTATGCACGATTTGATGGTTTTAAAGCCCCCATGGTACCTAAAGCTCCCAGATCCTTTAGGGTAAGTGTATGATTTAATTTCTGTCAAATCCATTTTCTTATGATATATTGAAACTTTTATAATTTTATTAATATATTTTTGTTGTTTTAGGCTAATTCACTTAAGAAATCATCAGCCTTTGAGTTATTGGCAGCTGTAGCTGCTGACAAGTTATTGCAAGAGAGTGAAAGTTCTACCTCAGATACCATTCAAGAACAAAAAGAAGATATTAATATTTCTATTGTGAAACAAGAACCTGAAGTCAAAGTCAAAGTCAACCCGAAGGAATCACTAGAGTCTGATAATGATTCCGGTTTAGAACATGTTTCTATTGTGAAACAAGAACCTGAAGTCAAAGTTGGGAACAATGTGAAGTTGGAACCTTCAGATGGCAAAATTGTTGATAAATTGGCATCGGTCAATGGAGATTTGACTTTTAGGGACTCATGTGTAAATAAATCGTTTAGCAGTGTTACCAAAATGAGCAAATTTAGGTCAAGATCACGTGTTGGATGTAGAAAAATTAGGAAAATGTTGACTTCTAGATATAAACAAGAAACGTCTGCTTCTAAAAGGAGGAAGCTTTTTCATCATAATACTTCAAATAAAGGTATTAAATTTCTTTTTTTTTTTCTTTGAAATATAAATATCATGTAATATTTTATTTTGTTTGCAGTGAAATTTAGCATCAATTCTTTTCAAGTGCCTGAACTTTATGTTGAGTTACCAGAAACTGCAACTATAGGTTCATTAAAGGTACTCATAATTTAATTTCCACAAATTCCCTGAATTATGTGATATATTTAATGGGCCAATAAAATACTTATAATTTTTTATTTTCCAACTTTTTTACACAGAGGACTGTTATGGAGGCTGTTAGAGCTATTATAGGAGATGAATTACATGTAGGGATAATACTTGAGGGCAAAAAGGTCAAAGACAACAATCGAACCCTACAACAAACGGGTATTTCCCGAAATTGTGATCTTGAGAATTTAGGGTTTACATTGGAACCTAGTTTTCCACAATTGTCAGTACCAAAGTCAAACAACATTAGTCAACAACCATCAAGGTAATATAGAATTTATTATCAATAGATTTTTGGGAAAATTGCCAAAAACTAAACTTTCAATCCTTTTGAGATTTTAAATTTTCTTTCTTGGTAATTTTCCCAAGATTTTTTGATCTCATGTTGAATTTTTCCATTTAAAAGTTGTTTTATTATTATTGCCAGCTCAGCAGCAAGTCCCATTAAGCAAGTGGGATATTCAAATAGTTGTCTAGATCTTGTTCCTCAAGCAACTAGTTTAGAAAACTATGTAGATAAGAATCAAGAAATTATATCATTACAAAATGAAGTACTAACAGAAGAAAGACTGACAGCAGTTGACCAAGTCAACCATAAGCCAAACAAGAAATATGAAGTTGGACAACGTAGAATTAGGAGACCGTTTTCTATCTCAGAAGTTGAAGCACTTGTGGAAGCAGTTGAAACACTAGGAACCGGAAGGTATATTAATTAAATTATTTATATAATTATGATAGTTTATATAATTATATTAAATATTATTAATTTTTGTGTCTTTTTCTAAATCTTGTAGATGGCGTGATGTTAAATTGCGTGCTTTTGATATCGCAAATCATCGAACTTATGTGGACTTAAAGGTGAGCAATCTAAATTTCTATTTTCATTTCTATATGTATACTAAAATATATTTGAAGTAATATTAATAAATCATGCAACATGTTTTCATACATAGGATAAATGGAAAACATTGGTTCACACTGCCAGTATTGCCCCTCAACAAAGAAGGGGTGAGCCCGTGCCTCAGGACCTACTGGACCGGGTCCTGGCTGCACACGGGTACTGGTCTAACCATCAACACAAGCAACCACACAAGCACCAAAGTGAACCGCTTCGAATTATGGATGGTTCGAGTGTAGAGTTTGTTGGCATTTGAAGACTCATATTTGGTCAAATGTACAAAATTTAGGGGGAAATATCAAGAAATAGGGTTGTTTATGTTTTGTTATTTAAGTGTTGATTTGGGAGGTAAAGAAACTAGGGAATCTAACCAAGATTGATTGTAAGTTTGAGTTAGACAGTTAGTTAATACCATTCTTTTGAAACATTTTGTATGGATGATTTATGATAGAAAGTGGCAAAAATATGTATACTTTCTCTCTTTTGTTTTGCTTGATATCTTACTATATCTATAATACCTTCCAAAAGCCACTTAATTTTCAATCTAACTTACTTTTTATTTCGGGAAATATTTACGTTTTAAAAAAATTAATAGCTTTAGTACTCGAACATGTCACCTAAGTAAATAAGTTTATATATAAAGGTTTAGATAATGACAGTCCTTAGGGCTTTTAATAAGAACGGATATATATGAGCAGTCGTGATTCTAATTGTAGGAGGAATTTGAATGTTGCTAAAAAGAAGGAATATAAGTTGACTAATGAAGTTAAAATGAGATTACTCAGGGCTTCTAGTCTAGTGGTATAAGGTGGGGTTTATTCCCCATAGGTGGAATGTTTGAGGGAAGGTATACTGCTCCTTGTAGATGTCACTGTCTAGGCTCGAACCACTAACTTACTAACTTGCCGTTCAAAAAAAAAAAAAAAAGTTAAAATGAGATTAATATGAAAGTAATCTTTCTATTATCCGTTCTTATTGACAGCCCTTGAAACTGTCATTATCAAAACCCTATATATAAAGATATAAATAAAATATTGTCTAAAGATAAGTATCCTGGAATTTAGATTAGTTTATCTTTACAATAAGCAAGATATAATTACTGACAGCGCATCATATACTGAAAAACGAATAGAAATAGAGTAAGCAAAAACGTAATTTTAGGAGAGAACAAAAAGGTGGTTGTAAATGTTTGTATTTTAATTGGATTGGAGATGAGATGGCATTCAGGGAATATGCTTTATACACATGATTATATGATTGTATATATTTTTTTTATTTAACGGCAATTTAGCATTTTTATTTAACGGCAATTTAGTTTTATACACATTATTATATGATTGTATCTTATATGTTATGTGAGTTTAGTTTTAGTTTTATAAAAGTTATTAAATTGTAAATAATTAAATTTCAATATTTGTATAGTTTTTATGATTATGATTCTTTCTTAAAATCTATCAAGTACAAAAGTAGTCTTTTTAAAAATTAGTATATACTCAGACGTCCCAATATAATTGTCACAAGACAAAAAAATATTGGTTAGAAAAATATATATTAAGTACATTATGCTATCAATCAAGTTTTATCTTTTATATTTAGATGTTTTTTGATCGTTTAAAATTTATAAATAGATAACTATTATATTTTGGGATAAATTAAAATAAAAATATTAAACAATAAAATTAAGAGGAGGAATTATATTTTAAAGTGTTTATAACTGTTTAAAATATTAAAAGAGCTATACAATTAAAAGCCAAAAACAATAATTGTGAAAGTTGATTATTATATTTCAATTAATACACGTCTCCTACGTTATTGGGAATGCAAATTGCATGTTTTTTTTAATGAAGATATGGATCTAACCTCGTGATAGTTCAAATTACTAATCTATTCCTTTCCTCTGTTTCACGTCATCTTTTCACTCTTTTTCCCCCTTTTTCATTGCGTCAAAAAATCATGTAAAATTAATAAGTGTGCTAGACGTTAAATGGCTTGCTATACTTTGTACACTTTGCTATATTTATATGCGAATGTCTTGACTACAAAATAGTATTGTAATAATAATGAAAACTTAATATGAATAATTGTATTATTGATAAATATTTGTAGATATAAAGATACATATGATGTCCTATTGAACTGAAGTCTGTTAATTATGACTTGGGTGTTGGGTCATACATACAAAACACTACTGCTTTGCTAGAATAACTATTTTTATTTTTTTAAATGAAAATAAGCGTACGGCGGGTGATTAAAAAAGGTGGGAAAACATATTCAGCAGTCCTCAAATTTGTTAATAGATATAAAAAATCTTCTGCTGAAATATTTGACCGAAGCCTTACTTTCATTATTTTTATCCTAGTATATATCATATACGTAGTATATTACTCCGTAATTGTTAAGACACACGTATAAAGTAATCAATGGTATACGCACTATTCATTCAGTTCTATGTTATCTTTATTACTTCGTCCGTTCCAAATTAATAGTCCACTAGACAAAAGGCATACACTTTTAAGAAAGTACAATTATCGCACGTACTGTCCACCAATAAAATCTCATATTTACCCATTTATAAATCATATGATTGGCTGTAATTTGAAATTGACACTTATTTTGGGACAAACTAAAATAGTAAGGTGAACAATAAGAATAATACGGATGGAGTAATAATAAAGCATTTAGGCCTACCAATAATGGAAGGTCTTAATTTCCCCTTTCTACTTTGGGAAATGTCTTAAACACTTAAGACACAAAAATTTTAATAAAAACGCAGTTTACGGGAATTGAACCCGTGACCATTTCGGAGTCAGGCGTGCGTGTTAACCACTTCAGCTACTTGCTGCGTTTGCTTTATTGCAAACGCTAATTCATATAACCGGCCCAAATATAGTTCTAAAAAAACCACCAATTGCTAAAAAAGGTCATCACTACTGCCACCATCGTACAATCACTATCGTTATCACAAAATATATTTATAGGATACTCACCGCTGTATTACCCTGGTAGTATAATTAAAAGGTGTTGTTTTGAAGATATATTAATGTTTGATAGTATTGACGTTGTATACATCAATGAACTACATGTGCTTTGTTTACATCAACGTATGAAACCAGTAAACCATAATCCACCAATTTTGGTGAAAAAACACAACTATTTTGTGGGTTAAACTGTTAGGTGGGGGGGGGGGGGGTGGGTTGGATGTTGATTATTAAAATTAATGTGTGTAAAAAGACCAAAGGGTTTCAAAAAACGATTAAGAGAGTTATACATCAATGTAAGTATGATGAATGGTTATGGTTTTACTAGTATATTAAGAGAGTTATACATTCATGTATCTTACATTCATGTACTATTACATTCATGTACTAGTATATTAAGAGAGTTATACATCAATGTAAGTATGATGAATGGTTATGGTTTTATTTTTTATTTTATTGGGTTTTTTTAAATGGTATCAAATGTACGATTACATTAATGTACAAGTACATAAATGTAGTAGTACATAAATATAAGTTTGTTGAATGCTTTTGAAATTTGTTTAATTTTTTTTTTTACAGGAGTTAGAAGGAGTGGACGAAGGACAGCTAAGTTTGTAGACTATCGAGAGAACGTGAGGAAAAAGAATACAGGTCCGACAATAATTGGTAAGTATTACATATACATGTATGACTTGTTATATACTTATAGTGTGTACTTGCAAGTACAGATTTAGCCGAAGAAGAAAACATGGAGGTGGAGCGAAAAGGTAAAAAATTGAGATTGGATTCAGCTCCTAATAAAGATATTGTGACTAAAACAGGTAAAGAAACTGTTTGTGAAAAAGGAGTAAAGAATGCATCTGTGATCGAAGGTTAAATTTTTTGTTATATTATTACATACATGTATGCAACAGATTCATGTGTGATTATGTTAGTAACATTAAATATGCATCAGGTGAATCAAGTATGGGCAGGAAGCGTGTAAGGGAGGCAGACCAGAAGGGAAAAATTAAAAAGGGAAAAGGAAAAAATGGTGAAACAAGCGAAGGAGGTGGTGATGTGGATGTAGAAATAACAAATTCGGTGCCGGTGTTGTACACACGGTCAAGCCCGAAAACTTTTCATGCACTAATATCTATGCTTCAACCAAACCAAAAGCATTGCCTAGACGAGATGGGGTTCAGTGGTATCTTAGATTTTAAAGTGGACGTAATTCCATCAAAACTAGGACTGTTCGTGGTTGACAATTTTGACCCAGAATTGATGCAATTAAAACTTGAAAATGGTGTTATACAAATAACACTTGATATGATTGGTGACATGTTAGGTTTGAATAACATAGGCACCAATTTAGCCGATATGCAAGCAGTAAATGATCATAAGATGATTAAGGATTGGATGAGCCAGTACACGGGCATTAAAGAGATAAAACCGGCGGATATTAAAAACCGAATTATAACATCAGAACTTCCGGACCTTAACTTTAAGCTGAATTGGATAGTGTTGTTTTGTTCAATTATGGGGGTTATTAGACAAGGCGGGTATTGTGACTTAAGCATTTTGTGGTATTTGAAGCCAACAACTGACCTGTCCGAAATAAACTGGTGTAGCTATGTACGGGATTGCTTGAAAATCTGCAAATCTGGATGGGTGAAAGGGAAGAAGGACGTCTACTTTAGGGGTCCATTAACCGTTTTAACTGTAAGTACAATAATTTCAATGTTTTTATATAGAATAATGTTAGTAAATATTAATTACATTCATGTATGTCCACTTACAGATGTGTTATGTTGCAAACACTAAGTGCAAAGACATGAAGCTTTCACACAAACGCCCACCCGTTTCAGTATGGTCGGGAGAATTGTTGAATGTAAGAGAATTGAAAGAATTAACCAATGGTGGATTTGGAATTGGAGAGATTGAACCATATGATATGCACCAACAAGGGGAGCTAATCCCGACAGACAAGCCGGTAAAATTTTTGTGTTATCGAGTTTTTTTAAAAATACAGCGATGTATTTCTATAAGCAATTATTTAAAAAAATTGTCAACTAATAATATACAATTTACAGGGTTGCATATGGTTGTTGAACTCGTATCTAAAAGTTGTTCGTGATGGAATCAAAGAGTTTGACAGGGTAATCGATGAGTCTGATAAAATTTTCCCAAACGACAACTACTACATTATATTACTGGACCGTTTCGAGTGTATTTTAAAGCATAGGATTAGTAAAAGAAAGTCAACAAATAATCAGGATGTTGACAATGCCAATTTACAAAGTGGACATTGTATTGGTGTTGAGACGAGTGGTGTTGAAACAAGTGGTGTAAAGGAACGGGGATCAGAAGATCGGCCAACTGTGGAGGGTGAAAATAGGGATAAAAGTGTTTTTATGGAGAAATCAGCCGTTGGTGAAGGTGAACAACCGGTAAAAGATTGTGGAAAAGTTGTTGAAGAAGGTGTTGGTATGGATAATGCAAATGTAAGTTGTGGCGAGGATACATTAATGTATGGTGTAACTTTTACACAACAGGCTATACGCAATGTTGATGCGTTTGAACAATCTGTTAAAAAGGGAAAACAAATTGCTGCTGAAGAAGCCCCTAGAGTTAGCCTAGAAATTAATGAAGAAACCGAAGCGGGGGATAAAGAAATTGGGAGTCCTAATTACGCTGGTCCGTTCACACAACAGGTTATTTTAATGGCGGAGGAGTATGAAAAAACAAGTGAAAGACAAAAAAAAAAGCAAGTAACGAAACACCTAGTTTTAGTCTAGGTTTGACTCAAGAATTTGAAATGATTGAAACTGAAAATGTAATACATGATGAACAACAAAGGGGACGATTTGTCACGCCCGTGCCTATTAGAGCATACAACCCTTTGAGTAATGTTGGGTGCAGCAATGCCTGTAACATGAATGTCGGAAGGGGTAAACGTGAAATATCGAAATCAATTGTTGCCCGATCACCTTTTGTCCAACGTGTAGTCGACATTGGTGAAAAACTTAGTATTGATGAGCAAAAAGCATGGAAATATGTGGATGTACGTGATATGGATCAGGGGTAAGTTAAGTCATTTTGCATATTTTTTTTATTTTTTGAAAATTTTAATTTTAACTAACACTTGAAGTTTAAAACATCTATGTTTAATGATTTTGATGTAGCGAGATTCTGTTCAAAAGTTACTGCGGGCAAAGACTTGTTAGGATGGATTTGTCACGATTGCTTCTAAAGGGGTGTTCGTCATCTGTTTTATCTGCATGGTCAGTGGTTCTTAACCACTTGGAAATTTTCAGAAGCCTGAATTCTCCATCAAGACTTTTCCTACCAACTTTTGATGTGGTAAATATTTTGAAATTTTTTTTGGTTATTCGATTAATACTAACATGATTCATATTTCAGAAGTTGAGTAACTTTATGGAACAAGAAGTTGATGATCGGTTTCAAGAAATGACAAACTTTATTGATAATTTCAATGAAAACTCAAAGGACCGAGTTGAGAAATCCGACTTGGTACGTACATATTTTTTTAAACAAATCATTTTTTGTTGTGGTGTTGTAAAATATATAGTAAATTGACCACATTCTATATGTTGCAATAAGGTATTCCTACCGGTGGATAACTGTGGAAAAGAATTTGTTATGTGCTTTGACATGCGAACTGGCGGTGTCCGGGTATTTGAGTTCAAAAAAACAACTGGAATGTCAGGTAAAGGGAATAGAGCCACCAAAGGAAGTACATTCAACATTGTAATTGCTGACATGATTGTAAGAATTTAAAATTAAAAATATTTTACACCCATGTTTTTACAATTATGTATGTAGTTGACCACTATTTTATCAACAGAAAAATGCATTTGGCCAATACGTTGCAACAGTTCATCATGCGAAAGGAAATGTCATAATGGGGGCGTATTTGTTTGCGGGGTCTTTCAAATGGCAAGGCGAACGATACAGAAAAGTTAGTGGACTTTGTATGATGAGAATGATGGAGACATACTCGGGGGAGGATCTCCAAATACTCGGGGGAGGATCTCCAAAGGTGGGATTGCGGGCTAGACGGAGATAACGGGAAATTAGAAAAGCAACTTGGGATCCTAGCGAAAAAGTATGTGGCAAAAATTATATTGTCGGAAAGCAACATAATCATGGCAACAGTCCGAAGCAAACTTGCAAATTTCAAGATCTGAAAAATACACTCGTGTTGCTGAACTTGTTTATTTTGATGCTACTTGTTTTAAAAAGTTTGGGTTTTTTGTTTAATAACAATTTAGGATTCGTTTACATGTTTGTTTGTGTATTTTTAGTTTAATTAACTAGGTAACTATTGCATAGGTTAATGGAAGATTTTTTGTGTTTCATATCGATGACTAAAAATTTAGTTTACTGGTATGATTTTAGTTTTAACTAATTTACAATACATTAATGTCATTGTATTGCAAATTGGTTACATAAAAATCTATAATATAAATGCATTAATTTATATGTATTTATTGGTAATATATTTGATGACAAAATGGACTGATTACACGAAACTATGGTAAAAAATAGTATTATTAAACGTGTGGCAACATAAGTATGTTAGATATACTCAAAACATTGATGTAGTCGCATAACACATAGTCTTAACATTGATGTATGTGTGTTTATTGGTTACAAAATTGGTCACATGTTGGTCCAAGTTACACGATGATATAGTAAAAGAAAGTATTATTGAACGGGTAAGTCCCAATAACATGACAATCAATGTGTGTCAACATAAGTATGTTAATTATACAAAATACATTGATGGAGTCCCAAAAACATGTACTCTTAACATTGATGTAATAGGGTAATGTAACAAGTATTGTATTCGATAACAAAGAATATAACAATTAAAACTCCATCAAACAACACAACTGATGTCCAATAACAAAAAATGGTGAACCAAAAAACATTAAATTTGCAAAACCATACAAAAAATGGGTGGATATAAAAATGTTTCTAACTGTTCTAATCATAATCGGAATACTCAATATCGTCTACAATGTCATCCTCATCTTCTTCATTTTCGTCAACAACACGTTTCTTTTTGTCTTTATCATGCTTACGACTATTATGGCCTTTTTCATTACAAACACTACATGTTCGAGGTTTAAACGGAACTTTCCTCGATGTTCTAGCTTTGGTAGCTATTTTTGCTAGCTCTGCCGCACTTTTAATTCTTTTAGAACCCTTGTTGCTGGATCTTTGCGGATTAAGGTCACCATCATCTTGAGTTATCTGCTTTCCAATAACTTTAGAACTTAAATCTCGCTTGGTTTTACCATTTTTAAACAATCCAACGTCATCTTCTAGTGATTTCCGTGATTGTTTCAAAGATTCAATAAACTGATTAAACTTTGGGACATCATCATGAACCAAACTGATGCAATCGTCTATTATAGAGTGACATTCTGCTGACATATTACCAGTTTCGTCTTCGCAAGTACCATAAGTCGGGGCATTTTCAATTAAATGTGCAGGTAACGCATTTTTTTTCCATCGTCGACTAATGTAGATATCTGGAATTTTATCCACAAAGTTGTTACGGAGAACACAGAAAACGTGACGACACAAATATCCCTGCCGAGTAAAATTACCACATGAGCATGTAATCGTTCCATCCTGATTGTTAACGAGAACCTGCAAATAAAAATAACAACGACTAAAATTTTTCGTTTTCGTTTAAATACATATATGTTTTTAGAAAAAAAATAAAAAGAATTTGTGACTTGAAACATCCAATACCTTTGTTTTCACCACAATTTCACGCGAATTGTCCGGGGACTTTTCCTTGTTTAAAATGATGAACGACTGAACATCGCATTCAACATCATCCACTTTATCATCATCAGGCAACAGAGAACATGTATACAACCCTTTGTGTATTTCATCTTGAACATCTATGAATACCTCATGTGTGTATACATCACGTGCATGTATCTCGATAGGTAAATCAGTGCGAACGGGTAGGTTTGCTCCTTTAGATTTGAAGTCAAGTTGACGTACCGTGTACCTTTGAATTTCCATAGCTGTTTCGAAAGAAGACATAAACTCAATAAACGTGTCATCTTTGTTAGTAGTAATCTGGAAGAATGCATTGGTACTCTCTGACCGAGATGTGGTTTTCATCAAACCACACATTGGGTAGTCTTTAAAGTAAGCAGGTATCCAACGTTGCCTTATTGCATACATGTCGGTCAACCATTTATTACCATTCAACCCATAACGACTTATTAAATCATTCCACCGTTCTTCAAAAACATTTGGGTCATTATAAACGTTCCAGATCAGATTATGAAAATCTCTCCTAAACATCGAATCAGTTGGCATATCATGTATAACCTGCACAAATCATTAGAACAATTGTTTAAATACTATATTTTTGAATATTAGCAACATAAAAGTTTAATTACTATAGAATACACGTATGTACCTTGGCGGGAAGTTTTTGAGTAATATGCCACATACATAACCTATGACGAGTTTCTGGGAAAAATTTCATAATAGCCTTTTTTAACGCTGGATCTTGGTCAGTTAATGCTATCGGAGGCTGCTTCCCGTGAACCTTCAAAAATGCTTCCAACAACCAACAGTAAGATTCGTATGTCTCGTCGGAAAGTAGAGCAGCCCCAATAGTCACACAACGACGGTGGTTGTCAATCCCGGTAAAAGGGACAAAAATAAAATCGTATCTATTAAAAAAAATAAAATTAATGACTATAACATGAAACCTATAAAAAAAAATGACACAAATGTTACTTGTTCGTCCGAAATGTAGCGTCAAAAGAAATGACGTCCCCAAAAGCAATATAATTGGCCTTCATTATTTCATCAGACCAGAACATGCTTGCAAGCTTAGAGTCACGAAGGTGATATTCAAATGAGAACCCGGGGACATGCAGTTGCCTGCTCTTCATCTTATCCAGAATCATCTTCGCATCATGGTCACCAATGAACAATTTCATTGATGTTTTAGCATTCCTCCAATCATCAGGAGTTCCAGGTACACCTTTGTATCCTCCGTTTAATGTAACTTTTAATCTATGTGCTTTAGTGGCTGTTATATTGGTCAACGAAGCTCGATGGATATATAGATAATGACTGTAATTTAACTCTCTCTAAGCTTTAGAAAAATCCATATTACCCTCGCTTATTAAAGGATGATTGTGGTGCTCAATAAATTTGTGCACCATAAAGGATTCTGACCCATCAATCGCTTTAAACCCGATCATCGCCGGGCACTCAGTTACCCTAGAAGAAACTCTACGTTTTCTTTTCTTGTTAACCCCATCTGCTGGTTCATCTTGTGCATTGTCCAATAACGTATTTTTTTCTTTAGACCTTAACTTACCTGCACGACTGCATAATATATATCTATGCGTAATCTGTCCGTTTTCCATTTTATACCAGACTTACGAATGTCAAATCCTGCCTTCTGTGAATATGACTTGTACATTTCATAACATATATCAAAAGTATCCCAAATGTCACCCACATTTGGTTTTCCGTCTTCCTCTACTTCTGGAACCCATATTGCAATACCATTTTGACCAGTGCCTATCACACTATTATCGTCCTCACCATCTACAAAATTATAAAAAAACACTATTAAATATAACTTAACGAAGGATGTCATTTACAATAAAACATGTATGTAAACTTGTATGATATAAATAATCGTGAACTGATACCATCTACAAAATTATAAAAAAACACTATTAAAAACAAGTTAACGAAGGATGTCATTTACAATAAAACATGTATGTAATATTGTATGATATAAATAAAAGTGTACTGATAACATTTTATTTAACAAACTAAATTATGTATTAACGTAAATACATACATGTATACGACTCTAATCAAAAACAACTACTACATTTAAATGAATTGCGCTTGCATCGAACAAAATAAAATGAATAAATATATCACCACTACAATATACCAATACAAATTGAATACAACCAGACAATTACACTATTAAATAAAATTGACGAAAATGAAAAAGAAATATAAACAGAAAGAAAAAAAACCGGATTGAACTTCATAGGGTTCGCAATAATCTACTTGCTGATTTGGATTGCCTGCGTCGAAATCATTAATCTCGCTTGGCTCTATTATATCGGTGCATAAATTTGTTTCATAACCTGATTTGTCTTCTTGAATGATCGTCATTTAATCGAGAACAATACTAATTTACTTCTTCTGAACTCGACCAAAAAGATGGTTATTATGTGGAACGAAAATTGTGATGAAGATGCTGAAGGAAAAATGTCGATCAAAATTCGATCAAAAACGATTTTAGGGATGTTGCAAAATAATAACTACATTTCCATAAATCATGGGATTTTCTTATTTAATATATCAGTTACCAAAAATACAAGAATATACGAAATGCCAAATATACCCTCACGAATTTTTGGGGGGGATTTCAAAATTTCTAATTTCTAATTGGTTGAAATTGGTTCTTACAGTTCTAACGCTAAAAATGGTTCTGATTTTAATTCTTCACTAGACATAAATACTATCTAGGTATAATATTTAATCTAGGTATAATATTTAACACATTGAGACGGAGCTTGAGGTTCCCAAATATTCAGATTGACCCAAATTCGAAGAACATTTGCGAGGGTTGACCTTTAGTAAATATGTCTGAAACTAATGAGTCAATGGAACATTTATCACACACACATGAACAAATGCAACATGTATGGTGTCCCTAACAAAATGCAAATGTATCTCCACATGTTTGGTCGCCATATACTATACAATATAAACATAATAGACATAAAATACGAAGATGTAAATCTATTATGTGAAGGCTTTTCAATAACTTAATACCGCAAAATCAGCTTTGAGATTCAAAAGAACACCAACAAGTGCACAAACAAGTGTAACGATACAGAAAAAACAACTGAAACCTTTCTTTCAACTCAAGAAAACATATTCACCTTAGTTTAAACTTAAATTAAAGAATTTGAGTATATGTATACTATATGCATATGTATGGTATATTTTCCATGATCGGGAAAGAATGTAATTCTCGTTCAATCACCGAATCTGAGTTCTTCCCAACGACCACAAGCCAGAATCCCTCACACCTGCCTGAAAAAAATGCAAAAAACATCCAATTAATCTCCACATTTTCACAACATAATCTAATAATAATAAACAAAACATACCGAAGATTTCACAGACGGAAAAACATTCCAAAACCTCAAAGTTTCATTCCCTGCACCCGTCACTATTGTCTGACCATCTGGCGACATTGCTAGATACAACACTCTCATACTATGTCCCGTTAAAGTAGCAACCTATTAATTAAATAAAAAACCATTATTTAATATCAAATACGAACCTTAAAAAACACAAATAAGATGTTTATTTACCTTAGCCAATGTCGGATATTTCCACACCATAATCTGATTCTGAGAATACCCATGAGTACTAACCAACTCATTAACATTCTTACTCCATGCAAGATTACACACTTGGCTCCCGGTGTCCACATGGTTGAGTTGGCTTCCATTACCCGTGTTCCAAAACCGAATGCAACGGTCAGCGGTCCCCCCACCAGAGACCAGGAGGTTGCTCTGGTGTGGGGACCACGCAATTGCTTTTACAGCAGCCGTGTGTTCGGTCAGTTTCAAAAGTGGTTGTGTCGCGTGTTGGTTCCAAACTAATAACTGGTTGTCGTTTCCACCCGATGCTAGCTCTCTATCATCGTGAGACCATTTCAACCCGCATACCTAAATAAATAAAATGTCATTAGATTCGTATAAAATGAAAAATGGAACGGAATTAAGAAATCTTTAATAAAGATTCGTATAATGCCGCTTATCCGTAAAAAGATAGGTTAGATTTATAAAAGATCACATTTTTATCTTACGGGTCACATTTATTGACATATTATAACATGAAGTAGGCGCTAAACGAACTGAACTTGATATTATTATCTTTTTTTACAGATTTCTTGATCAAGATTTGATTTACCTCTGATTTATGGCCAACAAGCTTGCTAATATAATCACTAGGAACACGAAGATCATGTTGAAGTATATTACGATCTCTGCTTCCTGATGATAATATTCGTGAACTCCATGCCAACACACCGGTTCTTGTTTGGTGTCCACCCATCGTCCTAACTTTTTTGCACTGGGTCCCATCCCAAATCTATTAAAAATATATATTCGGTTATTATTTAAATCTTTTTATTTCAAAAAATAAACAAAAAACGGTACCTGAACTTTTCCGAGACTAGTACCAACAGATATATAAGACCCTTCACGGGTCCATTGAACTGAGCACACCCCATCGTTAGGCCCCAAATCACACAATTTTGTTACCTGAAAAAATTGTAAAAATAATGTTATATTTATGTAAATGTAACACCTTTTATAATTAGTAATGGAATTAAGTTTAAAAAAAGAAAAAGAAAAACTCACTTTGCTGGTTGTTGCGGTCCATAAATAAACACAGCTGCCGAGACCGACTGCAAGTACATTTTGCGATGACCAGTCAACTAGGTTTAAGTAGAAGTCGTCTTGAAGCGACGGTGCATCCAAAACCTAATTCATTAAAAATCAAATTACACGAATAAATCATACACGTGCACGAAAAACAAAATCTAGTTTACATAAAAACATTTATTAGTTTAACATAACATAATATCTAACCAATTTAATCCCCAAAAGTTCCGAGAGTTTCGGAAGCCATAATCTTAATTAATTTATTTAGTAACATACACAATAACCATAATCCAATTTGCCATAAACAATTTTATAATCTAACATAACACCTAACGAGCTTTAATTGCATTTCGCCATTTTAATTGGTGTTACATAACACAATCTACATTAAGAATGATCTATTATAACACCTCTATTTGTACGCCTGATTTAAAGCAAACCCTAATTGAAGTAGAATTCAAAGACTCAAACTTTGACTAAATTCGAAATTAGGGTTTACCTTATGGGGCGTTTTGGGGACCTTGCGTGGGGGTTTTGGTGGAGTTGCAGATTCGGAGCTCAACCCATTATCTTGACCCAATATTGAACCCGAATATGGAGAATTTTGACCCGAACTGTCTGTCTTGAACCGCAACATGTTCTTGCTCGGACTGCTCACCGGCGATGAATACGAACCCGACCCTTTAGTCCCACCTGCAGGAGAAGATAACCCGAAATCAGATCCAAATAATTCACATTTTAATAACCTTGAATACGCTTCATTGTTTGCTCCACCGCCTTCTTTCACCGGCGACGGTTTATCGATTAACCCAAAGGTGTGAAGGCGGGAAGACGATCGGCACGGAATGAACCGGTCGCTGCAAGCTCCGGCGGATTTGGACGACGGAGACGATGATAAATTAGAAATCGTTCGAGGTGACATTGTTCGAGGGGACGGTGAAGATAGAGTTCTGATGATCGGAGACGGAGATCCGGCGCCGGTGTTGAGACGGAGAGATGTCTCCGACATCCCAGCTGGCAGATTGATGCCGCTCTTTCTTCTTTGATTTGTATCCATTTTTTTGGTGAAATTAAATTTAGGGTTTTGTGATTAGAGATTTGGAAAGAAATCTTGATGTACTGATTGAGAGTAGGATGGAATTTGGTTGAGGAAAAAGCCCTTTTTCTTGAATCCAGAAGGAAAAATTAGGGCTTTTTTCTTTTGGTGGAAAACAATGGTAACGGTCGAATTGGGGTTTATAAATGGAAATTTTGGGAGTGAAATATTACAACGGTCAATTGTGTAAGAGAAGCTGTTAAAGGTATTGGCAGCGTGTTAAGCTAGTAGCCGTTGGTGATGCCTCACGTGAGTTGCACGTGAGCAAAAAGGAAGAAATATGTAGTGTATTCATTTTCCGTTTCTATTAAAAATTAGAACCGAATCATTCAAACTATCTCAAAATCTGAATCAAATTACAACTCGGTTGGTCTCGGTATATCTTTTCATACTCATTTATTATATACATCGGAACAAAAACATAAATTGTACTTCCTCCGATTCAATATACTTTGGTTTCACAGTTTTTTAGGCAAAATATATAATGAGAGTTAAATTAGATTAATTGAATGGTTAGTAAAAATTGGTCTCATATTTTTTGAATAAAGTAAGATTAATAATATTTAAAAGTAAAAAGTAAGGGTATAAGAGTCATTTCACATTATAAAGTATGTAGTTAGTGGGTGTGGAGCCCACTATTTTTTACTAAATAAGGTAAAATTTTAATGTATATCGGTTATTTTGAATCACTCAAATATGAAAAATGTATCACTTATTTTGAATCGAATGAAGTATATGAGTTGTCCAATTATTAATCCCTAAAATTGTCAATCAATCACAAACATAAAGTAGTTTGTGAAATTTTCCACCATATATTTAAATATTGCTAGGGATCGATGATGATTATGAGGATGAGTGACTAACTATCGATATGATACATCAAGGTCTTATGAAATGTTTGTAAAATCGTAGAGTCAATGTAATGTAAACTCGGGACTCTTGTAGATAACTAATGAATATACGTATATACAGTTATTAAACTAGTTGGTATAGATCAACTGGCCACCATATGTAACTTTATGGGTTTTCCTTCACAATATCTCGGGTTCGAGTCTTGTTGAGAGCTTTTCCTTTGGCGGAAAATGAGGTGGGGTATTCCCCTAAGAAGTGGTTTCAAGAATGGTATATTGCCCGTTTGGATGTCATTGTCGGGCTCAAAGCACTAACTGATTACTAACTAGCCGTTCAAAAAGATTAAAAAAAAAGTTATTAAGTTTATATAGATTGTTAGTTAATTATATACTTCGTATATGGATTGGAAAATTATAAGCACAAATTGCTATATGGTTTGCTTGGACTAACTGCATTGCATTAGAGATTTTATTGTTGATTTATTTAACTTAGTAATGAAAATTAACGATTGCAACGAAAAAGTCAAGAGAACGTAAAATAAAATATGTTTTGACTCTCTTTTTTTCATGAGAAAGAGTTGCATCCACTTGATTTCATAAACATCGTATTTATAGGTTGATTAATTTTATTTTTACCCACCATACTTTAACATGTTAACATGAATTTACTTGTTATGCAACCCAAATGCCTACAGAGGCCCATCAGAACCTCGTCCAAGCTTCTTTAGATAAAAAAATGATAGCCCTTCATAATTTAGCCCATTCACCATTCTTGCAATTGGATCTTTACACGTTTAACTTCTAATTTTTTTTTAAACGACCAGTTAGTAAGTTAGTGGTTCGAGCCTAAACAGTGACATCCATAAGGGGCAATATGTCTTCCCTTAACTTTCCACCTATGGGGAATAAACCCCATCATTTGTGCACAACGAGACTTGAACATATGACCAATAGGTCATGGGCAGCACCTTATTTTTTTCATCAATACCACTAAGCTAGAAGCCCTGGGTGTTTAACTTCTAATTAAGTGAAGACAAATTTAATGTTTTTAAATGTTTATAACAAGTATAATAACGGCACCATAGAGACGTTATGTCTTATTTCTTCGTCAGATAATTACTATGAACAAATTGCAATTGAAACGATTATAATGATGATGAATAATTTTAGTTATGTATTTTGAACTTGGATTTCTATTTTAAAATCGAAGATAAAAGCTACAATCAGGTGCTATTTCAAACTTAGGATTTCTATTTTGAAATCGACTTTATTTTTAAACGAGGTTTAGATATTTGATTTGATTTAATTTTGAAAGTGTTGGAGGTGAGAGGGTGTTTAAATTGAGGGGGTGGCGGTGAGAGATAGAGGAAATTGAAGAAGAACGAATAAAATATAAATGTACATTGAAGAAGAACGAATAAAATATAAATGTACAATGTTTGAAGCATATGGTACAACTATTTAGGGGGATAATATTTGATATAAGGATAAAATCGCAGAATCTAAAATTTTACAGGGACAAAAAACCGAAAAATATACAGGGATAAAAACCCAAAAAGATATAACATAGGGACAATTTCTGTAATTTACTCTGCATAGCAATATAGTTATCTTGTGCTTATATGCATGATTATTTAATAAGAGAATTCATTTCTGCACCACAACTTTTACTTCCTATACCACAGAGTACAAGTTTTATAGCAAACTATACAAGTGTTTCAAGCATTAAGTGCGGTAGATAACCTAAAAGTTGTGGTGTGAACATCACTACCTATTTAACAAGATCTCAAGTATTATAAAAAAAAGGGTAAATTACAGTTTTTGTCTCTGACCTATGGCCGATTCGGGGTTTTTGTCCTAATGTTTTTTTGTCGGTTTTTTTGTCGGTTTTTTTCAAATTCTGGAAATTTATCCTTCCGTCCATTTTTGGCCGTTAAGTGACTAAAAATGAAAAAAAAAATAAGGGTATTTTCGTCTTTTACATTTCTTCATCCCCAACCCCCAACTGATTTATGAACCCTAATACTAAATCAAGATCAGATTTTTGAATCCATCATCTTCATAAAATCAAAATCAAAATTGTCGAAGAAGAGTGGCTTGAGGAAGACGACACAATCGCCGTCGATGAAGAGTGGCTTATCTCCGCCGTTTTACGTCACCACTTCGCCGGCGAAGAATCTCTATGTTCAGGTCTTTGCACCGCCGACCCTAGTCACCATCCCGCTTCTCCCCTGTTCGCCATCGGTCGTTTGAAGACCAGATCTGAAGACGAACCGTCACCGCCACCAGTCGTCTTCTCCGGCTCCGCCACCGGTCAAAGAAATGATTCCACTTTTGCTCAACGGAATGAATATTATACCCAAAGAAGAAAAACGACCACCGGACGAATCCATCTACACAAACGCAGAATCCCGCCGGTGATCGGCATTCCTTGACGCTCTCCGACAACCAACAATTCCGTCACCGCCATTATTGTAGCATCAGATCTCTTCAATTACCACCAATTAGGGTTCGAAGAACATAATTTTAAGCCTAATAACAGCATTTCACATCTTAGTCAACGAAATCAATGCCACAACCTTTGAATTAAGCAAAAATGAAAACAATGATTAGAGCAAGATGCGCCAGGGCTCGTCAGATTTGTAGATATGGAATCGATTTGTTCTTGAGGATTTGTAGAAATTATTGATTTTTACTTGTTGAATGCTTGAAGAAGGCATATTTCTCTCTTTACAGGGAAGATGATGAAGATGATGAAGGCTTGTAGAACTTGTGAAGAGGATGAAGATGAAGGGGTAAAAGAAAAAGAGTTAAAATAGGGGTAATTTGATAAAATGGACAAAAAAACTGTCACTTAACGGCAAAAAATGGACGGAAGGACAAATTTCCAGAATTTGAAAAACTTAAGGGACAAAAAAACCGACAAAAAAACCTTAGGGACAAAAACCCCGAATCGGCCATAGGTCAGGGACAAAAACTGTAATTTATCCTAAAAAAATCATTGGTGGTGGTTTAATGGTGAGGGCTCCTGGATAACTTTTTCGGAAACGGCCACACCACATCAATGGCTAGGTATGTCACGAGCAAAATTCGACCACTTTAGAGAGTCCTTATAATGGATATACCCTTTTTTAGAAAATTGAGCATTATAAAAAACTGCATTCAAATTGTAATGATGAGTTAAAAGGATGCAACACTGTTCTTATTAAACTATCAACGGTTTGATGTAAAAAAGAAGTATGGGAGCATCGAGGCTACAACTTAGTGAAATTATCGAGTTGTATCATATTGTTGAAACTCAAAACCTTTAATGCTTCGCTAACAACATAAGCGAATGTAACTTGAACCGGTTTTACATGAACAAGTTGGTGTTAACAAAGGGTTTTATTTGGTTCAATGGAAGAGGATGAAAAACAAACACTAGACATGAACATGTACAAGGTTTTATATGGTTCCTATATCTATAACATCCAATGCATTCGGTGTAATTTTAACTTAGGATGCTTGCAAATGTTTGGTTATTTCTTTTAATTTTAATCACGGCACTTTTGTTTATTTGAATGTCAATTAAAGAACTAAAGTTATACAAATTTCTTTACTAGATAAATATTTATCAAATGATTAGAGAAATATTCAGAAACAATTACAATGATTAGAGAAATATTCAGAAACAATTACGACAATGGTTAAGTTGTGAAACGAGCAAATGATCGGCCACTCCATTTATATACAAGAATACCCTTATTATAAAGAAGAAAGAAAAAAAATCATGATTCATATAGAAGTATAATAATCATACATAATCAAATATTTTTAAAAGCTTGTTTTACCTAATGGGACTCATGGGAGTTTCCATTTTATCATTATATACTAACAAAAGTAACTATCAGTAGGAATGTGGTGGGTCCTCGAACCTGACTGGACCAGATTGAACTGGAACCAGTAAACATGGTTACCTGAAAATTGGAAAATTAAGACCGAAAACCAGACTGGATAAAGTTTTGACCGATAAACTTAACCATCAGCATGATGATCCAATCAACGGGAAACACTCGTTAATTGAGTTTTGAGCTGCAATTGAGCATCTTGTTTAATCCGTTTTTAATATAAATACATTTTTAAAGACACGAAATGCTTATATATTTGATCTATGTGTTGCATTTTACGGTATTAATATGCGTAAAGAGTTTGAAAGAACACTTTTTTGTGAAACTTGTATTATTATAGAGTACAAGTTTGTATTGCCACATGTAAATATGACCCTTCGATTTAATAAAAAATATTTTTTTTTATTGAAAAGGGCACGTTACGAAGTAGAGATTGTGTTTTGTGCTATTAAAGGTGAACTTACTTTGTGCTTACTCGAATCCCATATGCTTATGCTTGTGGTTGACTTGTTAACTAATATACCCCGTTAAACTATCAAAGGTTGTTAGAAAAAATAAGATTAGTATTTGTATCAATCATGTTTTAACACTTAAAATTAAGTACTTTTTAACTCAAATAAACGATTATTATTGTCTACATTATAGTTCCTCTACCAATCTCCACTTGGGATTAGGGTGTCCAAAAATATCTGAAAATCAGGGATCTTAAAAAAATTTGGTATCCGAAATCCGGATATCTAAATTTTGCATATGGGGATCCGGATAGTGTTTTCAAATTTATTAGATACCCGATATTGGAAGAATTATCTATATATTAAAAAATACTAAAAATATCCGGAACATGATACTAAGTGTATCATGTTGGTTGAAATTGGTAGGATGGTGATAACTACGTGGACGATACGATGGTTGAAATGGTTGTTTGTTATACGATGAGTGAATTTTTGTTGTTATCAATAGTTAACCAAAGAGAAATAATTTTTTTATATACATAAGTAGTTGTTGATGGGTTTGGTGTACGAAACTTCCAAGTTAATATTAATGGGTGGTGATTGCATGGTTAATTGAAAGATGTGGTAGGTTGTTATGACATTTTCCAGAGCGTTTAAGAAGAGTTAGAGATAGTGAAAGTTTTCAAAGTTTCGTGTTAGGCTATTGGGTATGGTACCACTAGCCACATCATTTTTCTGTTACATCAGCAACCACATAATATTATTTTCCAGAAAATCTCCAACACACAGCATTGCACCATCTTAATTATGATGCCACCATTTCCTTTTCATTTATTTTTTAAACATAAATGGACATTTCATTAAAAATTAGGGGTAACTGTGGGGCGGCTTGGAGCGCTTTTTAACTAAAGCCAAATCCAGACCCCCAAACTTCCGTTTTTAGAGATTGGAAACCGTTCAACTCCAATTTTTCGGTTTTTGTGCTCACACCTATTAAAAAATAGAAATAACATTGCATTTAACATAAAATAATATTACTCTTTATCGTTAATGTCGTCGGCATTTGCGTTATTGCAAATATGATCCACAAAGTCTTGTCGAAGTCGTCTAAGCAAATATTATGTAGCTCCCGTTATATACAACACATGTAGGGAACGTCCACCACGTAATGTGAAATATTTTGACATTTCTATTCTGCAGCCATATTATGCATTATAACACATGCATACGTAATATATCTTAATCTTTCTAGTTCATATGGATGTGACTCATTTTTTCACAATGTGTCATTTCGCCTTTAGAATATTGTTTTTATAAGTTTTAAAATCGAAATTAGCGGATTGAGTTCGCTTTGAGCCTAAAACCTTCCCAAACTGCCCATGCACATCCCTACTATTGAGATTCAAGTACTTCTTATATTGTTTATAAACTTTTGAGCAGTTGAGAGAAAGAAAAGGGAAAAAATAGAGGGGGAAACGCGTCGAGGCGAGAGAGGACGCAAGGGTTGGGTCAAATATTATGCATAGTCTAAACCAACTCCAAAAAACAATACGAGTACAATTATAATGATTTGACATTGCATCATAAAGGACCGTCCTTCAACTCCTGTGATTTTTCATTTTGTAGATTCCATTTTGTTGCTTTTGAATGATTGAGTTTGAGTGTTTCTTTTATAATTGAAATTTATCAAAATTGTTAAATTAATTATATCAATGTTATATGTGTTAGTTGTAATATTTGTCACGAAGAAAGTACTTTCAAAGGAGAACCATAATATTAAAGTTAACATAATGTGACATATCTGTTGACAAATTCATTTATATTTATTTTTGAAAAATACTATCTTAATTATTTATAAAGGCTTTTGATAAACTTTTAATGTTAAGAATTGATTTAATGTTTCAAGATAGTTGTACATATAATGAATATGTTATGTGGTTGATGGATGAAAATTGATGTATAACCAATTTTGATGCATTAAATTCATTCTTATAAATAAGAATGTTATCAAAACCTTTTTTTAGTTTTTTGAGTGTTTCAGTTCTGGTTTTTTGATTGGCATGATATTATGTTATATAGGTGCTTTGGTATCTCTACATTGTGGTGCTAGCCTCTTGCTAGCTTTTATTGCAGTTCTACTGAGGATCTCCGTTTTGCCATTAAAAAAGCACATCTTTCCACCTTTTGTATAAAACGTGAACGAAATGATGATGTATTTATGGTAGTTCAGCTTCAATCTCGATATTATTGCTTATATACGGGTGTTGAATGGGTTGACCCGACCAGATTCTAGTCTGAACACATTGAAGCTTTACAGAGTTGGGCTTCAACGGGTTAAATTTTCTAATCGGGATTAATGTTTCAATTCGACAAACCCGGTAGTCTAATAGATCGGTTTCAAGTTATAACTCTTCTTTCAAAAAAATATTCTGGAACAAAAAACTTATTTTATCTTCTTTCCGAATCTTTTGTTTTTCTCTCTTAAATATTACTCTGGAACACAACGTAACTACGTAAGTGTCTCTCTAAGACTCTAAATAGTTGATGCCATGAAACTCTTAATGATGCATAGTAGGAGTAAATTGTTCAATTTGGTAAGAATTTTAAAATTTTAATTATCAGAATACCCTTATCTTAATTTTGTGCAAGAGACGCACGTAAATAAAATTAATCCTATACTATTCAGTTTTTTGTTTTTGAGTTTAATATATTATTATAAATTCTAATACACTTTTTAGTTAATACAAAATTTAGTCAGACGTTGTCAAGAAAGAGCTCGCGTATATGAAGAATGTAACACAAATAACATTAAATTAAACAAGAAACAACTCCTCAAACTATTTCTTAAATGTGCTCACCATTTTGTATAGGCATTCATGATACTACATTAGCATTAACCAAAAACATTAGATATAACAATTACATAAACGTAAGATATTGTAAAAATAAGTCAACAACTCACTACTAATTGAATTAAATCTGAAACACAATAAAAAAAGAAATCCATTTCCGGTACCCGACCCTTCAGGTTTTAAATTAAATAACAACACAAAATCCGAATAAATCTGATCCTAATTAGCATTCTTAGATTCCGGTCGTAAAACATATATGATATAGCTACATATTATTTAAACTTATAAACTTAGTGAAATATCCAAGGAAGTCTATGATTTTTATTAAGTTTTGAAGAATAAATTTTAGTCTTTAGATCAATCAACTCATAAATCATCATTACCAGCAGAATCATATATGATTCAATACATTAACATCACCACCATCACCCTATGTGTATTTAATCACATGTGATTGCACATCGCTGACTACCACCACAACAACCGCATGTGTATTAAATCACATGTGTTTCAACACGGCCGACCACCACCATCACCACCACTAACCTCTGTCGGCCATCATCTCCACCAGCGGCAACCTCTCACCACTGTCGGTTGCTAGCAATCACATGTGATTGCGTATCAAATCACATGTGATTGTGCATCCAATCACATGTGCTTGCGTCGGCCGGATGCGGCGGACGGCGACGGCGGCGGCACACGGAGGCGAGATTAGCAAAGGATAACAACGATTAGAAAATCCCTATAAATATTAATATATACCTCCCTTATGTGCATTGCACATGAGGAGACTTAACAGAAAAAATTTAACACTATTTGGCTTAAAGTAATACGAGTGCAACAACTTTAAAAATAAAAACTATCATTGTCATTTTTGAAAACTAAAGAAACAATGTTGTAATATGGTACAAAGTTCAAGGACCATTTGTATAATTTATTCTAAATAAATAAGGGAGCTGATTCGTACAGAGCAACTTTTATCCATGCAGAGCAAATTCATCCCAAATGACAATCATGCCCTTCCTTTACTTTTAACACATTTTATATTTCACCCCTCCAATAAGGGCATGATTATCATTTGGGATGAATTTGCTTTATATGAATAAAAGCTGCTCTGTACGAATCAGCTCCCAATAAATAATACCATATGAAAATAAATACAAAATCAACGACTATTCACCCCTGCGTTATATTATATAAATATAACCATCTGTTTTAACAAACTTTAAACATTCCACCGCCTCCACCACAATTTCAGAATCTAATTTCATTTTCACAAACCTTCACCTTCAATTCAACCTTCGGTGCATCTATGGCGGTTTCTACCACAACCGTCGATGCGCCACCTGTGCCCTCTTGCTCAAACGATCACCGGAAGCTATCGAAGAAAGGAAGCATCTCCAGAAGCCGTTCATCTTCCTCCAAATCCGGCCACCGCCGGAGTACCTTCACCAGAAAATGTGCTCGGCTCGTCAAAGAACAGAGAGCTAGATTCTACATCATGCGAAGATGCGTCAGTATGCTCGTTTGTTGGCGTGATTACGGAGATTCGTAATCACCGTCAATAAATTGATCGATCTCTTTCTCTCTCCGAGACGGCGAGACTCTCGGCGACAGATTTCCGGCGACGTCCGAGGAGGAAGAGAGAACAGTAATTAAATGTGTAGTAATTATATATATTTATAGATATTTTTGTGTAGATTTAACAATTTACAGAGAGCTGTTTCGATTTACGGCACTATACAGGAGCAATTAAAGTAAGGGCATGTTTGGAAAACTTATTAACGTGATTTATGAATTTATTAGCTTATTAAGCTTAAATTTATAAGCTTATTTGAGTTTAATAAGATAATAAGCTCATAAATCCGTTAATAAGTTTTCCCAAATATACCCTAAATGGTGAAATTTTGATGGAAATGAAATAAAAATATGAAAGTCGGTCTTAGGACATGTTTGGGAAACTTAATTTTTAAGCTTAATAAGTTTATTAAGATGCTTAATAATAATAATTTATAAAATCTATTAAGCTAATAAATTCAAATCCCCTTTAAATAAGATTTTTCAAGCATACACTTAGGTTTGGGAAAGCTTATTAACAGCATTTATAAGTTTATTAAGTTCAAATACACTTGAAAATTTGAGCTTAATAAGCTAATAAGCTCATAAATCTCTTAACAAGCTTTCTCAAACATGGTCTTAATTGATTTGTCAATTGGATGAACTTATTATATCAATTTGGTTATGAAGTTGATGATTAGCTTGATATGCGATGGTTATTTACTGTGATGATGTTAAATCAGTTTCCCCAATGCCATGTTTATTGATAATTGTAGCGAATCCAAGAT